>JBCNJP010000025.1:59406637-59430637 GCA_039602395.1 Deinandra increscens subsp. villosa
TTTTTTGCCACTTCAACGTCACATCACCTTACCACATTTTTATTGTTAACCTGTGTAATGGTCACGCTTCACTTTTTCAACCTCACACTTTAACTTTTTTAAATTATTTTTCTCATATTAATTTAAACAAATTCTAAATATTATATAAAATAAACAGATACATTAAACTACCTAAAATAGAACAGTGGAATGAAAATAAAAAAAATACTAAAAACTAAAATTACAGCGAAAATAAGTTTCTACTCGTCTCCGTCTCTCGTATTGTAGTCTCAAATCGAATCGATAAGTTTCACCAAATCCGCTTTAAGGCTTACGTGTTTCTCACGGTTTCTTATCGCTAACATGTTAGCATGTTTTCTCTGTTCTAAAATTTGAATGTAAAGCGGCTGAACATCACTTGGATTGTAATGACAAATTGAATTTATAGATAAAATTAATTAATTAATGCTTTTTAATTAATTGCTAGTCGTAAGATATGGATATCTTTAATCCTAATAAAGCAATAAAATGGATGACACATGTCTCATTTCTAAGACGTCCACATCAACATAGCCAAATGTCAAAACCACATTCAAGTATCAATTTTAATAAATTATCAATTAAGTATAGTTACCAATTTTGTAAAACTAAATTTCCATTTATAAAAAAATTGACAAACTTAATGTGAATTTAATAAATTTACTCAATAATTTGATTATTCTAAAAAAAACTAATCACAATTTGTCAACCATAATAAATTTGATTATTTTAACCATCTTTTTAATATGTATCTAAAATGAACTCAACCCGTGTAATACACGGGTTACTAACCTAGTACAAAAATATGAATGCAAAATAGATGATTGGGTTTGCAATATGAATACCCAATATATGATGCAAAATAGGGATACAAAGTTTCTCCTAAATAAATATCGAAAGGAACTGTAAAAGATATAAAATAGGGAATTCAGGAGCGGCAGTTGACCACCGTTTACCCCATAGAAATCAAGGCACATTGCCTCATGTAATGCATCCGCCACATTTGCCGGCATTCCAAGTCACCACCACTGCAGTAAGCGGTGGTGGCATTACTTACACTCTAACTATACACATTTTTAGTTATAAGGCTATGTGTAGTGGATGAAGCTTCTCCATGAGGGATTTTGCGACACGTGACAAGGGTCTTCATGAGGAAATTTTGGTGTAGTAGATAGAGCCTCATGAAACTTTTTTAATTAAAAAAACGGACAATCAGATCAGACTCTTCAAAAGTTGACCAATCAGAATAGGAAAGAGAAAGAGGGACATAGTGATATGTGGATAACGCATAAGAGGCAAAAGGGGCGCTATAGATTGAGTGTGTAGTGGGTTTTGGATTCCATGGGCCGTTATGGAGCCCTCGACCCATATTGTCTTATTACACATAGCCTAACCCCGTTGCTAACATGGCTGATACGTATCGCATAACGTCCTTAAGGGGAGTTATGACTAAACATATTATAAGTGTAAGTGTTAGAAACGAACAATAAATAAATTTTAGGGCTATGTGTAATTGTGTATATTTCAAACGTGTGTATTTACCGTTAAAAAAGGTGTATAATAGTTAAGTTGAGTCGGATGAATTTGGATAAAATAGTTTTTGAAGGTAATATATATGAAAAAAGGGATAACATTATCTAATTTCAAACTTAAGAGTAAATCAGCATTTACCGGAGAAGATTTTTTATTTGCGAGTCGTTATCAAACTTCATTTCACAAGGAAAAAGTATGCCAATTTTGAATATGTGAATTTAGTTAGATTAAAAAACAAAGTCAAATTAACCTCTATGCTTGTCTTACTGGTACCTAGTGATGAACGGGAGCCCATAGATTTTCCTCTTTTTATTGTATCGTGCTTGTATAGGTGAGTTTTTTTTTCTTCTTAAAATGCATATAAACAAGGAGTTTAGACTTTACGATACTATTTGCTCTTATCAGATGTGAAATACATTTTGCTATCGGGTTATTCAGAGTGGTTTGAGTTGCATTTGCTAGCCATTCAAAATGACAAAGCCAAATTATCTTTTTATAAATATTGTAACTATTACTATCATTAACATCATTAATGTCGCTTAAAGTTAAGGTCTTCTATACTCAAATTTACAGAATTATTAATAATCAAATTAAAAGAGTTATTAAATTTATTAAAGCGAGGTCTTTATAATTAGTTAAAACATTTACTACATCGTCTAGCAATATTTTTTAATCATACTAATATATTAACACAAACTATTAGTTCCGAAAGAAGGTGTGTATATATGAAAGAACAAGTAATTCATATAATTAAAAATCCAATCTGATTAACATAAAGTAACAAAAATAAAAACAAAAACAAAATTCCAAAAACAAAATAAAATAATAGTTGTATAAACTTCCAAAGTATAAGTAAACTACAACCAAGTAAAATGACGTGAGACTGGGTACCATTCCTCTTTAAAGAAAAAAAAAATGACGTGAGAGGACTCGGCAGCTCACTTGGTAGAGATCATTATCTCTCAGTAAAAGGTTTTTGGTTTAAAACGAGAGATGTTGTGTAATTGAAGTAATTTAGGAGAAGATATAGTTTGCCATTAAAAAGATTTATTAACATTATTTTAGTGGCCAAGCTTTTTATTAAAACAACTAGCTATTAACTGATACAGAGAAATCAAAATTGAAATTACACGAACCAACAAGATTACTCCTATAATTAATCCACATAAAAGAGTCTTAATATCACAAAAACATCTTTTATAGTTGAAAATTTGAGAAAAGTTAAAAGATCTTGAACGGTAGGATAGGAGTGATGTAATTTATCTTGCAAATTGTAACCCTTTGTCGTTTGGAGGCCGCAGTTGCTTGCTGCTTTGTGCTAATAAATTGCTGTTTAGAAAAAATCACCAAAAAGGTCTTGTAACATTCCTTTGATTGTTGTTGAAGATGGGATCATTATGAGACTTTTATATGCATTAAAAAGTCGTGTTAAAAGTTAAAATAACCCAACAAAAAAATAAATACATAAATCTCTCCAATTAATATATATAGTTTAATTTGTAGAATAAGATTAGTTACCAAACTTGCATCCTCCCATCCCAACACACACCTTCACCAAAGAGAATAGTTTCACCTACCTGTACTTGTTATTTCTGCACAGATATAAATATATATATATATATATATATAGAGAGAGAGAGAGAGGAGAGAGAGAGAGAGTGGGGAGTTTGGAGAAGGAGAGCACGTGCAGGATCTGCAAAGAGGGGGAGAGAGAGGGGAGGTTGGAGAAGGGGAGCACGTGCAAGAAAAAGCCATGAACATGAACATGTGGCCTGCACGTACCCTGCTTCTCCAACATCACCTTCTGTCCCATGGCCAACCATATATATGTAGTTGTAGAGATAGAGATCATAGCAATGCAATGCAGGTGATATTTATAACTTTAAAGTGAGGAAGAAGAAGATGTAAATGAACATGGTATATATGAGATTGAGGGTGTGGGCTATATATATAGATAGAGAGATAGATATATAAAAAAATGGAAAATAAAAAGATTGAGTCTTGGAGTGAACATTCTTTAAAGACACACCATCCTATCCCTTCCCTACCCCCCCTCCAGAGAAGCAATCATGTCATATGTTTTTTCATATTATATTAATCATTACTTCTTTATGTGTTCACCAAAACATCAAGTTTGGTTTAAACTTTAAACTTATTAGACAAAAAATTAAATTATTATACTATTATATGTTTAATGCACTTTAGGAATGGTCAAAGAAATAATTTGTAGTTAATTTTACATGTTTATTTTTTAACCGTTATGTGTAAAAATAAGTGAAGTTTTATAACATTATTTGGCATTATAGGTTTATAAAAGTATTTGCATGTAAGCGTGAAATATTTAGTGGGGGAGGGATTGCATCCCGATCCCTCTCCCGTCTCTGGTTTTGATAAAGTGGCGATAAATATTTGCTCTCATCATAACTCTCTTTTTCTGCTTTTCTATCTCGGGTTACTCTGTCGTTTCATAAACTTTTTCTCCAGTCGAGTTGTGTTCACCGAGTTTTCAAAATTGATTTTCAACATGGTATAGTATCACTTATAGCAATGTGGCTAATTACCTGGTAATCCACCATTGCATTCTGCAAGCCACTTTCCTGTGTGGCAGTGTGTCCCCGGCGGGAAAACCGAGTCATTTCAGCTTTATAAGATCTATCTAAAAGTTATTAAAGTTAAGGTATTGTTTCCTTTGAGGTCAAGGATTCAGGCATGGTGAAAGATGAATCAATTCTACACCTTCAAGTGTGTGAATTTGTCAAGAAAATTTGCATATATATACTTGGTCGATTGTTATAGTCCCAAACACTTTCTCTTTATTTTTAATAAGTAACTAGGTTAAAACTAATATATTACATAGATAATTAAATGCAAATTATTATAAACAATAATTTTAATAAATATTTGTCTATTAGATGTCATCAATCATTTGTAAATAAGAAATAATAAATATTTATAATTTATAAAATAAAGTATAATAAAGATTTAAGCAATATAAAATTATATTTTAAGATAAGATATAATTCATATCTTATTCTAATTTATTAAGTTGAAATAAATTATTAAAATAAGAAGATTCCTTTATTTTTTGTACTTAGTTATATAATATAACTATTGATAATTACTATTATTTAATAGATAAGAGGGTTGATAATTAATAAGAGAGAGGAACGATAAAAATGAGATGAAAATGTATGTGAAAATAACATGTGGCAACAATTAATAATCATTTATTAGAGTATGTGTATACGTTATATATTTGATATATATTTATAGTAAAATTATAAAACATTATAAGTTTTTAACTGATTATTTAGAATTTTACATGCATTATATATATATATGTATATATATGGTGAGGTTCATTGTAAACACTTTCGCATGTGAAATAACTCTTTTTCACATGTGAAAGTTTCTAATTAATGAGAAAAAAGAAAAAAAGAAAAAAGAAAATTAATCACAACCATTAGATCAAGAGATCTAATGGTGAAAAAGGGTGTCTACCTGTCTACACTTATGGGGGTGTCTACAATGAACTTTTCAATATATATATATATATATATATATATATATATATATATATATATAAGGAGAGAATCATTTGAGAACAAATTGGGTTTGAGAACTTTTGAGAACCATTCTGAGCCACAAGTTATATATAAGGAAATCCCCTCCATGAATTTGAATGCTCCCCCCTGTAAATTAGTGGCTCAGAATGGTTCTCAAAAGTTCTCAAAAGAAAAAGTTCTCATTTGAACCTAACCCTATATATATATATATATATATATATATATATGTATATAGGGTGAGGTTTAATGGAAAACCCACCTTTTTAGAAAACCTGGAAAACCACTTACAAAAGTGTATTATTAGTTCTAAACAAAAACTTGCACCTTATTTAAATATATTACACCAGGTGTAACATAGTCATTTTAGTGTAACATTAGTTCTAAATAAGAAATTGCACCTTATTTAAATATGTTACACCAGGTGTAACATAGTCTTTTTTTTGTTACACAAGTGTAAATATCATCGATATAGTTACATATGTATAATAATAATTACTATGTTTCCTGGTGTTATACGTAAAAGAGAGATGAAATGAAGAAATAAATAATGAAATTCAAATCAAAGTTAGACAATCAAAAAATATTATATAGGTATTTTACTAAAATACCTAGGTTTTTTTTTAAATATTTAGGATGTTTTCTAATGATCCACTTCCATATATATATATATATATATATATATATATATATATATATATATATATATATATTGAAAAGTTCACCGTAGATACCCCCATAAGTGTAGATATGTAGACACCTTCTTTCACCATTAGATCTCTTGATCTAATGGTTGTGATTAATTTTTTTTTTCTTTTTTTTTCATTAATTAGAAACTTTCACATGTGAAAAAGAGATATTTCACCGAAAGTGTTTACAATGAACCTCTCTCTCTCTCTCTCTCTCTATATATATATATATATATATATATATATATAGGGAGAGGATCATTTGAGAACTAATTGGGTTTGAGAACTAAAAAAAACTAATCTTAGCCACTAGTTTATATATATGGAAAACCCCCCCATGAATTTGAATGCTCCCCCTTGAAAATTAGTGGCCCAAATTGGTTCTCAAAAGTTCTCAAAAGAAAAAGTTCTCATTTGAACCTAACCCTATATATATATATATATATATATATATATATATATATATATATATATATGCAAGAAATTTCTATCTACTTGATTTATGTTCATTTTAAATTGCTACCTATAGCTAAGTTTCTCTACTTTTCTCTACTTGATTATTTGACTAGATGGAAAATAAAAGATATCAAGCAGTCGGTAGCTTAATGGTACTAGATTGTTAAGATCAAATTGATGAAAGTTTAAGTCATGTCGTAAACAAGATAGGTATATCTTTAAATAGGTCTAAAATGAAAAAAAGAAAGAAAATAAAAGCTCTTCTAAAATTGGAGGTGTTGTTAATAATTTTGTGATACGACGAAAAAGTGATTATTGTATTAGTCAAAGGGAGGTTTAAATACAACTAAGAGATAGCTTATTTATCATGAAAAGATACTCTTAAAAAATAAATAGAATAATATAAATTTATTTCCTTTAACACCCCCCTCAAGGTCGAGCATGAAGATCACGAATACACATCTTGACAAGAAGATAAAATACTTGCTGAGCTCCCAATGACTTGGTGAATAAGTCTGCTATCTACTGCTTGGTGTCAATATGTAATGGCAAATCTCTTTTGATTCAATCCATTCCTGAACAAAACAACAATTAATTTCGACATATTTAGTCATTTCATGGGACACATGATTTTGGGCAATATCTTTCGCTGCCAAGTTGCACAAAATAAAGGAGTTCAATTCACAATGTCAACTTGCAATTCCTTGAGCAACCACCGAAGCCATAGAACCTCACTAACAGTAGAGGCCATAACGTAGTATTCCGCCTACGCTAATGATCGGCAAACCACTAAAATTAGCCCTCCTCCTAATAAAAGAACATAGCCAGTTTGTGAACGTCGAGTCTAATTACAACCCAACCGGTCCACATCACAATAAGCCACAAGATCAAATCTTCCATGCTTTGGTAAAAAGATTATATATCAGGGAGTAGCCTTTAAATAATGAAGGATACAAATAGCAGCTGCCATATGTTCTTGATGAGGATCGGAAACAAACTAACTCAGGATGTTAACAGAGAAATCGATATCAGACTGTGTGGATTGGAAATAGAGGAGCCTACGAACGAGGCGGCGATATTGACTGGCATCGGCTTTGTCACTTTCACTGCAGTGGTCAGATTTGAGGTGTTGCTCCATAGTAAATGAATTAGGGCGACATCCAGTGAGTCTACTATCTTAATTCAAGAATGCTTAAAGTTTACTTCCTCTGAGTAAGAACAATTTCATCACCAATTCTTGCACTGCGTCAAAATTGGTCTTTGGCCAGGCCAAAAATACGTGGCCGTAGGTCTTTGGCCACTTTTTTTTCCAGCTCAAGCATGACTAAAGGTCTCGTCATCGTATGTAGGATACGACCACGTTCAAATATTAGTGGCTGAAGCCACTTATAAGCGTGGCTGTTGGATCATGGTTAGAAATGGCTAACTAAACAAGTTACTTAAAGGTATCAAACAAGAAAGGCGGAATCAGACTTGTTTGTGTTTATGTTAAAATGCCTTTGATCGATAACACTAACTGATAAACAAGAAGTAAGGTAGTTGAACACAAGATATCAATTCCAAGCACTACAATATTATTACTTCTCAGGTGTTTACAATAAGTTACAGCAGATGAACATGAAAGAACTGATCGATGATTAAACAAGAGAAATACAAGTAATATATATTGTGCAAGGAGGAAATAAAAGATAATATTTTATTTCCATTTAGCTACTAGGCTAAATAAACAAATCATATCTACTCCAAAAGTTGTTGTGCCAACATGCATGGGCGCTGTGAACAGTTGAGCAACTCTATCGGTGAACAGTGTAAAGCATGGCGGAAAGTAAACTGCTCTCTGACAGCTTTACAGCCTTGAAACTTGAACCAATAGATAAGTCAAACTTCCGGACTAACTAGGGAGAAGTTCCGAAGGAACTGCTTAGTGTAGAGGAAGTTCCGGAGTAACTTCCTTCGGAACTCTGACTTAGAGAATTTAAGCCAAACTGAACATTCCCAACAGTCTCCCCCTAAGATGTTGCTACCAAAAACTGTTCTTCTTGCTGAATCTTCTTAATGCCTTTACTTGAGCTCCATCTGATGCAGCTTATCCCAATCATCCAGTCTTAAATCCTGTTTCTTCCTTACTTCCCCATTGCTCATGAAGAAGTAGTGCATGTCTTCACTTTTGTGTGATTCAATCCTTAGAATACAAGGATGAGTGACATCGACATGTGGGTTGGGAGGATCTGAAGGTTCAGATTCTTCTTCTGATTCACTCACTACTATCTTCCTCCTTTTAGCCATGGATTTCTTTCTTCCAGAAAAGGTGAGCGGGATGGGTGGTATGGTTGAAGGTTGCTGGGATGAGGATTTAGTCTCGGGTTGTGTAGGCTTTGGAATTTTAGGAGGTAGTGAAGATTTTGGAGATGGAATTGGCTGGTTTGGAGTTTGAAATGTGGGAGCAGTGGGTTGGGGATGTTGTGGTGAAGGATTGAGATGATGAGAGATGAGGATCAGAGATAGTGTCAAACATTTGCTTCACAATGTTGATCCTTGGCTTGTTGAGCAGTTGAGACAAGAGCTTTTCTCTTCTTTTGTTTAAGGTAGCTGAGACCTTCAGGATGTAAAGAGTCAAAAAGAGCATACATACCTAGTGGCTTCTTCTCACCAGAAACTCTTTCTTTTTCTATTTGACTCTTTTTGATGGCATCATAATCAAGTCTCAGCCTAGGTAATTTTCAAGAGTTGATTCTTTTGGGGTTCTCCATTACAATTTCCTTGAAGTATCACTTGTGAATCAGAAGGTCATCTTCCTCAGTAAATTTTTGATATTTTGTACCCTGCTTCTCTTGTGCCTTCTCCTGCTCAAAAGCATAATCAACAAATCTCTTGACATTCATCTCTTTGGCTTGATCTGCTCGGATGGCTAAGATCATGTACATCCAGTTTCTCAGGTCAGCACCCTTCATTTCATCAACCCATACATCAGTGAAACACTCCTTGCTTCTGAGCATCACACTGAACTGAGCTAGGAAAATTTTATTGTCTTCAGTCTTCTTCATTTGAATTTTCCTATACTCATTTTCCAAGACCCTTCTGTACTTATCAACCTTGTCTGAAAGACCTTGCTCTTCAGCTCTGGAAATTCTTTCTTCTTTGTACAGATCAGATCTTCTCCTAGCTGCATTGATAAAAAACATCAGGTCTGCATTGTTGATGACATACTCATAAATACCTCCTTCTATGAGTAGTCTTTTCTGTTCGTCAAACACTTCAATCTCCTCCTGTTCTAGGAACTTCTTTTGTATCTCAGCATTCTCCTTTTCTAACTGATCAATCAGAGCCTTTGTTGCAGGATCCATATCTTCACTTTGGCCTCCTGTGCTCTGATCATCATTCTCCATGTCAGTGAAACCAGAGATGGTTCTCTCATCAAGAGAATCATCATCGACAAGCTTTGGAGATTCATGAAGTGAAGTTGCAGTATTGGGACTGGCTTCCGAGGTAACTTGCTCAGGAATAGTCTTAATGCCAATTTCTGGAGTAACTGCCTTGGGACTATCTTCCGGGACAACTTGTTCCGGAATAGTCTTAGGCAATTGCTCAGGAGCAACTTCCGAAGTAACTTCCTTCGGAACCACCTCAGTTGTGAGGAGTTCTTCTGGAGTAACTTCCTTCAGAATTACCTCAGTAGTGATCAATTCCTCCGGAATCACTTCCTTTGGAATTTCTTCATTTGTAGCCTTTGACGATGAAGATGTGGGATTATTCAAGTTGAGGAGTGCTTCTGTGACTTTAATGTCAAACAAGTCCACATCTTTTCCTGGTTCACTCTCAGGTTCATCAACCTGCTCTTCACTTCTTTCTTCTCCTTCAGCCTCAAAATGATCTTGACCTGTTTGAAGATACTCTTGATCTCTTGCCATGTAAACATCAGACAAGAAGCTCCTAACTTCTCCAATATTTTGAGGGTGAGCACCTGAAGCAGCCATCACAAATCTCATGAATTCCATATGATTGACATTGCATTCTTCAGGTGCTACCTGCATCAGCTGATCCATGTAAACATTAAGCAAACCTTCTATTGGGTTGAAGGGCTTAACTCCACAGATTTTGAATAGCTTCTTCTTCATCTTCTCAGGTAACCTCTCATTTGGATCGAAGTCAATTTCACTTGAGCTAGCAGAGTCTTCAGTAGGCTTGGTGTCAGCAGAAATTTTTTGATAAGGTGTTGAAGAGCTAGTTTTCTCCCCCTTTTTGGTAGCAACAGCTTCACCAGTTGGGTTTGATGCACTAGCCTTCTCCTGCTTAAGCCTGTTGATCAAGATATCCTGCTGTTGAACTGTTTGTAGCAGGGACTGCATTTGTGTTTGCAGTTCAGTTTGTTTAGCCATCAATTCAAGTAGTAAAGCACTGCCCTCAACTGATTTCTCAGTATCTTTGGGCGAAGAAGAGCCATCAAGCCTAGCTTGATCAAGCTCAGCACCCTGGTTTTCTTGGCGCCTGGGATTCCCTGCAGGCACAGTTGTTACCTTAGGTTCCATTTCTGGTTCCTTTGGTTCAAACTGGCTGCTGGTTGCCATAGATTGGGTCTTACGAATGTTACTACTGTCCAATTGCTCCAGTGGGGAACCAATTGTAGTAGCAACCCTTTCTATATGAACATCTTCATCACTCCTGATGTTCAACTCCTTAGATGGTGAATGAGGGTTAGGAGAAACATGATCAAAATCCATCAAATCATCTTCATGAGGTGAGGTTGATGAGAAGAGATTCTCATTTAGATTTAGATCAGTTTCTGCTTCATTCACAGGTATATTTAGGTTTAGGTCTATGGAGGTAAACAAATGGGATGAGGGTTGTGCATCCAATCTAATAGAAGATGAGGTCTCAAGTGAGAGATCATCAGCAATGTGGCTAAACCCTTGGCCTTGATGTTGAGCAGACAGTGGGTCATGCTAAAGGTTCTCTGGTTGGGTGGGTTTGGGAGACACATGTGGAGTAGACCCTGTTTCCTTGTCAATAGCTTTTGCTTGAGTAGGTGAGGAAGTTTTGGTGGAAGATTTTGAGTGCCTGACCCTCTTTCTTTGATAGGTGATATTGACATTTAGTTTGTCAAGAGGGTCAATTTCAGGTGTGGGTTCAACAACTGATGGTGCAGGTTTAATGTTGTCACCTGGAGCAACATGCTCAGTTGGTTCTTGAATTCCAACTGGTTGTTCTTGTACATTTTGTGCAGGAACAACTCTTGGTTCTGGTAGTGGATGGTCATTTTCCACACCAAGACAGTTGGCAATTGCATTTTTAGAAAGCAAGTAAGAAAAGATTTTCTCTGTTAAGTGTTTTTGATTAAAAACAGTGCCAGCTCGTGGGACATCAGGGAATTGTGTATCCAAAATATGTTGTAAAAACCTTGGGTACATGTTAAAAGGTTTTGTACAATTCTCCCTTAGCCCATCAAAAATCATTTTTGAAAAGTTAAAACACTCTCCCCTGATCACAGCATGAAGAGCAGTTGTTTGAACTTCACCAAGTTCTTCATGTGATCTCCTTGGGGTTAGGAAAACCAGTAGAGTGTGGGCAAGAAATCTCCATACAGGTGGAAGATGGCATTTCTTCACCATTTTGCTTTTGGGATTTCCCCCGTAGCCTATGCCCATCAGGGTGAATTGGTAGTCCTCCTTGGAGAGAGTGGAGATACCTCCTTCATCCTATAACTTTAGATGACTTCTGATCATAGCTTCAGTGATGTACACATCTCTTCCGTGTACTTTGCTTTCAACTTGCATGACTTGCTCGCCGTCTTCATCACGGGCACCCACGACTGCGTTAGCCCAGAATTGTGTAATCGTCTCGTCATAGATGATTGGACTTACAGTTAGGGCAAAGTGTAGTTCCGACGCAGTAAGGAAGTCAATCATCCCGTCAAACGGAGCTGATTTCTGTGATTTCTCCAAATAAGCCCTTTGATTGTGCTCGTTGTGTAATGCGGATGCTGCCATTGTTCTGTATTGAGTGAATTTGTAGTAAATTGAGAGTAGGTTTGATGAAATTGAGAAGGAAACGAGAGCGACTGAGGGGTATTTGGGTTTTTAGGTTTCGTAAGTGAAAGGTTTTCTCTAGAAGTGACAGTTAAAAGGTGAGGAGAGAGGGAATTAACGGTAACGTGAAAGGTGGAGTTAGTGGGGCCAGTAGTTAACCGTCACTATTAAAGCATTGTGCGTTTGTACGGTGCAACAGTGAAATAACTGTGAAGGGACCCACTTAATCCAAAAATCGATTAAGTGTTCATTTGAAGTTCCTTCGGAACAATCATGATCCTTCGGAAGAGTGAAGTTCCCTCGGAACTTCTTCCCTTAGAGTATTTCTCCTCATTTCGCCTGAAAAACTTCCCTAGGAAGTTCCCTCAGAGTTTCAAATTACTCCGGAATTCCCTGAAACACTTAGAAAAACACTTGAAACACATTAGAAACCTTAGAGAGTTCCTCGGAACATCTCTTGTGAATGAAATTGCTTCCGGAGTAAGTTCCCTCGGAACAATTTTGTTCCCTCGGAACTTACTCTGGAATGCTCCAAACACTTAGAAAATCTCATAACTTAACAGATTTAGCAAATTTTGTGCAGTTTTAGTTATCAATAAATTACAGTGTAATTTGCAAAGAATTTTCTTGGTTTTAGAAGAAGTGGATTAAAAGACACACAATCACTTAAGAGATTATAAAAAATATGCACAGAGAACAACAATTGACAGCAAAAGTTAACCAAAGTTCATCATCCCAATAGCTATGATAAGGAAGAAGAATCTTGCCTCATCAAATGCCTTTGTGAAAAGGTTAGCTAGTTGAAGATCCGTATGCACTTTGTGTAACTTAATCAATTTCTTTTCTGCAGAATTTCTAATAAAATGGTACCTTATCTCAATGTGCTTTGTCTTTGAGTGCTTCACAGGATTGTTGGTGATGGAAATGGCACTGATGTTGTCTGCATACATAGGAGTTTCTAGAAATGTGATTCCAAAATCCAACATTTGATTTTGAATCCATAGCACTTGACCACAGCAGCTTGAAGCAGCAATGTACTCAGCTTCAGCAGTTGATGTAGAAACACAGGTTTATTTCTTGCACTGCCATGAAACAAGCCTATTTCCTAGAAATTGACATCCTCCTGATGTTGATTTCTTATCCAAATAGCAACCACCATAGTCACTGTCAGTGTAGGCAACAAGAGAAAAGTCATTATTCTTTGCATACCACAACCCTAGTTTTGGTTGTCCCTTGAGGTATTTGAATACTCTCTTCACTGCCTTCATGTGATTTTCTTTGGGAGCAGACTGATATCTAGAGCATAAGCATACACTAAACATAATATCAGGTCTACTTGCTGTTAAGTACATTAATGAACCAATCATTGCCCTGTAAGTGTGCTGATCAACAGGTTCACTTTCTGACTCTGAATTCAGATTGTGTGATGTTGAAATATGAGTTTTTGCAGAAGAGGAAGATAGCATATCAAACCTCTTGAGCATATCTTGAATATATTTGGATTGGTTCAAGAAGATGCCCTTTGCAGTTTGCTTAACTTGGAGACCCCATAAGAAATTAAGTTCACCCATTGAACTCATTTCAAATTGATCTTGCATCAGGGTCTCAAACTCCTTACACAACTTAGGATTAGTTGACATAAAGATGATATCATCCACATATATCTGAACAAATAACTTGTCTTTTCCAACTTTTTTGATGAAGAGAGTTTTATCAATAGCTCCTCTCCTGTAACCATGGCCAAGCAGGTAGTTTGAGAGTGTCTCATACCATGTTCTTGGTGCTTGCTTGAGGCCATATAGAGCTTCGATTAGTTTACACACCTTGTTAGGAAGGTGTGGGTCTTCAAACCCTGGTGGTTGACATACATAAACTTCTTCCTTCAATTTTCCATAAAGAAAAGCACTCTTGACATCCATCTGATAAACTGTGAAGTTCTTGTAAGCTGCATAGGCAAGGAAGATTCTGATTGCCTCTAATCTAGCAACAGGAGCAAAAACCTCATCATAGTCTATCCCTTCTTCTTGAGCATATCCTTGAACAACAAGCCTAGCTTTGTTCTTGATGACAATTCCTCTTTCATCCTTCTTGTTTCTAAAAACCTATTTTGTTCCAATTAGTTGAGCATCCTCAGGAAGATCAACCAGTTCCCAAACTTGTTGTTTGTTGATTTGGAACAATTCCTCTTGCATAGCTTCAATCCAGTGATTGTCTTTCAGTGCTTGCTCAACTTTCTTTGGTTCTTCTTGGGACAGGAAGCATGCAAACAAGCAGTTATTTACATCAACAGCTGATTTGCTTCTTCTAAGAACAGGAGCAGTCACATCACCAATCGCATTCTCAACTGGATGAGTTTTGCTGACATTTGTATTCTGAAAACTTGGGAATTCATGACTCTGAACTTGCCTAGTAGGTGGAATAATTGGGGGCAGGTGAATACTAAGCTCAATTCCTGGTAATCTTTGTGAATGGGGTAAATTTGATGTAGTTGCAGCAGAACCATGTTGATCACTCATGTTGTTAGCAGAGTTGATGTTCTCTTCATGAGTTGAGTCAGCGAAATTTGACTCATAAGAACCATCATGACCATCAAATTGGTTATCATTTGGAGAATGCTGCACATTCCCATCATCACTTGTATCTGAGACATATCCTTCACCTTGTGATTGTGAATTACTTGACTCAGTTTCAACCAAGTTCACTGGAGTAGGATCAGTAACTTGTTGAATTGCAGTAGTTGACATGATAGGTGGTTTGTAAGGTTGAATGCTGACAGAGGAGTAGAAATGACCAAAATTGCAGCCATCCTTCTTTGCATTTGAGTTCTCCCCCTGAGACTGCACACACTCACTAAAAGACTTATCAACTATAAAGTTGAAAGCATTGGTTAGTGAACCAATATCAAATAACCATGAGGGCTCAGAACTAAACTTATTAGTAGAATTTTCATTAAAAAACACATTTGTAGACTCTTCAATAATTTAGTTATGAGATTGTATACTCTGTATGCCTTAGCCACACCAGAGTATCCAACCATATAGCCATCATCTGCCTTTTCAGCAAACTTAGCTAAATTCTCATTGGTTATTAATATTGTAACAAGACAACCAAATACTTTGAGAAAATGTATGCTTGGTTTTCTTTTTCTCCAAAGTTCATAGGGTGCCTTGTTCTTACCTTTAACCACAAGCACCCTGTTTTGAACATAGCAGGCAGTGTTCACTGCTTCTGCCCAGAAACTTACAGGGAGCTTAGACTCAGCCAACATAGATCTAGCAGCCTCAATCAGTGTTCTATTTCTCCTCTCAGCAACCCCATTTTTCTGAGGAGTCCTAGCAGCACTAAACTGCCTAGATATCCCCTTTTCTTCACAAAAAGAATTTAAAACATGGTTTTTAAATTCAGTACGATTGTCACATCTAATTGTTTTGACTTCGAAATTTGACTGATTTTCAAGTTATGTGATTAAAGACTTTAAGATTTCGGGTGTTTCATCCTTAGTTCTTAGGAAGAAAACCCATGTGTATCTTGAAAAATCACCAGTGATAACAAAACAATAAGATTTCTTTCCCAAACTCATTACCCTTGTAGGACCAAAGAGATCCATATGCAGCAATTCTAAGGGTTGAGAAATTGAATTTTCAGATTTGGACTTATGAGAAGACTTGTGCTGTTTACCCTTTAAACAAGCAGTACAATGTTCATTGCAGTTAAAATTTTTCTTTGGTAAACCATTAACCATCCCTAAATTGACAAGTTTATTCATGGTTTTGTAATTAACATGTATAAGTTTTCTATACCAAAGGTCAGACTCATCAATAGAAGCTCTTGATATTAAACAAGTATTGCCATCATAAGATTTAGCACTTGCCATATCAAGTAAGTACAAGCCATCCTATATTTTTGCTTTAATCAAAACCATTTCAGCAGGAATTTTGAGATCAGGCTTGAGTACTAAGGCTTTTTCATCATTAAACAGAACATTCATGTTCTTATCACAAATTTGTGATACACTCAACAAACTGAAATTTAGAACATTGACAAGACTTACCTTGTCAAGAGTAAAACTTCCATTTGATACATTACCACGGGTTCCGAACTCCATATGGGGAAGGAGCGTTGTTGTTTGCAAGGTCTCGATTATTTAAGTGCTGTAATGTACCCTTCATTGCTTCCAAATGCAACGGCCTCCATCATGTCTTTTTGTATTTTCTAGAAGATTTTTATTACCTGGCATGTGACTGGAGCACCCACTATCTACAACCCAAACATTTGCTTGAGATTTATTAGGTGGCCCCTACACAGGTAAACAACATGGTTAGTTGGAGTATGGTACCCAAGCCTTTGTGGTCTTGGGTCTTCCCATGGCATTATTATATGAGTAATTTCTTAACACAAGTTGGTTTTCAGTGATAAAGTCATCATGCTCTGGAAAATCATCCTTTTTCTCAATTACATTCCTGTTATAACTTTGCCATTTGGGAAAACCATGTTTCTTAATAAAAGTCTTCTTTTCCCAGTACTTCCTGTTGCTTCTTTGTTTTGCATTTTAAAACTTTGGTTGAGAAGCAACAGTGGGAATTTCAGTATGAGAGTACTGAGTTCCGTAGGAACTCACTTGTGCAGGATGATCATGCACTTGAAACTGTTCTAAAAATTGTTTTCTTTCATGAGGAGCAGATTTTGCTCGTGAATTTCCTTTGAAATTTGGGTGTGATTGATTTATAAACTCAGTGGATTGAAATTCAGGTCTTTGCCTTGAAGGTTTTGAAGACCTGATGTTGTTTAAATGGTCTGAGGGAACTGTACTTCTTCCAAAGGAAAGTTCTCCCGGAAGAAATGAAGTTCCTGCGGAATTTTGTTCTCTTGGAAAGTTGTTTCTTTTAACATGTGAGAAGCTGTTATTCTTCTCATTTCCAACCCAAACCTTCTGAGTTTTTCCAAAGACCCTTTGATCACCCTGTGATCTTCTTGGTGACATGTTCCTGCTATCCTTTGGATTCTTTGAACTAAACAGATTTTGGTTTCTCTTAGGAGAAATGTTAGCATTGTTAATTATCTGTTTAAAAGGATTGTAGGAACAGTGAATTGCCAAATGTCCCAACTCACCACAAATTATGCATTCCCTCACAGAATTGTGAGAGACCTGGTGTTTTGGTGATGCTTGTTTGAAAACAAGTTTTGATGTTCTAACCTTTTGAGTAGTAGAACCCAAAGAATGAGATCCTTCATGATCTAAACTCATTAACTCAGTGACATTTGAGGTTGGTTTTGAGATTTTCAAATCTTCATCCTTATCAGAAATGCTGGTTGATGCTTTTGTGACATCGGGAAAACCAATGTGATTTTCAAATAGTATGTCATCATTCTTTTTAACACACTTAATTTCATTGGATAGGTCCTCAATTATAGGACCATTCTCCTTTGGGTCAGCTGTCAAGGAAACATTTGTTTCCTTGTTGGGTAAGGTTACAAGACTGGTGTAAGAGTCAGGGGTTTCAACAGTTTTAAAAGATACCCTTCCCTTCCCATGTGTGTGCTCATGCCATAATTTTTGAGCTTTTTCACTTGCAACTTGAAATTTATCAGCATTGCACATGGCTTCTTTCAGTTGATCTTTTAGGGTTTGAATGTCAAGCACATATTCCATATTTACTTTCTTGGAAATTTATAAGTTGCTCAACAACATCATCCATTTGAGTTATAAAATCAGTTTGTTGATGTTTCAAAACCCCTATTGTTTGCTTAAGTTCATCAGTTTTGGTTGAATAAGCTATATCTGCCCTTCTTGAGTACTCTTTCAACTCATTTAAGTTTTTTATTTCTTCCATTAGTGATAGATTGTACCTTTTGTAACTCTCAACCAGTTCAATGCATTTAGGTGTGCATAACACACTTTCAGGGTCAGTTATGGGATTTGAGTTTACCTCTGCAATTGCAGGTGAAAAACCACTAGCCATCAAGGCATGGCTGGTTAGAGTAAACTCACTCATCACTTCTTCCCAGTCAACAAACCATGTTTGGTTTGCCACAGCAGCAGTTGCATGGTCTTAGTTGTTATAAGAGGGCTTTGGTGGAGTAGGGCCTAAAGAAGAGCTAGGATTGGTAAAACCAGAGCTTGGTTTGGTGTATTCTGGTTTCTTCTCAGCATTGTAACCTCCATCTCTTCTTGGTTGAGAACACTCCCTGGAAAAGTGTCCTAACTGATTACAGTTGTAACACTTGACTTTAGATTTGTCAAGGCCAATGGGAGCATTCTTTGCTCCATTATACTTCCTTCAAGTTCTCTTGTAGAACCTTTGTGCCCTCAGTGACACCATTGCAAGCTGAGTTGTGATGTCAATTTCTTCTAGATCATCAGCATTGATGCATTCAAGATCTGATCTAGTGAACCCTGTGTAAGAACTGTTAGCAACATTTGCAAAGTTTTGAAAATATGAAACTTCATGTCCTTTAGAGCTTTCACAGCCCATTCCCTATTCTTATCCCTATAATTTATATATTTATCATTACTTTTTCTTTCTCTTTCACTCACAACCACAATTAAATAATACTTTTTATACCTTTATCATTACATTTTCTCTCTCTTCAAACCTTATATTTTAAAGATTCACCAGATTTTTTCTCAAATATAGAGATTTTTTTCTCAAATATAGAGATTTTTCCTCAAATATAGGGATTCCCCAAATTTTCCCTTAAATATTTCTCTCTCCTCTACTCACAACCACTTACAACTACACCTTAAATTTTTAAGGTTTACCCTCACAACCATTATAGGGAATGGGCTGTGAATGCTCTTAGGATACGCAGGAAAGGAAATCTGTGGTTCTTGGTCAGAATAGTTCTCTGAGTGAGCAGTGATGAGGGCCAAAGTGCCTTTGGAAGATGATGCCTGGTTAGATGATACACCAGACTTCTCATTCATCTCCATCTCATGTGCACTCAGCATTCCATAGAGATCTCCTAATTTCAAAGTCTTGAGGTCTTTGTTGTACTTTATGCTAACTATATAGACAATCCAAACTTCAGGTAAAGATCTTAAAAACTTTCTGATTATATCAGCATTTTCAATTTTGACAACTACACCTTATAGTTCATCTATCAGTTTCACATATCTCAAGTATTGTTCAGACATAGTTTCACCTCTTTTGTGACAAAAATTTTCATATCTTTGTTTTAAAACATCTTTCTTATTTTACCTAACCTCATCTGTCCCCTCATACATTTCAATGAGAGCTTTCCAAAGATCATGTGCAGTTTCCATCTCTTAAAGCCAATGAGTATGGAATTAGGAAGAGCTGCCTGGAGTGCCCACAAAGCTTTGTAGTCACATTCACAGGTCTTATGGTCATCCTCAGAATAATTCTCATACGTTTTGATTAGATCAACAATTTGTTGAGTTACAGATTTGGTTGTAATGACTTGTGGTCCTGAGTTAATGGAGTTCCACATTTTGTAGTCAGTGTTTTTGCAGAAAATCTCCATTCTGAGTTTCAAGGTGTCGAAGTCAACAGGAGTAAATGTTGGTGGTTTGTTAGTGCTGCCATTCCTTAGTTCACTCATTTTCAGATATCAAGAATCATAACAGTCTTATCTAAAGCAAACAGAAACACCTTTAAGTAAGAAAAGTTTTCAAAAATTCTTTGAAACACAAGAGCCAAGGCTCTGATACCACTTGTTGGATCGCGGTTAGAACTGGCTAGCCAAACAAGTTACTTGAAGGTATCAAACAAGAAAGGTGGAATCAGACTTGTTTGTGTTTATGTTAAAATTCCTTTGATCGATAACAGTAACTGATAAACAAGAAGTAAGGTAGTTGAACACAAGATATCAATTCCAAGCACTACAATATTATTACTTCTCAGATGTTTACAATAAGTTACAATAGATGAACATAAAAGAACTGATCGATGATTAAACAAGAGAAATACAAGTAATATATATAGTGCAAGGAGGAAATAAATTATAATCTTTTATTTCCATTTAGCTACTAGGCTAAATAAACAAATCATATCTACTCCAAAAGTTGTACCAACAGGCATGGGCGCTGTGAACGGTTGAGCAACTCTATCGGTGAACAGTGTAAAGCATGACGAAAAGTAAACTGCTCTCTGACAGCTTTACAGCCTTGAAACTTGAACCAATAGATAAGTCAAACTTCCGGACTAACTAAGGAGAATTTCCGAAGGAACTGCTTAGTATAGAGGAAGTTCCGGAGTAACTTCCTTCGAAACTATGACTTAGAGAATTTCAGGCAAACTGAACATTCCCAACAGTGGCTAAAGGGTACCAATATTTATTGTTGTAATCAAACACTTCTTGCTAGTAAGTGTGATAAAGGGTCCCAACGGCCACATATGTCTTTTTAGTGTGGCTCTTGGTATTTTATAGTCATATATATATTTGTGTTTTAGCCACATCTATTAGAAAAAAACATGGCTAAAGGGTTGTTGTAATCAGACATTTTGTCACAATCAATGTGGCTAAACAGCGGCAACGGTCACATTAACATATCATAAGTGTGGCCGTTGGTATTATATAGTCACATATATTTGTGTTTTAGCCACATCTATTAGAAAAAAAGATGGCTAAAGGGTTGTTGTAATCAGACAATTTGTCCCAATCAGTGTGGCTAAAGGGTGAAAACCCACTCACATTTGAAGGGTACTCTGGTGGATGTGATCAGTAATCACTATGCGCTAGTCATGATGCCCGAATGAGCACTATCTGCTCATGGCATCCAATGCGTGGTTTTCCGCATAATTCATGGTACTCGATTTATTTTGGCATCAATTGTTTAAGCCTTTTGTGCTCATCCCTTGAAATTCTCGGTTGTATATCGTTAATCCGGCTGTTGATCATTACTCTACTCTTGCCAACCAGGGACTCGTACGTGCTACTACCAGCGATTGTGTGCGATGCTTGTCACGCCCCTAATTTTCACTAACGGAGTTTTACCGTGTAGGGTGTGAGCACACCAGGATCCCAGTCCATTAGTTATACCAAACAACCATTAAATATCAAAAGATTTTCATTATGTTAATATTTAATGTAAATTCAGAGTTTTACATAATGCGGAAGCGTAAACAAAAGACTTAGTATTTACTTGAAACATTGCTATTTGAAATAACGCAACTTGCATAGAAAGCCATAGCAAGGTTTTTAAGGGCTCGTGCATGCATACTCATGATACTCGAACATCTGCGACCTGAGAGAAACATGTTTAAAGAGGAAGTTTCAACCAAAAGGTTGGTGAGTTCACATAAGTACATATCTACAACTAGTAAAGACATGCAGTACGAATGCAATAGTTTTATTCGTAGTTCTATTATGTATATTACAAGTACAATCCATATCGTAAGTAGCTAGCCTAAGTTCATGTCACTAAAATGTTCGCAACCGAAGCTGACTGATAAAGTGTAGGAATTCATCCTTACGCGTTTTTGCCTTCCCCGCCTCTACTTGATCACGATAAGTTTAGGCTGACATTGTCCTCAGTCTAACCGCCAGTCGGGTGGTGCATCTCGTGCCCGCTGAGTGGGGTTTGTCAAACCCTAGTAGTACTACCCAATATCCCCTCGCTATTTACTACTAACGGTTCGATATAGTAAGGAATTAAAAGATTTACGTGAACAAGTGATATATACTGGATTTTTACTTTAATCATACATCAAAAGTTGTCGGGTAATCACCCTAACCCGGGTGTAACGTGTCCATGTGTGTTATCGTCCAAACCCGGACGTAACGTAAGATGTTGTGTAACTGACCTTAGGGTGCACAGCAATTCCAGATAAGTAACACATCAAGTAGCAAACAACAGGTCTTGTGTAATCTACCAAGCACCTAATGAGCATATACGTAAGTGTGTTCAACTGAAAGTGACTAAGTCTAGACCAACGGTGAAATCAAAAAATGTCAAGCTATGACTGGACGAAGGTTCATTAAAACCAGAACGAGTAAAGGATGGCACTTAGCCAAAAACATGACGATTACGAAAGTCGAGGAAAAGTGTATTATTAGCTAATGACATACGTCCATGAAATCAGATAATAAAATGTGTGTATATATATATATAGGGTAAGGATCATGCGAAAACAAGTTTTATTGCGAAAACACGAAAACAACATTTTTTTAAGGGGAGGGGCTGAAAGTGTAAATTAAATATTTTAGAAACAAAAAAGTACGGAGGGGCAGTCATGGAATTTTTCAAAATGTTTATATGATTACTTTCTCATCAGCCAACACACACACACTAGCACACGTTACCGTACCGAGATCGCGATCGAAGGACAAAAAGGCCCTAGATACGAGCGACGAACAACGATCTTCAGGCGATGAAAGCTCTTCAGGCGACGATCTAGAAGCAACCAATTTCATCGCAGAAGACGGGAACTGAAGCTTTAAGCTCTCCCTTGCGTTTCCTTCGATCCTTCTCTCCAGGTAACGTTTACAAGCCCTAATTTTAACACAAACCAGAAGTATACTCATCTTACTCAAACATGCCTTATCACAAAGACTCATCTTTAATTGAATTGAATTTATAGCTGATGGTTTCCGTCACTGTTTCAACCCATAGAATGATGAAATTTTTTGTGTTTTATGTATATTCATGGTAGATTCTCAAAAATCTTAGAATTACACAACAAATGACAGTTTATGCAAGTGTCGATCGTTTCCAATGCTCATTTATTTAAACTAATACGGACCTGCATAGTTATATCGATCAAAAATATTTCATGTCCGACTCAGTCATACCATTTTAGTTCATTTCCTTCATAACCTACAAAAGTATAACAATAGACTAAACCAACATAATTTGTATTCATATGAGGGGTAAAGACTATTACAAACTTATATTTATCGAATTCTGTTTTTCCGACCTTTTTTCATTTATATGCACTAACATAGAAATTTAAAGCAGACCAAATAAGACACATGTTGAAAACAAGTTACTAACAACAACGAATTTATAGATTCGTGAATACTGCACATGTGCAATAATCTTCAATTACAAATAATGTGGTTGTCAATTCAGGTGAACATGTGCAGTAACCTTAAAATGTGATTAAAAATACAGTAATGACACAAATAGTGTAACTGTTAGGATTACTGCACGTGTGTAATAATCTTAAAATATTATTACACACGTGCAATCATCTTAAATTACAAATAATAGGGTTGTAAATATAGGTGCACATGTACAGTAATCTTAAAATGTGGTTAAAACTAGATTACTGATACAAATATTGGGATTGTTAAAACATTAATGCACACGTGCAGTTATATTACATTGTCATGGATTCGTGCTTGTTTCAAGATCAAATGGACGAACTAAAGGGTTTGGTTGCAGGTTTATTGACGACAACATAAAGCAAGCCACACATATGAAGAAACTAAGGATGAGGAACGCCACAAAGATCATGCTATCAAAAGCAATCATATACTAGTCAAATGAGTTGATTGAGATAGAAGCCACAAACAGGATGACAAAACAAGCAATTGGGAAGAAGCAAAAAATGACACAACGCACGAAAGTGTTATCTGTTTTTTTTTTATTTATGATCATTGTAAGATTGAAGAGGGGTTGTATGGATTTATGTTGGTTTACGGTTCTATATTTATTAATGATTACAACTTGTTTATCCAGAATGGTTGTTACAGATTTTAATGACCATACGAATTATGTGACAACTATAAATTTAATGTACATGTGTATTA
>JBCNJP010000025.1:59431137-59530149 GCA_039602395.1 Deinandra increscens subsp. villosa
TGTTAGTTGACCGAGTCTTTAGGACACGTGATCCATGCTCAAGTTATCCTGCGAATAATGAACAAAAAGGGAAAAGTAATGGTTAGTCAGGAAATATAATTCAGAAACCTTACAGTGATGTGCTTGCGAGCTGATTCGAGCTGCTCATAATATCCTGAATTCTAGTACCAACATGCACTTCTCCTTTGAGTCTGACACTGGAGATGAACCTAATGTGACTGCAACTCAAGAGCCTGCGGTTAAAGAACTACCTGGTCCTTCTATCGAGGATAGAGGAAAAAGGATCTTAACTCCTGAAGAAATTGCTGAAGAGCATCGTAAAAGAGAAGATGAGAAAGAAAGATCCCGTAGAGCGCTTATTGATGAAACTCACCGGGAAAAAAATAGACTTCTTGAGGAAAAGGCTGAAGCACTCAAGAGATATGAATCTAACCATCCTCCAGCTGTCATGTATGCAAAAGGGTCGAGCACTTTGCCAGAACGTTCAGAATCAATCAGAACAGATGAACCTTTGATCCGCATTGTCATAAACTTAGAGGGCACCAATGTGGATGCTGATGACAACTCTGTTACAGCTAACATGGTTAGAACTCTGATGAAAGACAACTTCTCATTGAAATATCTGATGAGTCTCAGTGACACTGAGTTAACCAAGTTATACACTGATGAGGAGAGGTTGAATTCTCACCTACCTCAAAATCAAACTGTTGATGCACAATCTGATCTCCTAGCTGATATCTTTGCCGACACAACCAAGACTGTGGACTTCCTTCCCATCTGTGATCATCTCTCTAATCTTACCCTTGACATCGGCAACACATACATTCCTCCTCCAAAGAACTCGTCCGTTGACCCTCCTGATTCTGAAGCATACATTGAATCCACCACCAACAATATGAACTCTGAAGCACTCCGCAACTTCTGTAAATTCAAGAACATTGATAAAAAGGCATACTACAAGAAGAGACTTACTGGTCTCCGGAAGTTTGTGTGTGAGTACCGGAAGACAGAGCGGTTGGCCAAGTTGGAACAAATTAGAATCAATGAAGAGGAACGGGCTGAGGCTCTCAAGAGAAAAGATAATCCCTCTATCTATGACAAATGGGAAAAGCTGATTCCTAACTCGAAGGCTATGCAATTATTTGCTGCCTGATAACGGTTTGTCAGGCCGTTTCAAATCCCCAACCTAGATTAATTTTGTAGTAGTGGAAGTTAGGGTTATCGAACCTAGGGAATATGTGGAAATTGATTAATTGACTACTAAATTAACTGAAATTACTAATTAACCTAAAATTATCTAAAATTGCCACTTGGCTGTTTTGATTGATTGGGTGAATTAACTAACAAATTAACTAACTTTAAACTAGGAAATTAATTGAATTATCAAATGAGACAAAGCTAACCACTTTTGGATCCTGGTTGGTTACCGATCTAGGAAAAACCTAATTACTTAACTGTGACACATAGACATGCCCCCCAATTGCCTCCTTGACCTAATAACCTAAGTTCCTAATGGGCTGATTAGTCCTGCCGCAAGAAAGTGCTAGATCAATAAACAGTGGACCACTAAAACCCTAGGTTACTAGTTAGATTAAACAATTTAGCATGCGTGTGTTCAACGGTAGCAAGTATTCCGAAACAACTAGTTAAGCAATTGATTAAGAATAGAACGATTTCTACCAACCAATCACCAAAAGCGGTTAGTGGTGATTAGCCGGACATAGCTAATGAAACAAACAAAGACATAATGAAAAACTGCATTAAATTAAAGTACCGAATGATTGAAATCTCTCAAAAAGCTCCAAAACAGGGCTCCAATCGTAAACCCTAAGCCTCTGGTCGCACAATGATGAAAAGATTACAACTAAAACTTCACAAACAAGTTTAAATAGCAAAACCCTAATTTTCTTCTGTCGGCCAATTCGGGGCGTACCGCCCCAGATTATGGGATTCTGGGCGTACCGCCCGGATTTATTCTTCCGGCTGCTTTCTACACTTTAGGGCGTACCGCCCTGATCTCTTCTCTTCTGGGCGTACCGCCCAGATCTGGATCTCAGGAACTTTTCTTCAATTTCTTCTAAGTCTTCACTCGTTCCCGCTCGGTTCTCGATCCCTGTACCAGCAGCTTCCAGTTCTTCATAAAAACCCAGACTTTAGCTCTTTAAGCTCTTGGCACATCAAAACATAAAACCCGTGAAAATGCAACGTAATCCAACCATTATTATAAGTCAATATGACAAATTAAGCATAATAATGACGACACATTGGACTGACATCACATCCCCACACTTGACTTTTTCCGTCTCGGAAAAACTGCCATGGAATCATAATCGGGAAATCAACTCAACATCATTTAACATTTTTATATCTATCAACCAATTCAATTCCACATTCCAACATGTATTCATACATACTAATTGCAATTGCCGATATTTCTATCCGACTAAACCCAACCACTGATCTTTGAGCCCCCAAGGTGTTTATAAATTACCAATCATTTGTATCAACCTGCCTATGTGTCCCACATTCAGAAAGTCCTAGCTTAATTTAATCCCGACTCATATTCGGTGAAAGTAAAGGGTAATAAAGATGTATTATTTATATTTTCCCCACCCTAGTTAAACCAGATACTCATATATCCCAAGAATGATGGATTTGAATGGATAATGGATTTGCTTGAGCATTTATTTGACTACTGTTGCTTCTATTTTTTTCATTTTCTTTTCTTTTTTCTCTTTTTTTTCTTTTTTTTATTTTATAGTTGGTCAATTTTAACTATACTTACCAACGGACATCACCAGAGGCATTCTTTCACAAGGTCTTACCCCCGAAATCATACGTGAGTGTTTTGCCCGCGAGATCCAGAACATCATCAGAGGTATTCTTTCACAAGGTCTTACCCCCGAAATCATACGTGAGTATTCTGTCCCTTCACTCTAATTCATTAACCAATTTATTACCTAATATGCTCAAATGATGGAAAAGGGGGCGCCGTTATTTCTCGGATTTGCTTTCGCAAAAAGATCATAACGTGCCAGGTATTCTGAGGATATATAAGTTTCTAATTTAAAAAGGTCTTTTTCCTCCTAATCATCAGTTTCAATCTCACTCTAATTCCTAAAATGGGAACCCACTGGCAAACTAATTTAATTACCTATTTATACACAAATAAACACCAAGGGATGATTAAGCTTTACTAATCAGCTGGGCCTACCGACACATCACAAATTAGTATATTTTCCATTCTCTCCTTTCTTACCACTTTTCCTTTCTTTGTTTTTTTATTCTGAAAATTGACTCCCAATTGTACTATCATTTTCCATGTACCGGCAATTTTCCAAAACAGATTTGACTCAAAACCAAAACTAAAAATGACTCAAAAATTGCAAAATCTTTTTGGATTTTTGATGTTTTTTACTTTTTTTTTTCAAATAAGACACAACTACCTAAAAATTCAAAAACTTTAAAATTAAAAATAAAACTGACGTCCTGTCCCCCTCCCCACACTTAAGATCGACATTGCCCTCAATGTGATAGGAGACACGCACATAACGAATATACAGACACGAACGGTGAAATTAAAATAAAAATAAAGATAAAATGCAAAAAATAAAAAGAATATAAATAAATAAATAAAAAGAACAAGTTGGAACACACTCCCCTGATATCAACGTGAAAAGCTCCTCAGAAGTCGTCCAACACCCTCGCGCACAGATCGTGAATTCCAGAAATCGGATGGAAGAAGTAATGTATGGATTCACATCTCACCATAATGCTACCACAGAACAAACACATCATGCCATATATACAATCAAAAAGAAAACACAACCACCCCAACCGGTTACCCCGTACAGTACCCCCAGGTATCATAGAGTATAATATCATACAGACCATGATCAAATGAAAACAAAATAACCAAAAAGTACAAGGTAAGAAAAACAAAACCGACCAGCAGTGGCAGTGATAACAGCATGAACAGCACCTACTCCTCATCACCTCCAGCATCATCTCCAGCAGCAACATCATCACCTCCAGCATCTCCCTCAGCACCAACATCATCCTCGGGCTCCTGAAAGAAATCAGGGATAGCCATACCCTGATGGGTCATCATACAGTGCATCGCCCGCTATATCCTCTCAAAACGAACATCCACATAATCTAGCACCGTCTCCTGAACCATATCCAATGTCACCTGATCAGCCCTCGGCGGCCTCTCTGGTCTCTGCCTCAAAGGCCTCTCAACCTGATGCAAGATCCTATGCCGCCTCGCGGCCCTAGCTGCCTCATCACCCTGCACAATCACACCCCTAACGGCCTCCCACTGCGGGGGATCAGTCATAGTACCCATCGATGCCAGCCGCATATCACCTAACTCGTAATGAGAAGTATCAGCCCCAATCGTCAAATGAGTCTCCAAATACCTACCCGGCTCAAAAACGCCCAATCTCCTGGCCAATCTAGTCACATAGGGCCCCATACTAAGATGGACGCCCTTCCCTGATGTCCTCCTCCTAGCAAATGATGAAATCAAAACCCCAGCAACATTGAGGTCATGTCCCTCAACAATCGAACGCAGAACCGCTAAATCTAGCTTCGTGACCTTCTCGACGCCGGACCGACGGCCGAGAATAGTACACGCAACTATCCTGTGAATATACCTAATCACCGGATCCCTAATCTGAGACTCCACCACACTATCCAAATAAGGGACCGACCCAATCGCATCCCAGAAAGCAGTAAGCTGTAAATCAGTAACCCCCTGGGGGTGTGGTCGGCTAAAAAGCCCCCTCGGCAGCTCCGCAAACGCCGGTGCCTCAACCTCCTCCTGTGTATATAATCCTGATGCGACCGCAAACTCAGGAATACTCATGTGATGAGTCTGACGGCCCAAAGCAAAGGACAAGACGTTCCCATCGCCAAACTTTCCCGGACCCACCTGGAATGTCGATAAAAACTCCACAGTCAGCTCCACAGTACTGGTGATCATTCGGGGTCAATGCCCTCCTCCATCTATCAGTCACTCAGCCCTCTAATCCTCTCAAGCTGCCCCAGCTGAGCCAACAAACCCCAGTCGATCGTACGGTGATGTAACAACGGCATCTCAATGAACCTCCTCATCTGCCTGTCCTCGTGCGAGTCGCGCTCGAACCTCAGAAGTGAATGGTGCGCGTGGTTCCTCCTCGCGACGGGTGGCGGCAACACATCGGCCTCTGGCAGGATCTCTGGCCCCCAGTAGTTGATGATCCTCCTACGAAATGGTGGCACCGGAACAGCAGCCTCCGGATCTCCGCGGCGCCTCCTCTTGGGACCACGAGTCCCGGAACTCGACCCCTGCTGGCCCGACATCCTGATTCAAACAAGTTAGCACAAGATAACAATAATTATATAAACCGGGCCTTCCTGCAATTGATTGTCCACGTTTCACCAACTATTTTTGTATTTTTTCGATTTTTTAATCTTTTTTTTTTGGTTTTTTCAAAATTTTATAAAGAAAAACAAAAATTAAACTAACAAGAAAGATAAAACTGAAAGTGAAAATTAAAAGCGACAAAAATTAGAATTTTGGGAAATTTTGAAAATTCTGTTAAATTCATCCCAGGGCGTACCGCCCAAAAATGGTCCAACTGGGGCGGTACGCCGCCCAATTTAGTGCAGGAAACCCTAATTTCAATTCGGGGCGTACCGCCTCCAATGTTGGAGACCTAGGCGGTACGCCGCCCAATTAATGGCAGAAAATCTGAAATCGGTCGAAACCGAGCCATCTCACACTAATACCACACTCTCCGACAACCTCAATCTCGCATAAATCGGTTCTATATCGGTCGAATTACTCGAAACTAACAACGAAACTAACCTAAAAACCAAACCGAGCTAACCTAAGCAAAATTAAAACCACAAAACAGAAATCGGAACCTGTAAGAGCTCGGAATTGACTGTGAAGTTGGTAGTTGTGTTCGGTGGCGGCGACTGTGGCGGTCCGAGAATTACGGTGGACAGCGACGAAGGTGTTGGATGGTGATGCGTATGGAACTCGGTGGTGGTCGTTGGTCTGGTTGCGACAGTGGCGGTGGTTACCGGGTGATGGTGTTCGGTCGATGGCGGTGGTGTTGATCGAGAGAGACGGTGGCGGTGGTGGGTTGGTAATGATGCCGACCCGTCTCTCGAGTTTTGTTAATTTTTTTCGTCGTTCAAAATCCGGGCGTACCGCCCAGAACATAAAGTTTTTGGGCGTACCGCCCGTATTTAGAAATCTGAAAATTTTGAGAAAATTTTGGGGCGTACCGCCCACATGTGGTCCACCTGGGGCGTACCGCCCATGCCCTATTTTGGCAGAAAGTTTTGAAAATTTGGGGCCTCAAAAATTTTCTATCTCTGGTAAAAACACCACTTTTGCACCACCGAACATGTGTACTGCAGAAATTTTATTAAAACTTACCTGGAACGCAGTATATGGCACAGATTCACTCCCGAGCTTCCCGAATTCCTGAAAAACACACCAAAACATAAAATCTAACACAAACTACGAAAACACACGAAAATGAAACGAAAAACAAACCGCTGGATTGCCTCCCAGTTAGCGCTAAGTTTTTAAGGTCTTCAGCCAGACCATCCTTCCCTTTCACGTTTCAGGGCATTCAGAAGCGGGCGCCAAGAAGTAATCATCTTTGTCGATGTGCCCGTGAATGTCTGCCGAGTCCAAATACGGCTTCAACCTATGCCCATTTACTACTTGCCTCAGGTGGTCATCCAAGTCTTCAATCTCGAAAGTTACCATACCCCCCCCCCCCCACACTTGTGATGAGGAATGGCCCCGTCCATTTGCTTTTCATCTTACTTGGAAACAACTTCAACCGTGAGTTAAATAACCAAACCTTTTGACCTACCTGGAAATCCATCTTCTTCAATCGTGCATCATGCACTTTCTTCATCTTATTCTTGTAGGCATCTGCACTCTCGTACGCCTCATCACGTAATTCTTCCAATTCTCCCAGCTGGAGCTTCCTTTCTCTACCTGCAGCATCATAACTCAAGTTAACTTCTTTCACAGCCCATAATGCTCTGTGAGCTAACTCTACAGGTAAATGACATCCCTTTCCATAGACCAACCGATAGGGAGTGGTTCCAATAGGCGTTTTAAAAGCAGTGCGATACGCCCACAAGGCGTCATTCAACTTGGAAGACCAATCCTTGCGGTCGATTCGCATAGTTTTCTGTAAAATCTCTTTGATTTGCCGATTGGAAACCTCCACTTGACCGCTTGTTTGCGGATGATATGGGGTTGCAATTCGGTGGTCTATGCCATACTTCTTTAGTAGCTTCCCAAATCGAAAGTTCTTGAAATGGGACCCCCCATCACTTATGATCACACGAGGGATTCCAAATCTAGAGAAGATGTTTTGTTGGACAAATTTGCAAACTACACTATGGTCATTGGTCTTAGTAGCTATGGCTTCTATCCATTTGGACACATAATCTACCGCTACTAAAATGTAAAGAAAACCATTAGAATTAGGGAAAGGGCCCATAAAGTCTATGCCCCAAACATCAAAAATCTCTACAACCAAAATTGGTTGCAAAGGCATCTCATCACGCTTTGTGATGCTTCCCATCTGCTGACATCTCGTTCAGTGCTTCACGAACTCAAAGGCATCCTTGAAAAGCGTGGGCCAAAACAAACCGGATGAAAGAACCCGGTGACCCGTCTTGTGTCCACTAAAGTGACCTCCACATGCCGATGCGTGAACCAACTCCAACACTGCTTGTACCTCCGACTCTGGTATGCACCTCCGGATCACTTGATCCGGTCCTACCTTGAACAAATCCGGTTCATCCCATATGTACTTGTGCGCTTGAGACTTCAAATGCACCTTCTTTCTCCTGGGCCAATGTTCCGGAATTGTACCTGCAGCCAAATAATTAACAATGTGAGCATACCAAGGCAAATGAGAAACACTTAACAATTGTTCATCGGGAAACGTCTCATTGATGCTCCATTCATCTTCTTCTGCTTCAATGTGGGGCAATCGGGACAAATGGTCCGCCACCACATTCTCACTACCCTTCTTGTCTCTAATCTCCAGATTGAATTCCTGCAACAAAAGGATCCACCGAATGAGCCTCGGCTTGGCATCCTTCTTCTCCATCAAGTACCGGACCGCGCTGTGGTCCGAATACACTATCACTTTGCTTCCCCAGATGTATGACCTGAACTTATCAAGAGCAAACACAACTGCAAGTAATTCTTTTTCAGTGGTAGTATAATTCAATTGAGCCCCATCTAAAGTCTTACTTGCATAATAGATCACAACCGGTTTTTTATCTACCCTTTGACCCAAAACCGCCCCAACAGCAAAATCTGAGGCATCACACATAATTTCGAAAGGTATTGACCAATCGGGTGCTTGCAAAACTGGTGCCTCAATTAGTTTATTTTTCAAAGTGTTAAAAGAATTTAGACACTCATCATTAAAATCAAAAACTTCATCTTTTAACAACAGTTTGCAAAGAGGTTTGGTAATTTTGCTAAAATCTTTAATGAACCTCCTATAAAAACCGGCATGACCTAGAAATGCCCTAATGCCCTTAACATTCGTGGGAGGAGGCAAAGTTGAAATTACTTTGATTTTTGCCATATCAACCTCAATCCCACGACTTGACACCACGTGTCCCAACACGATCCCCTCTTGAACCATAAAATGGCTCTTCTCCCAACTTAACACTAGATTAGTTTCTATGCAACGCTCTAGGACTCGTGTTAATTGGTTCAAACAAGACTCAAACGATGTACCAAAAATTGAAAAGTCGTCCATGAAAATTTCAAGTGAATCCCCGATCATATCAGAAAAAATAGCCATCATGCATCTTTGAAAAGTGGCCGGGGCATTACACAAACCGAATGGCATCCTCCGGAAGGCAAAGGTGCCATAAGGACAAGTAAAAGTGGTCTTTTGTTGGTCATCGGGGTGAATGGCAATTTGGTTGTACCCCGAATAACCGTCTAGAAAACAATAAAACTTTTGACCGGACAACTTCTCAATTATTTGGTCAATGAAAGGTAGAGGAAAATGGTCCTTGGAAGTTGCGGAATTCAACTTCCTATAATCAATGCAAATTCGCCACCCGGTTACCGGTCGGGTGGCCATTTCCTCACCTTTCTCGTTCCTAACAATTTGAATTCCCGCTTTCTTAGGAACGGTTTGAGTTGGACTTACCCATGTGCTATCGGAGATAGGATAAATAATACCTGCATCAAGCCATTTGAGTACCTCCTTCTTTACTACCTCACACATGTTTGGGTTAAGTCTCCTTTGCGCATCTCTCGCGGGCTTTGCTCCTTCCTCAGTAATGATTTTGTGCATGACTATGGATGGGCTAATTCCCTTCAAATCTGCAATGGTCCATCCTATAGCCGCCCGATGCTTCACCAATACCTTCATTAGCTCTTCCTCCTGCTCCTGAGTCAAACCTGCAGAAATAATGACAGGGAGAGTGTTATTCTCACCAACAAAATTGTATTTCAAGTGTTTAGGAAGTTCTTTAAGTTCAAGAGAGGGTGGTGATTCGAGTGAAGGCTTCAATTATGAGTCGATATGGTCCGGTAAGCTCTCCACTTGAACAGACCATGGTGGTCTTTGATCTCTCACAGCCATCAACTCTTGGCTCTCATCTTCTGTTTCCATCTCCTTGACCATATCTGCATAACCCCTGCCAAACAAAGTAAACTCCTCGGGGGTCCCATCCTCCTCATTAAAAGGGAAAAATGGAGGCATAAGACCATCAACAATTTCAGACCGAAAGCATTCATCGTCTTCCCGAGGGTTAGTCACATTTCCAAACACACTTAACCGCATTTTGCGGTTCCCAAAAGTCATATCAACGGTACCCGACCTACAATCAATTTGTGAATGACTAGTAGCTAGAAAAGGTCGACCCAAAATTACCGTTGGTTGAGCGGTTTTTTCAACTGACACATAATCAAGAACCAAGAAATCTACCGGATAGAAAAATTCATTAACTTTAACAATAACATCCGATAGAATTCCCCGGGGAAGCTTAGGGGTCAAATCGGCCAAAATCACTGTAGTGTCGGCCTTTTTCAAAGGTCCAAAATCGTACTGATCGTACAAGCTCCCCGGTAAGATACTCACACTCGCTCCAAGATCCAAAAGGGCACGGGTCATTTGAAAGTCACCAACTTGAATTGAAATTATTGGTGCCCCAGGATCTTGGAGTTTCTTGGGCAAAATCCCTGAAATTATGGCACTCACATCCGCATTTGCATCAAGCTGTTTCGGAATCTTGTAATTCCGCTTTTGAGTGCACATGTCTTTCAAGTACTTTGTGTAAGCCAGAATTTGCCTAATTGCATCTAAAAGGGGAAGATTGATTTTAACTTGTTTAAAAATGTCCCACATCTCATCTTGTTGTGGGCCCCGTTTAGATGTTGTTTTCTTATTAGGTTCAATTAAGGCTTTTGGAAAAGGGACCGACTTTTTCTGTTCAACCACCTCATTATCTATCACCCTATTATCTGATTCATTAAAAGTTACTTTCTTTATGTTCCTAGGGTTACTAGACTCGGTTGCAACAGACTTTGGAGTTGTTTGGTCGGTTTCCGGCTCACTTTCATCGTCACTTACCCAATCCTCCACCACCCCATCAACTTGCGGTGGAGGTGTCCCCACCTTATTATCTACGGACTTACCTGATCGCAAGGTTGTGATCTTGTTGATTGGCACATGTCGCGTGTTCTTCGAACTGGAAGGTTGATTCTGTTGATGTTGTGGGTTGATGGTGGTGTCGCTCGGCAATCTTCCCGGATCTCGCTTTGATGATTCGGCCGCCAATTGGCCCAATTGTTTCTGAAATGCTCCCATGGTTTTTTCTTGGAGCTCGAACTTCCGGTCAAACCCTTGAACTTTATCGAATAGCTGCTTTTGACCATCTGCAATTGAGTTCACTTTCTCCATCAGGGCGGCAAACTGTGCTTGCATCCCATCTTCCGGTGCCGGTGTCGGTTGAGCTTGTTGGTAGCTCCTTTGGGGCGGATTTCCACCTTGAGTGTAGGTGTTCCGTTGATAGCCCCCTTGGTTGTAATCGGATGGCCGGCCTTGATATTGCGTCTGAGCTCCACCCTGCACATTAGAAGTTTGAAAGTTAGGATTCAACTGATTATTGGCATTACCGTACCTGAAATTTGGATGGTTGCGAAGGTTAGGATGGTAAGTGTTGGAGTTCATGGCTCCTTGCACATAATTGACATCTTCACTTTGTTGAACCCCGATAGAACATGCATCAACTAGATGGCCCAATTCGCCACAACCCGTGCACACAGGAAATTGTGCACTTGCCTTCACTTCATCTGGTGCTCCTCCCAACTTCATTTGTGCTACCTGTTTCTCCAACAGGAGCGTCTGCTGACGAAGCTTCTCGATCCTTTCCTCCGCCTCATAATCGACTGATTTGACCGAAGCGGATCTTGATCGTCTTCCATTTTGAGCAAGCCGCTTGGATGTGGCACTCAATATTTCTATGTGCCCCCAATCCACCTCTTCCGTGTTAGTCAAGAAGGTCCCATTGCTGATGGAGTTCAAGTCTCGGATATCCTCTGGAAGGAGACCATCATAAAATGCTTTAATGAGATCCCAAGTATCTATTCTGTGATGTGGGCACTTACGCAACATGTCCTTAAACCGAGTGAATGCCTCGTGAAATGGTTCTCCGGTATGTTGCTGGAAGGATCGGATCTCTTCTTTGACCTCACTGGTTTTGCTCATCGGATAGTATTCTTCAAGGAACACTTCTTGCATTTGCACCCAAGTATAGATGCTACTGGGGGTTAGACTCTCAAACCATCTCCTTGCTCGATCTTTGAGGGTATATGGGAAAAGCAGTAGCTTGACATCGTCCTGTGTGAACCCCGTGGCTCCAATACGTATGCATATGGACTCGAAGCTATGAATGTGATGATATGGCTCTTCAGTTCTTTTCCCATAGAATTCCGGAAAATGGTTTAAGTATTGAGGTCGGACCTCAAATGCTCTTCTATTAGCTCCGATTGGCGTGACTACCGCATATGCACTCGGAACAACTATTGGCTTAAAGTGACTAGCCACTCCCTGAACCGGCGGGTTTTCTACCAATCTTGGGACTCCTCCATCCATTTGAAGACGAGCTCCCCCATTGTTGAATTGTGGAACTCCTCTTGGGGGGAAGCTCTTCGCCCTTGTGGTGCAACATTTGCCTGTGGAGCTCGTGCTCTGTTCCTTGGAACGTCAACTGGCGGTTCCTCTCTATACCCATATCCGTCTTCATCTTCATTTGGGTCATACCAGTCTTGATCCCGCTGCGCCTCTTGCCTTTGCCAATCTTGGTCCTCGTACACGGGATTTTGTCGGAAGTGGGGTGGGTTTTGTGGTGGTGGAGGTTGTTGTGGTGGGGCTCGACGGAAAGGTTGTTGTGGGTACCTGACCCGATAGTGATAACCTTCCTCGTCATGGTGTGAGGATTTCGGGGACAATGACGGGAGCGAGTTGTGCCCATTAACCCGAAATGGTGGGGTTTGGATGGGAGGGATGTTTTGTGGCATGGCGGGGTTTTCGGGTGCATTTTGTGGTTGGTTTTGTGGTTGGTGGTGGTCTTGATTGAGATTCTCATTTGGTTTCGGGTTTTGGTTGGGATTTGGGATTTGGTGGATGTTATCATTTGGGTTGGGGTTTTGGTTGAGATTTGGGTTTTGGTGTATGTTGGCATTTTGGTTGGGGTTTGGATTTTGGCCCTCCATGGTTCTTCTGTTTCTCTGCTCTGCTCGGTTCTGCCGAGCTGTTCTCTCAATCTCCGGATTGTAGATCAGCGGGGATGTCTTGCGGGAATGCCGCGTATGCATGCACAATCACCTAAAACCTGCAAAATCGATCACAAACAAGCAAACCAATTACGCAGCACTGTTCCAGGGATGTAAATAATGCAATAGAACAGAAAAAATCAAAACTTGGACGGTCAAAAAATGAAAAACTTTCTGTGAAAAACAGCCCAAGGCGTACCGCCCCAGAATATGAGATTCCAGGCGTACCGCCCAAAACTGAAATTCGGCAAAAATTAAATTTTTATTTTTTATTTTTTTATTTTTTTTAGATGCAGAAATTAATTACTGGAATAAAAACACTATTTTTGGGTTTTTTGGATTTTTTGAAAAATTAAATAAAAAAAATGCAAATTAACTAAAAATCAACTAATCAAAAAGCGCACTAATTCCCCGGCAACGGCGCCAATTTGATAACGGTTTGTCAGGCCATTTCAAATCCCCAACCTAAATTAATTTTGTAGTAGTGGAAGTTAGGGTTATCGAACCTAGGGAATATGTGGAAATTGATTAATTCACTACTAAATTAACTGAAATTACTAATTAACCTAAAATTATCTAAAATTGCCACTTGGCTGTTTTGATTGATTGGGTGAATTAACTAACAAATTAACTAACTTTAAACTAGGAAATTAATTGAATTATCAAATGAGACAAAGCTAACCACTTTTGGATCCTGGTTGGTTACCGATCTAGGCAAAACCTAATTACTTAACTGTGACACATAGACATGCCCCCCAATTGCCTCCTTGACCTAATAACCTAAGTTCCTAATGGGCTGATTAGTCCTGCCGCAAGAAAGTGCTAGATCAATAAACAGTGGACCACTAAAACCCTAGGTTACTAGTTAGATTAAACAATTTAGCATGCGGGTGTTCAACGGTAGCAAGTATTTCGAAACAACTAGTTAAGCAATTGATTAAGAATAGAACGATTTCACCAACCAATCACCAAAAGCGGTTAGTGGTGATTAGCCGGACATAGCTAATGAAACAAACAAAGACATAATGAAAAACTGCATTAAATTAAAGTACCGAATGATTGAAATCTCTCAAAAAGCTCCAAAACAGGGCTCCAATCGTAAACCCTAAGCCTCTGGTCGCACAATGATGAAAAGATTACAACTAAAACTTCACAAACAAGTTTAAATAGCAAAACCCTAATTTTCTTCTGTCGGTCAATTCGGGGCGTACCGCCCCAGATTATGGGATTCTGGGCGTACCGCCCGGATTTATTCTTCCGGCTGCTTTCTACACTTTAGGGCGTACCGCCCTGATCTCTTCTCTTCTGGGCGTACCGCCCAGATCTGGATCTCAGGAACTTTTCTTCAATTTCTTCTAAGTCTTTACTCGTTCCCGCTCGGTTCTCGATCCCTGTACCGACAGCTTCCAGTTCTTCATAAAAACCCAGACTTTAGCTCTTTAAGCTCTTGGCACATCAAAACATAAAACCCGTGAAGATGCAACGTAATCCAACCATTATTATAGTCAATATGACAAATTAAGCATAATAATGACGACACATTGGAAAGACATCACTGCCAAGAACTTAAGGAAAATGCCTAGCAACCCTAATGTCAATCATGGGATGAAGATCTTGGGTTGGAAATATGATGAAGCCTTTGATGCTTTCATGGTAAAGAGGAGAAATGGCTATGTCCAAATATTTGGAGACTTCAAAGCTCTCACTAGCTTATTCTCTTGGGAACTCAAACAGCTCAAGTACCTGGACTTGGTGAACCACACTAAACATCCAAAGGGTATAAGGGCTGCTGCGTTGATCCAGTCTGCTTATAATGATAAAAGATTCAGTCAAAATCCAGAAGCAGAGAGAAAAGCTCAGTTGGCAGAAGAGAATAGAAGGCTTCGTGCTCCTCACCGAGGTATGTTCAAGGATATAGGAAAGGAAGTGAAAGCAAAAACTATCCCTGGAAACCAGAAGAATGCTCTAATGATCAGTTGGTACTATAACGGGATGACTCATGAGTTGGTAATTGAAAGAGATGGTGCTGACGCTATCAGAATATTTGATGCTATAGAACTCCGTCTTCTCTCTCGATCCTACTTGAAGATAATGTATTATGAGAAGATGCGGACCATACCTGTTCAGTTAAGACCTTATGAATGCTATGATGCCAACTATTTTTTGATATTCTTAAACTAGTGGTGTAAAAGGCTAGCAAAATTAGGTAGACCTACTCTTGATTCAGAACTCCTGAGAACAACAACTTGTTGGTTGATTAAAGAACATGGTTCAAGTGTCATTTTGGATAAGTCAAGACGATTGGTCGAGCTGAATAATTATAATGACCTGAATAAGCTCATTTGGCAAGATCTCTTTAGGCTGTATGATATGGGTATTCACGTACTTTCTGATAAAGACAAACCTGCAGCTAGAGAGAACTGGAGATTTCAGCTAAAGCTGACCGGTCAAGATGCGTGAAGCTCGAGAGTTTGCATTGCCAACAAGGGTGGAATTGTTAGAACCTATTTGTTAGCAACACAAACTTATTGTTTTCTTATCTTGTAATTGATACTTTATTTTGTAATTGTCTTTTGATATGTACTAGGTAAAATTTGTGTATATGTTAGCGTACTTGTTATGCTTCTTAGCGGACTTGTGACTTATGCTCTTAGCGGACTTGATCTACACTTAGCGTACTTGTTTGATTGGTTATTATAGCGGACTTGTTTATTCCTAGCGAACTTGTTTACTTAGCAGACTTGTCTTGTTCCTAGCGTACTTGATTTGTTCTTAACGAACTTGTTAGCGTACTTGTTCATATTAGCGAACTTGATATCGCTTAACGTACTTGTTAGCGGACTTGTTGCTACTTAGCGTACTTGTTAGCGAACTTGTTAATGCTTAGCGTACTATTTAGCGGACTTGTTCCTACCTAGCGTACTTGTTAGCGAACTTGTTAAGTGCTAGCGAACTTGATTTAAGTCTTAGCAAACTTGTTCTCCTGATAGAATATTTTGCTGAATTCTAGGTAATGATTGTGTTGTGTCAAACATTCTTTTTGTCCCAGGCTCTCTAGTAGTATAAATACCAATGAGAAAACCCTATTGGCAACGCTTGAAGGAGTATTATTCCTACAGAGAGCCTTTGTGTGTATGTTCTTGGTGTTAGTGTGTGTTCTTGAGCTTTAGGAATCATCAATGGGTGAGCATTGATGCTGATTCATCCGGAATCGACCATCACACATGATTTCCGCACTTGTGTGATGAATCATATGAGAACATGTTACTCAAATCTGGTCCTGACATTCAGGTTTCTCAAAATCAAAGTTTTTAAAACAAGAATCATAATTAGACTTCATGAGAATTTTAGGGGACTCCTTGCAGTTCACTACCCCTGCTTCTTTATTACCTTTATCTGCATAAGAAGTAGAAGTGTTAGTAACGTTAGAAACAGGAGCATAAATTTTAATGGGACAAGCAACAAGTTTTTTTCTATTTCAGCCTTAGCTTCTAAGGAGGTCTTTGGACACTCATAGTCTGGGATCATTTCATGCATCAGTGGCATCGGTACTGTATGAGTGGATGTTTCATCTTTTACCTCACTACCGAGACCCAAACTAAAGTTAGCTTTGAGATGTCTCATTCGAGCATCTGTGTTGTAGAAAAGAGAGCTAGCCTTCATCATTTCTAACACAATCTTATCATTTCGTTCAACTTTGGTTTGTGATGTTTCTAATTTGGCTTTAATTGTTCAACCTCTTATTTTAATGTGTCAATTTCTTCATTAGCAATTCTAAGATATGCAGTTTTATCACTCAATTGTCTTTGAAGATTCTTAATATCGACTTTGGCAGCTTCTAATTTTTCACTTAATATTTTACTCCTACTTTTGTATTCTCGCAGGTCTCTATCAGATAATTCACGATTTAGAGTTTAATTAATGAACTTACGTTCCCAGTCTTTACATTCACTCAAAATGACCTGACACTTAGGGTTTAGGCATACCTCATTGTTCTTTGGATGGAACTTTTAGAGCAAATCTGGTAAAACGGCAAAATCACTATTTAAAGAATAGTGTCAAAAACTTAAAACTGAAAAACGGAGGCCTTCGGAGTGGAATTTGGAGGTCCAAACGAGCTCCCCTGGACGTTAGTCAGGGGTAATTCTGGGGCTCGTTCTCAGGACGTCATGTTAAAATTTGAACTTCTAACTCCAAACGAGTCCCAAGTTACGTCCGTTTTACTGAAACAGTGCGAAATAGTGTTTTTTCCGCAAAAAGGATTTGGACCGAAAAGTGGGTTATCGGTCGGACAAGGGTTGGATCGAAAAGTGAGATTTACGGTCAGAAATTGGTTGGGTTGAAAAGAGGTTTTCAGTCCGAGGAGAGGCTGATCGAAAGGTACTTTTTGATCGGACAATTTCTTGGTCGAAAAGTACACTTCTCGATCGAAAAGCAGAGTTGGATCGAAAAGTCTCAGAGGGGACTTTTCGATTGAATCAAGAAGCTGATCGAAAAGTCACAAAAGGGGACTTTTCGACTGAGATCAACTAATCAAAAAGACACGAGGGGTCTTTCTCGATCACAGGAAAGCGACAGAATGGACTTTTCGATCAGGAGGGCGATCGAAAACCTTATGAGTTGGGTCGAAAAGTACTGAAACACGACCAAATCACAACGAGAAACTTCTGTCTTGCGTCCAAACCTACAAAAAAAATACTTACGAATGTGCTAAAAGCTGAAAAACACCAACAAAACTCAAATCATTAGTTCACAAAAACTTGAATCTGATATTGCGAGACCCTCGAAACTTACGTTTCTTGGCTCTGATACCAATTGTAAGGATCAATTCAACTCCTCATGCGATATCAAAGTCTATAATCACCGTGCGGAATCCAGTGATTATAGGTGATTCAAGATTAATCGAAAAGTAATATGAATAAGCAATGAAGAACAAGATTAAAACACAAACCACAAGAAGAAAACACTTGAATAACCACCTTCGATTGCAACAAAAGGATCGAAATTCTCTAAGGAGAATTTCGTGAATTACACTTCAAGAACACTAGAGCCAACAACCAACAAAACCAGCAACCTATTAATGTGGGGAGGGTTTCCCTTTTATAGGGATTCTCCATCTTGGAGAACAAGTCATCCTAAAAACCCTAAATCCTCACTAATTTCCGTATTGGACCTTAAAGGCCCACAAAACTCCCCTTAAACTCATTCTAATTGAGCCCAAACACATCTAAAATGGCCCAGTGACCTAATATACCCATAACTCATCTAATTTTCACCTATTCTAACACATAGGCCTTCAAAATAATCCGCCAAAAGATAATTTAATACAAAAGCCACAAATTATTCCTTTACAGTCATCTTTTTAGTTTTTTAATTAAAATAAAGTCAAAATCACAAAAAGAGCTGAAAATGTACCAAAAGAGATGAAAATTATCCAGTTCCAAGATTATTGACTTTAGCACGTCCCGTGCCTAACTTGGCACGAACCCGTGCCCATCCTCAAGAAGGTTCTATTAGTGCCGACTCATGTTCCTGGCTCATCATGACCCCGTGCCACTGCCTCCTGACAACACGACCATGTGCCGCTGACATGGCACGACCCGTGTCCCTTTGACAGATGAAGGTTCTCTCTCTTCTCTGATTAGCACGACCCCTGCCCTGACATGGCACGGCCCCGTGCCCAACCCCGAATCTGCCTACAAAAGGAGCTCAACTCTTCCATTTCAACTTGCTCATTGCTATGCTCATTTCTTTCTTCCTTCTTGCATTTCTTTGAGCCATTTGGCGTTTTTATGTCTTATAATCAAGTTTATAAGAACATCAACTTAAGTAAGATTTTGTAAGTTTTTGTCTATGAATTCTTTTCTTTCTCTTAAGCAAATCTTTAAAGCCATGATTGGTTAAACTCTTATACTTACTTGGGAAGTAACAAACCCATGGTGGGTTGGTTAACGACTTTATAAACTTGTCTATAGTGTGTTTAATGACTTTATGGAACCCTTTTTATTGAAAGTTTATTGATAACATTTTTGAACAAACGTGCTGTACGTATTACATACCATTTGAGGAGTCGAAATCTCATCAACCGGACTTGTTCACCCGGTTGGGGGACGATTCATGATCCTTCGGCTGACTCGCGTCCCATGCTACATGATATGTTCGGGGTCCTTATGTCTATGGAAGCAAACCTGATGACCACGCGTGTGCGGGGTGAAAGTATCTTGTTGGGAAAGGGGGTCGGTAATATTTTGTCACCTCACGGAAGCCGAAAGGTACGTGTTGGTGGACTTGGCTCTGATTACGACTGACGCACATGCGCAAGAGCGGTGTGTGGAAGAGACAGATCTTACTCCCTTAAAAATATCATTTTCATAATAAAATAATCCGGCACGTTGGGTTGTTCCCCAGCTGGTTCATGACGGCATGTCGAGTGTAACGGTTGCCCGACCAAGGAGCCCTACAACTAAGTGGCATTACTCCACTACATTTATTTGCTAACAGAACACTTCCCCGGGGTTCGTACCTTGCATGGATGATCACCCGGGAGAGTAGTGATACTAGATTTGAGGCTGAGAGCCGGTCTGGTTGTCTATTAGCAAATAATCTTAAGCAAGGTTATAAATAATCGCTTAACCTTCTTTAACCACTGGTACTTTCTCCCAAGTAATGGTAACTTCTATTTGCATTTCATAAAAACCCCATCTTATTAGTAACTAGATTTATTTTATTTTTCTTTCTTTAAAATTAATTTATTAACTAGAAATTTTGGTCTGGTTAAATGATAACAGCGGACTAAGTACCCAGAGGCCTCACTTTCTATTGTGTCCTTGAATGATTTTAATTCGACCTACCATTGCTATACTGCTCCAAGATGGGTGCACTTGACTCACGAGACTCACGATCGTCACAGAGAAGTGATAGGGCTTAAATTAGCTAAAGACATGTTTTGATTTAGTATTTGTGTGTACGAACATATAACAGTTATCTTTTTTATTCATATTCCATTAATGAATGCAATAATATATTTCATAACTGTGTTCAATGTTAATAAGTTTAAAATCCATGAAACAATTAATAATTGTTCTAAATGTCAGTAGTCGATTAGAGCCGTGGGAATGACTCTAAATTAAGACTAGTCTGACTTTGAATCTTAAAATGGTTTAACATGCAAACTCGCAAACCTCGTTGTTTAATGACGTTGGACGTAGCTTGTATCAAGCAATGCAATCATGGAAGTCTTGCTTGCTTGATTAAATGGTATACCCTAATGTATCCTTAGACCTGAGAGGTATATTAGAAGTCTCGTTTACTAAGGAATGTTCTTTGATTGTAGCCTAACGTTGCCATGTAAATGCCAATCATAACGCCTATTTTTTGTAATGGATCTGAATTTCAGTGGGAGTTGTATACCTCAACATGGGATTCTATACTCTTGCTTCGGCAATAGCTAGACATTATGGCGCCCTCGTTGATTCCAAGTGATAAGTGTGAGGCCTCACCCAAACTAACTGTGTGTTTGAATAGATCACTTCGAAACTATATCAAGACTATAATCTATGATTTAAAGATGAGAGTCCATGTCTCATTATTCATCTATGTCTTATACAGAAAGGAACATATGACAAAGATACCACGAGTCCTCAATCTGCTTGCTTTTCAACCAGATATACTTTGGCTGAAAACTTAAATTATCAACATTGGTTGGTGTAGCCACACATAGCTAGAGTGTCTCTGACTACGCACGTTAACTTGTCGCGATCAGTCCAAGTGGGAGACTATTGGATATTGAATGTCCTGACCCGATGTTAACGTAACTGACCCAGTGTAGACCTATAAGAGTTACACTGGAGTCAACGAACAAAAGTCTAATTATCGAATAATTAGCAAATGAACGAGAAAAATAAATAATTAAATCCTATTTATTTAAACTAACAAATCAAAAGAACTCGTAAACTGGGTTACGATGAAAGACGAATTATATTCGTTGTCAATGGATTGACAACTAAATATAAATGTATCGCGACAGTGGGCTGGATTGGGCTTCTACTTACTAAAATCCCTTAGTGTTTTTTAAAAAGGGATTAAGGGTGTCATTGAGATACATAGGTTTTTAGACGAAAACCCTAATCCTAAATCCCCCCCCCCCCCCCCGCCGTTGCCTCCCTATCTCCCTTGGATCACTGCCACTGGCCACTTCCCTCGCCGGAACCCATCGTCGTTCAATCCCGATGGATCCTTGTCTCGTTGCTGCTGCCGCATGCCTTGAAGCCGACGCAACCACTGCTGCCGCAACTGTACCTGAAGTTGCCGATCACCGCACGGTGGTCCTTTCGTTGCCGGCGTAACCTAGTCACCATAAGCCGCCACGATTGAAACCCCGAAAACCGAAACCCCGGAGCCATTCCACACCGCAGCCGCCACACTCCCTCTGCCACCGCTGCGAGACGCCAACAAGTTGATCTTTGGGTTGCTCCTGGATACGCGTATCGCGGAATCTTCGGTCTCGTACATCGTGATACACGACGTCGTTTTGTTACCGCCACCGCCATCGGTTCGCTTGCCGTCACCGTTGCTGATGCCGAAGCCGTCAACTTCATCAATAGTTGTCTAAGATTTGACTCACAGATTCGAGTCGGGTGTCTTGGTTCAACCTAGCATCAGTTTGTTGAATCCTGGTGTCTCGAACGATTGTTCAGATCCTACCAAGGTATATCAACTCGATTATTTAGATATATATTTATTTAATTATATATTATGTATTTGTTTTTTGTCCGATGATCTGATCCTGTTAACGGTTTTATTTATTCGCTTTGTAAAATTGATTTTCCACTGCGTATCTGATTTAGATATTTATCTCGTTGAATATTTGCTTTAAAATTCTAACGGGTAACCTGGATACCCACTATATAAACCTAGACACACAACCGGTTTTAGGAGAGTGAGGAGGGGGTTTGGAGGGAGTTCATTATCCACTCGTCCATAACTTCATGTACGTGAGGGGACAAACCTTGATGTGAATGGCATAATGCTAGAGTTTAGGCATGGGGAATTGGTGTCTAGGAGGTGATAGATGGAGTGTAATCTAGGATTAGTTAGGAGATTAGGTTACACAAGGATATTGCATGCAAGTAGCTAGAAATTTAGGTGGTGCATGGTGGTTGTTCAGTTAGGCTAACTGTTCGAGGGGGAGAGCCGGTTGGATCGGGCCGTTTACGGCCGGGTAGACTTGCTTCGGCCGGGAACCACCCATTGTAGAGACCTAGAAAATAAGGCTTTTGCATTAGATGTATTTTGAGCTAGTTTATAATTGTAATTGGGTTAACATGTGTGGTTTTGTGGGTTTAAAGGGTCCATTTGGTTTTAGTATGTATGGGCCAAATTTTTGTAGGTTAGGAGGTGGCTTATTCACCAAGTTGATCATCTCCTATATAAATAACCTATTGTTTATTAGAATAGGTTGTTGATTCTCCCAAGAGTGTAAGGTGTTCATCGAAAATCACCTTGTGATTTTCGAATCTCTCAAGTGTATTGCAATCGTGATCAAGCAAGCATTTTCTTCTCATTCGTTTTGTGTTTTCATTGTTTTAATAGTTATACAGTGCTACTTTTCGGTTATACTTGAATCACCTCTAATCACCGAATTTCGCACGGGGATTATAGGACTGATATCGCGTGAGGAACTGATTTGATCCTTACAATTGGTATCAGAACCAAGAAACGCGAGTTTCGTGGCTCTCGCGATATCGGGTTCAAAGTTTTATTGACTAACGATTTGAGTTTTGTGTGTGATATTCAGTTTTAAGCGCGAAACATGAGATTTTGTGCAGGGTTCGAACATGTCAGAAGCAAGAAGCTCGTTTTTTTCAAGCTATTCGATTGAAACTGTGGCCTTGTCCCTGTTTCGATCGAAATCTATAGCTTTTTTATCGGAATTGATACTTTTCGATTGAATTTTCGATCGATAAGTACTTTTCGATCACACATTTTTTATCAGTGTCTGTGGCTTTGACCTGTTCCGACCTGATCGAAAAGTGCACTTCTCGATCTATCTACACTTTTCAATCGAGTCAAAACCCTTTTCGATCGAAAAGCAGACTTTTCGATCAACCCTTTTCGTTCCTGCTTTCCGATCAACCTCTTTTCGATCAACCTTTTCGACCTAAACCCTGTCCGACCGAAAACCCTTTTCGATCAACCTTTTCGACCCAAACCCTATCCGACCGAAAACACCTTTTCGACCAAGCCTGTCTTTGACCGAAAACCTCTTTTCGATCTACTTTTCTGACCGAAGACCCTTTTTCGACAGAAAATCCCATTTCAACCCTTATCCGTTGTTTCGTTCATTTTGCGATGGCTTTTGACATGTCGGGATTATCCAGTGCCACTCAGGAAATGGATGCCAAGATTGGTACCAACACCAGACATCCCCGTCTGATGTCTAGGAAAGATTTTATGAGCTAAAAGTATAGATTTGAGGATTATGTCAACTACAATGACCCTAAGATTATGCGATCAGTTGAAGTGGGAGATTTTGTTCCAAAGACTACTCCTGCAGCCGGTGAGGAGGTAGCACCCAAACCAAAGTCTAGTTGGACGGAGGCTGATTGGGAAAAGGTTGAATGAGACAAGAAGGCACTGGCTGCTTTAACCATGGCATTGTCCCCAAAAGTTGCTGAGGCATTCAAATAATTTAGATCCGCTAAAACACTCTGGGATGCCCTCAATGCTGCATATGAGGGTAACACTGACATGAAAGAGTCACAACGGGAAAATCTCAAAGAGTAGTTCAATGAGTTCAGCTATGTGCATGATGAGAACATAGAGACCCAATTGCAGAGGTTCATAAAGATTGTGACTGCTATGAAAGACGTGGGGGTTACTTACTCAGGTCGAGGTGAATATGAAGTTGGTGAATTCACTTCCCCCAAACTGGGACAGCACCATTGAATTGATTGAGAAGACATTGGAAATGGCAACCTCACCACTGAGTGGGCTTATTTCAACAATAAGAGCTTATGAGGAAAAGAAGCAGAAGAGGGCTAGAAAGCTTGGAAATGGAGCATTGATGAATCAAGTCAACCAAGATTTCATATCACAACCCGCCACTTATCAAAGCAGTGCAAACACTAATCAGACAGCTTTCGTGTCTCAAGCCCTAGGGGCCAGCTCATCTAGTTTGTCCAACTTGATTTCTTTAGATATCAACAATCTAAATAAAGATCCTAGCTTTGCTCTTGGTGTAGGTATCATGAGTTGCTATCAGGCACTAGTGGCAGGCTCCTTACTGCCCACTGATTTGACACCCGAAGATGTGAATCAAGTTAATCCTGACATGGATATCTCCTATCAAATGGGGATGTCGGCTTTACGTGCAAAGTAGTTCATGGCAAAGACGGGCAAAAGAGACTGGAATAGAGGTAAAGGCATCAAGCTTACCTTCAACAAGGCAACCCTGAGATGCTACAACTACAATGAGTATGGCCACAATGTTAGAGAATGCACAAAACCAAAGGTGGAGAGGGATGGTAAAGCAGTTGAAGAAAGGAAAGAAGGAATGAAGAAGGATGTAGTGAACAATGACAGGGCACTGGTGGTTCAACATACACCAGGATATGATTGGACTAATCAAAATAGAAGATCTGAGCCTAAGTCTGGCGCATGTGGCCCTCCTTGCTAAAGAAGAAGCTGAAAAGGAAGCAGCCAAATCTGATCATCATGCCTTCATGACTAACATCATACCAGGTTCTGAATCTAGCTCTAGCAATCATGAGGTATGTTTAAATTCTAAATGTCAGGCTATTCTAAAAGAATGTAAAAATTGGGAACGTAAGTTCACCAATGAAACCCTAAATCATGAATCCACTGCCAAAGACCTTAGGGAATACAAAGATAAGACTAGAATATTTAGGGAGAAGTTTGAGGCTATAAAATTAGACGTTACAAGTCTAGAAAGTCGGCTAAGCGATATAAGCACTTACCTTAAGATTGCTAACTCAAAAGTTGAAACTTTAACCAAAGAGGTAGAGGAACTTAGAGCCAAACTAGGAACCTCCCAAACTAATATCGAGCGAATTGATAAAATTATTTCTAAAATGTTGGAAGCTAGTTTCTTGTTAAATAACAGTGATGCCAAAATGAGGCATGTTAAAGGGCATTCAGGTTTAGGTCTTGGCACTGATGAGAAGGATGAAAATTCTACACACACTATTCCTATGCCATTGATGCATGAAATGATTTCTCATCATAAAACCTCTCAAACCACGTTAAAAGTTAAGGCTGAAAAAGATAGGAAACTTGTTGCATGTCCTATTAAAATCACTGCTCCTGTTTCTAACAATGATGATAATTCTACCTGTTGTGCAGATAAAAGTAATAAAGAATAGGAGTAACGGATCAAAAGGAGTGTCCTAAAAGTTCAAATACTTCGAATTATAATGATTTTTATAAAAACTTTGAGTGGGAAAAACTTGAATCTTATGTTAAGTCCGTGTCAAAAACTTCTGAGTCTGTTTTGTTTGATAAACTTCTGTGTCTGGTGCTTTTAACTTTGGCGAGTGTGATGCAAAGGCATTGAAACCATTAAGAACTGTTAAAATCTTGAGGAGAGGTACGGGACCACAGGTTGCTGGTCCCAAACCCTCAAATGATGGCGTGTTTTGTGTGAAAAAATAGTGAAGTTAAAAATGAAAATGTTGTGAGAAATGTGCAGAAATACGGGACGCCAAACCTCATGATTTCGTCCCGTACCCAAAAGTCAATTCCGCATATGACCAGTACCGACCGATACAGCGGGAGTACATTTTGACCACTAAGCCAAATGGCAAAACCCATTAGATACATAAGAACTGTTCAAAAACCGACTTGGATATCCACTGGGCGAACCAACCACAGGCTCCCGCGTATCCCAAAAAGCAATCTTGCCATGTGTGTGGAAAATCTCGACACTTGGCAAGAAATTGCTTGCACCGACCATATTAACCCTATTACCCTAAAAGGGTTCATCAGAAACATGTTCCATAGAGCCAAACATATGCTGGCTCAAAACAAAAGTCTGCACCTTCACACCCTAAGATGCAGAAGCCTGTAACTCAACAACCTAAGGTACACAAAGTGAATCAAAAGCCCAAGTCACCTAAGCAGCAAACAAAAACTGATCTCAAAGAAACTAACGTGGGTCACTCTTTTCAAAACTCAGTAAACTTTTCAAAGTCTTTTAAACCTGCCTGGATTCCAAAACCTGTTAGAAGTTCAAAGGCAGTCGCAAAACAGACAAGTTTTCCCAAGCCACCCATCCATCCAAAACCAGTTAGTTTGTCAAAATCAACTCACTGGCGGAAGGATGACAGGTGGAATGTGCAAAAGGTGGTTAACCTGTCTTTCAAGCCTAATGGAGTGTATATAAAAACACTCCAAACATTTTCAAGATGTAAAATTTGGAAATAAAAATGAAACTCCACCGAAAGGTCCTCAGGTACTTGGGAAGAGAATCACCAGCCAAGAAATATCAACAACAAAGACATACCCAGTCAAACCAAAAGCAGTCCAACTTTACCCAGACCCATTAAGGTATGGGTACCCAAAACTAATTGATCTCCTTTGAATGCAGGAACAACCGCGAACCGTCCTCCTCACCGGTTTTTTATATCCCGGTTTTTTGGTAATAACCGGACCGAGTTAGACCGGCCGGTTTTCTGGTTTTTTCCGGTTCAACCGGTTCAACCGGTCTGGTTCAACCGGTTTTCTGATTTTTTATTTTTTTTTATTTTTTTTAACTTCTTTTTTATTTTTTATTATTTTTTAAAGTTTAAAACTTATATTTTCTTATGAAATACATATTTGATATTATTTTTGAGTGGATTATAATTGTATTTTAACTACTTTTGTTGGGGTGTACTAGTTTATTAGCATTTTTATAAAAAATATATATATAAATCCCCTAACCGGTTCAACCAGCCGGTCTTACCGGTCCGACCGGTCGAACCGGTCCCGGAAGGTTTTCCAGTTCAACTAAAAAACCGGTTTTTAAAACATTGCTGTTAACAACCTTTGGTATGTTGACAGTGGTTGTTCCGGCATATGACAGGTGACATATCTCTGTTACAAGACTTAGAGAAATTTGATGGCGGATATGTGTCGTTTGCCGGAGGAGTTGGAGGTTACATCAGTCAGAAAGGAACAGTCATAAATGGATGTCTCAGCTTTCATGACGTTATGTAGAGCAATTGAAGCACAGTATCTTAAGTGTATCACAAATTTGTGATCAGGAGTATCTAGTGCTTTTCAACAATAAAGAATGCTTAATTCTCAAACCTGGATACTCCATCCCCGATGATTGGGTGTTGATGCGCTCACCAAGATATGGCAACTCATATGTCCTCAACATGCAGAAGCCCCCTACAACCGAGGTGGCATGCCTTCTTTCTAAAACAACTGAGAACCATGCTTGGTTGTGGCACAGACGGTTGGGGCACACGAACTTGAAGATTCTAAATAGGCTAGCAAGAGGAGGACTTGTCAAAGACATTCCAATTAAAGAGTTCGAGGTAAAGGAAAAATGTGTGGCATGTGCTAAGGGGAAGCAGCACAAACGTCCCCACAAGCCAAAGATGTTCAACAGAATCTCCTCTATGTTGGAACTGCTTCATGTGGGCCTCTTCGGTCTAGTCAGTATGTTAAGTCTTAATCGTTGTGTTTTTGGTTTAGTTATTACTGATGATTTTTTACGTTTCACTTGGGTGTTTTCTTGCACAAGAAAATTGATGTTGAAGAGGTGTTGAAGGTCTTTATCAACCTCATTAAAAATAAGCTGAACCTGAAAGTGAAGTCAATCAGAAGTGACAACGGGACATAATTCAAGAATCAAGTTATTGATGAGTTCTGTGCAGAAAAGGGAATCGAGCATCAGTACAGTGCACCATATACTCCATAGCAGAATTGAGTGGTTGAACGATGCAACAGAAAGTTAATTGAAGAAGCTCGCATAATGTTGTGCGATTCCAAATTGCCTACAATGTTCTGGGCAGAAGCAGTCAGCACATCCTGTTTATCTGCAAAACATGGTTCTTATTAACAAGCGTCAGTAGAAGACTCCCTATGAGCTGATCTATCATGACAAGCCCAAGATTGGGCATCTTCGTGATCTTGGATGTCTTTGCACTGTTTTAATAAATAATGATTTGCCAAAATTTGCTGCTAAATCTGATGAGTGCTATTTTGTAGGTTATTCTGCCAGCTCAGCTTACAGGGTGTTTAACAAATCAACGAATAAAGTAATGGAGTCTACAAATGTAGACTGGCTTGAAGATTACCCCTCGGATGGTGGAGTGGGTCTGGCACAAGCATTTGACTACAACCAATTCTTTCTCCTATCTGGATTGGATCCAGTCATTTCAGAAGAATTGTTTGACGATCCAATCTTAGGACTGTCAATTGCCCATACCATCTCAAAATCCTCAGCTCCTGCCACCGACAGGGATACCATGTCGGTGATAGAAACAAATGAAGTTAGAGATAAGGATGAGTCGGATAAAGACCTAGGCATAGGAACCGTTCAAACACAGGAAGCGGAGGCAGAGGCAGAAATTGAGATTAATGAGGAACCCGTACAGGCTAACTTACCTCCATAAATCCCGGTACAAGCAGTTGGTGAAACAAGAATTCACAAATATCATCCCTTAGACAACATCATAGGTCCTTTGGCATCTGGGGTGATAACAGGAAGCAAATCGGGTGACATCAACCACTTCATGTATTCATGCTTTATATCACAAATTGAGCCATCAAACATCACAATGGCTTTACAAGATCCTAGTTGGGTGGAAGCTATGCACGAAGAGTTGAACCAGTTCTCAAAGCTTTAAGTGTGGAGGTTAGTGGAGAAGCCAGCCAATAAGAAGGTCATTACAACTCGGTGGATTTACAAGAGTAAGAAAGATGACAATGGATTTATTATCAGAAATAAAGCAAGGCTAGTCGTCCAGGGCCATAAGCAGATTGCAGTAAGTGATTATGATGAAGTGTATGCAACAGTTGCCCGGTTGGAAGTAATCAGAGTTTTTCTGGCATATGCCTCCTACATGAACTTCACGGTCTTTCAGTATGACGTGAAAACTGCATTTCTTTATGCAGACATGGATGAAGAGGTGTATGTCACTCAGCCTCTTGGTTTTATTGATGAAGAGCATCCCTACCATGTGTACAAGCTAGACAAAGCCCTTTATGGATTGCGTTAGGCCCCACGGTCTTGGTACAAAACGTTAACTGACCATCTTCTAGCTCATGGGTACATAAGGGGAATTATGGATCAGACACTGTTTAGGAAAGAGGTTGATAATGAGATCATTATGGTGAAAGTGTACGTGGATGACATCATTTTCGGGTCCACAAGTAAAGAGTTGTGCAAAGAATTTGAGAAGGTAATGAGAACGAAGTTTGAGATGAGCCAGATGGGGGAAATGGAATTCTTCTTGGCATTACAGGGGAAGCAAAGTGAAACTGGTATCTTGATACATCAGGCAAAGTATGTTACAGAAATTCTGGAGAAGTACAAATTGGCAGACTCAAAGCCTGTTGCTACACCCATGGCAGCCAGGCCAACACTCACTAAAAGATTTAGGTGGTCAAACGGTCAGCGAGCACAGGTACCACTCAATGATCGGGTCACTGATATAATGGACGGCCAGTTGACCAGACATCATGTTTGCAGTGTGCCAATGTGCACGATATCAGGCTAACCCTAAACTCTCTTATTTATTTGCTATTAAAAGAATTTTTAAATATTTGAAGGGTAGGCCAAGGCTGGGCCTCTGGTACCTTAAGGAGTCTGGGTTTAATCTGTATGCGTTTACTGATAGTGATTATGGTGGCAGTGAGCTTGACAAGAAATCTACATCCGCTGGAGCTCAGTTCTTAGGAGACAGGTTGGTAGCTTGGCAGAGCAAGAAGCAGCACACGGTGTCATAATCTACAGCTGAAGAAGAATACGTCTGAATGTTGCTCACAGGTGGTATGGATGCAGCATCAATTGGGAGACTACGGTTTGAATTTCTTTGATACTTCCATATACTGTGATAATAATGCTGCTTTGCAAATTGTTAAAAAAATCATGTGCAACATTCGAAAACTAAACACATTGATATCAAAACACACTTTATTTGGGATTGCTATGAACGCAGGCTCATTCACTTAGAACGGGTGCAATCAGATGACAACGTGGCGGACATGTTCACCAAACCCCTCCCTAGTGCAAATTTTGAAATGTGTCTCAAACGCCTCAGGATGATAGCCTTTGATGAGTAGTTTGACAACTACTATCTGTATACATAAAAAAATTATTAAAGTTTCCAAAAATAGTGTCAATTTTTTCTATGTGTGTTTTAAAAAATCTAAAAGCAAGGGGAAGATATAAAATAAACATCTTGATGTTTCCCCTAATTTTGTGTGCTTTTAAGTTTTTTTTACTAGTTTTGTTGACCAGGTAGGGAAGTGATATAAATTTTCAGGTGTTTGCTGACTGACACATGTAAGGTGTATGTGAAAAGCTGTGATTCACGGTTGATATGATTGGTAGGCTCTGCTTCCAATCAATCAAAAGGTATGGTTTGTCACAACACTTGAACATAACGTATGATGCTTGATAGGAAACACACACTTAGGTTAGTACAACCTCTATTTGACTGTGTACTAGGGATCTTGAGACACACGCCGATTCTGAGTTCTCTGATGTCATGCTCAAAAATTCCATCACCTCTGCTTTGCGAGAGCAATGATCTGGAGATGTAGTACATGAGTCAGACCTCCTCTGTTCTGCGGTAGCAGAGACTCGGAGTCTTCCTGATCCACGTATGTCTAAGATCACATTGTACAGTTTTGAAAAACCCAAAATATGCCTTTAAGCACTAACAAAAGACACCCTCAAGCGTCCAGAACCCTTAGCCTTTGACTCTAATGAGAGCTTTATTAAAAATGTTTCAAAAATTAAGTTGACTTGTATATTATCCCAAAAATCTCCATGATCTATTCTTCTTTTCTCAACCAAGTCTGGAGCATGATGTTAGGCTTAAGGAAAGGTGTCGTGAAAAATGTTGTATGGAAACCAGGTATACTTGATAGAATGTATAAATTATACCTAGGACTTATGTGTGTGACCTGGATAAATGTTCATAAATAATAAACCCTAAAAGATAAATTATGTGATAAAAATGCCTGAGTAAGCGAAAGTGGCACAGGTTTAAGTTGGACCAAAACACCGGCATTCACCTGAACATGCGAAGTAACAGAAGCTGAAAAGGGTTCCTCAGTCACAAAGTGTCTGGTACGATCCCTAATATGCTTTCTCACTCAAAACTCAGTCTGTCAAGTGATAAATAATTTAGTATTTTTTTATTTGTTTTTTTATTTTTATCTATTTGTTATTATTTGTTAGGTTTTTTTAAGTTTATTACTGCTAATTCATTATTTAATTTGTTTTTAAGTTGTCAAACGTAAAACTCTCGGGTTTCAGTTCAGGGGAAGCTTTCTGAAATGAACGGGTTTAAATTTGACAAATTGGAGAGGTTGTTAAGTAAATGTGTGTTTGTTTAAATTTTGTGTCAAAAGGACTACTTCTCAAAGTTGAAGGGGCATTGTGTAAACTTTAAAAAAAAAGGGATTAAGGAGAGGTTTAGGAACCGATCGATTCCTCTCCTTCTCACTCTCTCCTCTTCTCTTTTCTTCATCCTCTCCGCCAAACCCTAACCACCGGCCACCATTATCACCTCCATCACCGAACACCACCGACAGACACCACCTCCACCATCGCCTCCCTCACACCACCACCAGCTCCATCGCTCTCCTTCACTGAGATCACCTCCGCCATCCTCAACATCCATCGCCATCGCCACTGTTACCACCAAATCGCCACCGTCTACTGTCGATTGTCACCATCCGACGCCACCAGGGTGGTCGGAAATCGATACCGAACTCTCATACGGTGTTGATTTGGAGATTTAAAGTGTAATGGTGCCCCGTTTGAAGCAATCTGCAAAACCCCCAAAGGAGAATGTCAGGTAGGTGCTGTGTTCGTAATTATTTTTGGTTGGGATGGGAAAGAAATCAGGTTTCGAGATGTTTGTGATTGAAATCGAGTGTCAAAACACTCGAATATAGGTTGTTTGATTGTGTTGCAGGTCACACATGGAGAAGACGACACTTTTCGATCGTCCCAGGGGCTTTTCGATCGGGCTAACATGCTTTTCGATCAACCCCGGCGCTTCTCGATCAAGAAATCTCGGTGAATCGAGGCTTTTCGATCGAGGTAAATGCTTTCCGATCGGGCCATAGACTTTACGATCAGCATGAACGGCTTATCGATCAGTCTTCTCGGTAACGAGAAGCTTTTCGATTGGATGGTTAGCTTTTCGATCAGGATCCTCAGTGTTTATATGCTTTTCGATCAACCATGCTGCTTTTCAATTAGGGTATTCCGGTAACAAACAACTTTTCTATCAGAAGGATGCTTTTCGATCAAAAACCTAGCTTTTCGATCGAAAAGGTACCTGATGATGGTTTTCATATGGATTCGTCCTATTTTGAGCCGTTATGCTGCCCATTTTTCAAGAAATTTCAAAAAAAAAACAAAAAACTAAATCTTTAAGCTTCAGGTTATGTCATTGTGGTATCTAATTGATATTTGCTTGTGCTGGTTTATCTTTTGTGTGAATGTCAGGGACTTAGAGTTCGTGAAGGACCACAACATTGTGGCGTATCTACTGGATCCACCTGATGATTACAAGGAGAAGTACAAATCATTGATTGCAGGTATAAAAAAGTGTTGTTTGCATTATGCCCTGAGTGGTAATCCAGTCATTTGCAAGAGGATGCAGCAAGAATTCTGGAAGACAGATATGTTTCAGATGATGAAAAGCAGATTCTAGAAGAAATTCAGAACACAAGTGTGATACTGACTGAAGAAAACTTCCGACAGGCTCTAAGATTGAAAAATGAAGCATCAGATCCTATTGCACTGGATAAAGAGATTGTGACCCAGTGCTTGAGGGAAATGGTGTATAACACTGAGTCTCCACCAACCATGAAAGCACTTATCCCTCCTTACTGGAGAATGCTGGCACACTATCTGCAGAAGTGTGTCATTGCGAAGAAGAGCTCTACGGATCAACTAAATCAGGTGCACACCCATGCAATGGTGTCACTTGTCAGAGGCTTAAAGTTTAACTAGTCCAGAATGATATTTGAAGATATCAAGGCTGTTGTGAAGAGGGACAAGAAATTTGTTGTGGTTTTAAGATTTATACAGCTGGCATTGAATACCAGATATCCAAATCTGAGAAATTTCTAGTGACACTCATGATACAAAGCCTATGGGTATTGATATTTTCCCAATGATCAATCCCAAGAAGAAGTTGTTTTGTAAGGTTCCCTTTGGAAACAAGTTTGGGGAGTTTTCTGAAATTGCCAGAGAGGAGGTCCCGCCTCAAAGAAATGCTGTGATCGAAGAAGAACACAACCTGCCTGCTTCAGAGAAGCCTGTCACTGAACTGTCTGATAGTGATGAGTGGGCAGATGAATTTGACCTGGAGGATGTACAGATAGAAGCTCTGCAGTTTGATGATCATGATGCTAACATCGACTATGGCACATATCTTGATGATATTAAATTAGAAGATTAAGAGACTGGGATTTCTGAAGAACCACTAACGAGAAAACGGAAAGCTACAGAGGATCCTCCCCTCAGTACTTCTGTTACAAAAGATATGACTGAGCAAATCAAGGTTGCTGCACAACACCTTACTGAGGCCTTAAATGACCCAAGAAGGAGACGATTGGACCCAAGAGTGCCTCACTCTTCTAGTTCTGGAGTCGGTCAATCATCCTCCTCTGCATAACGCACAACCCAAGATAAAGGGAAAGCGCTAGAGACAGCTGAATATAGACTTGAAAGAGAGTTAAAATCAGAAATAGCTGAGCTCAAAGCCCATAATCAAGCCCAGAATGAAGTGATTGTACAATTGCAAGATATTCAAAAGGTGCACAACACAGAGCTGGAAAATCAAAAGAAGATCACAGAGAATTATCAGTGTAGTTTAGAGAATTACACAAGCTGGTCAGACAGCTTAGCTCTGCTGGTAAAGGTGGCACAAGTAAGCCCAAGTCGAAGAAGGATGATAGAGGAGATCCAGGAAGTAAAGGAAGTAGTTCAGGAGCAGGTCGTTCTTCACATGAACCAATATTTGATTTTAAGGCTGATATCCCAGATGAACCTGATTCAGGTCCCATTCTACCTGAAGATGCTGAAAAGGAGAATGATACAAGGGATCGGGATTACATGACAGTACCTGCTGCTGAATTTGACGGAGGATGGGACAACAAGACTTTTGCATATCCTCCTAAGAGGTATCTAATTCAACTTGGTGACCATTATCATGATAAGAGAGGAGTTACTTGGGAACCAAAGTCTTGGATGTTTGATAGAGAGAAGCATATGTTTGTGGTCAGAAGAAGAGGGTCGTGTCCTTTGGAATACTACAAGTGCTGGACACAATTCTATTCTTGGACGACGGTGGATTTGACCTAGTTATATCATGCACCTTTCTTCAACCGTCAAGGAATGATTATACTGAGCATTTCTACAAGAAATTGAAGAATGTTGTGCTAAGCAAGTTTAAAAATTTTGATGACTTTCCTCACAAGAATTCTTATACAAAGAGGTACAGGGAGTTGTACGAGAAGAACTCAAAGAAGAAGTTTTCTAATGTGTTGTATCCTCCAACAGAGAAGACTAAAACTATCCCACTTCCACCTAGACATCCTGAACGTTGCTTGCATGATTTTCAAACGTGGGCATATAGTGAATATACCGGTGAAGCCAAAATTATTTGCAAGTCAAAGACTATGAGCGTGATGGAAGTACATGACCTGCTAAGGTTTTATGAAAAAGACATTATGGTGCTGAGCAGAAGTCAGATTGAGTTCACTCCTGAAAAAAGAGGAATATGCCAAGGTGTATACTAGAGGAGTTGCAAGGATTGTTAAGGAGAAGCTGTGGTTTGATCCTGCATCGGTGCAGATTTCGAGAAAATTCAGAATGTAGAAGACAGCTAATGCTAAAGCCTAGGGGAAGATTGTAGAGACCTAGAAAATAAGGCTTTTGCATTAGATGTATTTTGGGCTAGTTTATAATTGTAATTGGGCTAACATGTGTGGGTTTTGTGGGTTTAAAGGGTCCATTCGGTTTTAGTATGTATGGGCCGAAGTTTTTTAGGTTAAGAGGTGGCTTGTTCACCAAGTTGATCATCTCCTATATAAGGAACCTATTGTTGATTAGAATAGGTTGTTGATTCTCCCAAGAGTGTAAGGTGTTCATCAAAAATCACCTTGTGATTTTCGAATCTCTAAAGTGTATTGCAGTCGTGATCAAGCAAGCGTTTTCTTCTCATTCGGTTTATGTTTTCATTGTTTTAGTAGTTATACAGTGCTACTTTTCGGTTATACTTGAATCACCTCTAATCACCGGATTCCGCATGGTGATTATAGGACTTGATATCGCGTGAGGAACTGATTTGATCCTTACACCCATCAGGCTTGGAATGGGATGACGAAGTGCATGGGTTCTCATGCAAAGGTGATGATGTGTTGGGTTTGTTTAATGGGTTGTAAATTTAGCACACGAGTAACGGGTTTAAATAAACGAACGAGTTGGCGAGTCGGATAGCAAGTGATGATCTCATATTTTTTATTGGTTGTAAAACAACAATTAAAAAGGATTAAAAATGATGACGGGTTTTATGTATAATGTAAAGATAACATCTAAAATAATTTTACACATAACGAGGTTAAAATAAAAACGATACGATAAAAGATTAGACATAAAATATTTAATGATATTAAATTGAAAGTTTAAATAAATAAACGTCCAATAATTGACAGATTTTGACGTATTAGCTCGTAATAAAATTTTGATAAAGAAAATATAAAAAGACAGTTTTATATTTCTTGTTATGAAATTCCATTTATCATGAATAGAACTTTTTTTATTTTAACGGAGTTCGATTTCCAACAGTGACACGGGGATTATTCAAGCAATGTATCTAATATGCACGCATTGCTACCTAATTTAAATAAAATTAAGTCTAAGCACAGATAAATAGATAATTTAGGAGTCAAAGCAATAGAGTTAACCTTGAAAATTGTCGGGTTGTCACAGGGCTTCAACACCAAACTGACACACGCATTTAAATACATAAATCTAAGACCTAACCCTTTGCATATACACAAAATCATCACCAACATAAACCGAACATGCATGTCGGACATATGGGAAAAATATCCACATGAATGTTGCATCCAACCCAAAATTCATGTATATGCATGGATCGAACAAGAATCGGGGTGGTCGGGTCAGCAGAAAAACGAGTCATAGGAGACCACGAGTGGAACCAAGGCTGCTGAATATCCAATTTAAGTCATGCAAACATAAAAGAAATACAGGGGAGAATAAGAAGGTGCTCACGAGGGTATCGGGTCGGCGACGAGGGGCTGTGACGGTGGGAACGACAGCAACAGTGGGTCCTCGGGTGGGCTTCGGCGACAAGCAGCAGCTGCTGATGTAGCAGTGGCTTCAGGTGACGGTGGGGCTGCGTCGGGTGGGTGGTGTTTGGTCGAGAGAGCAAGAGATAGTGAGGGGGATGGGTGTTTGCTTGAGTCTTGAGTGGGTGTGTAAAGGAGTGAAGGGTGTTGGGGGTGTAGCTTTTATAGAGAGAAGGGAGGGAGCCAGTTGGTTGCATCGGGCGGTGATGATGATGGTGTTGGGGTACATAGGACGGCTGGAGGGGGTAAGGGAATGATGGAGTGAAGGTTGGGTGTGTTTTGGAAATTCAAATGGGGGAGGAAAGAGAGAGAGGAAAACCGAGAGTGAGAGAGATAGATTAGGCCACCGGGTTAGGTTATGCGAACCGGGTCGGATCTCGGTTTGGGGTGTGTAATTGGATGGGTCAGGTTGGTTCAAATAGATAGATGGGAAATTAAAAGCAATGGAATGGTTTAAATAAATAATTATATTAATAGATGAATAATCAAATAAAATGATTAAATGAAACGGGTAAATCATCGGGCTTTACTGTGTGCTACACGAAACATTTTTATAACGTAGGAAATTGAGTGAAATATATACCAAATCCACATAAAGCCATGAAAACCATAGAACTCGTGCGAAATCATAAACGAAAATGTTTTCATTACTAAAATGCGCATGTCGCTTATTCCAAAATTCTTATTAACACCAGGTCTTATTGTAGCGGGGTGACGCTAGGGTTGACGGAACATGAATCAAAAATCAGTCATGATTATGTGAAACAAACATTCTCATGCATGTGATGACCTAATTTATGAAAAATTAAGTTTTAAATGAAAGTGTGACGACTCTAACATAGTCGAAGTAAATTGTTGACCTAAGATCTGATTATCGTCACAATCATGCAGATATAGTAACGCAAGTTATACGAGTGCACATAAATGACTTTTTTCTTAAAAATAATTTTCTTAAAGTATAGAAATATTATACTCAAATTAAAGAGAAAAAAAATGAACAATTTTATGGTGTAGTTTTTTTAAGAAATGATGTCATATAGAAAAGTTATAGACGTTTCAAAAGCTGGGAGAAACTTAAAAAAAAGTCAACAATGATAGGATATACCAATTCTACCTATACAACTCTTTTCACACTTAAAATTTTCGTTCTTTAGATCCGGATTATTTAAGAGAGACAAGGGAGTCTAGAGAGGAAGTTCAAGAGCTTCAAGGTGTCATTGTACCAAACCATTTCGATAATCCTAATCATGTGCTTTGATTGTGTTATCGTGTTTTCTTACATCTCACTTCATCTCGTTCGTTTCTATTTTCTTGAATCATCGTTATCACCGGATTCCTCATGGTGCTAATCGATCATTGATTTTGTGTGAGGGTTATTCGATCCCTACAATTGGTATTGTTAGGGGTTGATTTACAGGATGCTCGCGAGGAAGCTCAGACTGTTCAGGTTTCCGGCAATGACTTGGAAATCCTACCAGCCCAGGTATCCTGATTTAGTGATATTTGCTAACCTATATTTTTTCCTCGTGTTTAATTGATTGCAGGTGAAGTTGGACGACTAACTAATTCCTAGAAAGTCGCTCTAGCTGTTGGACGACATGGACCAAGTGGACGCATAGTGGTTTAACTGTCAAGTTAGTTAAAGAATTTGAGATCGATTTAGGAACACGCAACAATCCACTTGCGCATTAGCTCTGATAGCATAAAATCATTGTAACACGTAGCTTGATCGATCATACCTTCATAATGATTGTAATCTTCATTTTCATATTAATGAAAGTGCTAGGAAGCAGGCTCTTCAGGCCGGCTCCTGAGGTTTTTTGCTAGGATTCCTAGAGGAAACTCGAAGGATTCTGTATTTTCCCTCGTTACATCCTCGTGTCGATAATCATAATTTGATTCATTACCATTCTCCTCTTAAAGCACACTACCTCACATACAAAGTTTGGTTCACTAAATTGCTTCGGTGATTTTTGACCAAAACAGTATGGCGCCCACAGTGGGGCAAGTGGTGCTTCATTCTAGAAAAATTTGCATATTTCATTCACTTCATTTGATCTCCACCTCAAAAATATCGACCCAACCAAAATCCGTTTCGGCCTCTGTTTCCTCCTCCGTCCCTCCTCTTCCTCCTGCTCCAGGAAGCCAGAAGAAGACCAATGATCGTCAAAAGAAAGTGGATGACCAGCCGAGGAAAATGGATTATCCCGTGTTCACAGGATCCCAAGTTCAATCTGTTGATCCTTTTATTACTAACACTGATTTGTTTGCTTTGATTAAACATGTAAAGAATCAGATGGATCAACAAGAAAAAACTAATCACACGGTGATGAAGGAAATTGAGGAGCTCAAGAAATCAAAAAGACCTACATAGGAACAATGCCCCTTATTTCCTAAGCATCTCGATCTTAATGCGTTGGGATCCTCAGATCCGGACTGCTAGCCATCTCAAATCAACAACGCCCGCAAACACAAGCTTTACTACAACCCCTACGATGATCTCTCAGGCTACTGGATATACGAAGTATACTGTTGGGCTCTCGGGAGCCGCTCCACCAGAAGCCTCGCAGCCACAGTAAAAAGCTCCTTGGACTCCGTTTATGTTGGGTTTCTTAGCTACGCCATCCTAAGGATACCCATTTTCATGCAGGAAACCTGAGCCAGAACTCCCAGGGATATCAGCACTCTAACCTTTTTGTTTCCGCAGGGGCCTTTATGGCCAGCTCCTCAGAAGTACATGACGGAGACTTTATCCCCATGCACACATGATGGAGACTTTATCCCCATGCTGACGGAAGCGACTACAGAGCCAAGCATCTCAATGAGCTATGGATATGGTCCTATGATCCCAGGCCAGGATCCTGACCCAGGTAATGTATCTAACTCAATTCCTTTGGCTTCTAACCAGGGTGCCTCTTATGACGCGGGTATTCATCCAAGCATTGCTAGGGAGCTCTAGAAGCTGAAGAGATGATATCTAGTGTTCCTGGGATCATAAAACCTATTCCTGAGGTCCCCTTGGAAAGCCATAGGATCTCAAGGTTCACTTGGCCAATATCCGCTGTATTGATTCCAAAACTCTTTCAGACGCCTAGCATGAAGCTATATGATGGGACCAAGGATCCTGAACAACACGTGGCTCATTACAGGGAGTGCATGGAGATCAACCCTATTCCAACAGACATCAAGGAAGCCTGTCTATGCAAATGCTTCGGTTAAACCTTGACAGGACCAGCCATGAAATGGCTACTGAGAATTCCTCCTAACACTATTACGTCATTTTCTCACTTGGTTAATGTGTTTAACAATCAGTTTTCTTATAGCAGAACATTTGAGAAGCTCACAGGTGACTTACATCGAGTAGTTCAAAAGCCGGATGAGCCGCTCAGGGACTATGTTGCCAAATTTGGACAAGAATCCTTGGAGATTCCTTATCTAGATATGACGGCAGCCGTTGAAGCCTTTAAAATGGGGCTTCGCAAGGATTCCCGTTTTTACGATGACTTAGTTATGACTCCTTGCAGGAATCTTGATGAAGTGCGTCGTAGAGCTTTAAGGTTTATTCGTTTGGAAGATGATAAAAAGATTCATCAAAGTATCGATATTCCTAAATATGATCCCAGTGGCAAGAAGTCATAATCACTTGGAAAGCAATACAGGTCTCGGCCGTATTCCAAACCAGACAACCAAAGGATCAATGTTGTGGACCAAGATGATGACGAGGGGGAGTATCCTAAGGTATCTGAATATTGCGTTTCTGTTGATATTGGTGGCTTGATGTGTGCAATACAGGATCTCGTAGAAAGGCAAGATGGCCTAGAAAAAATGACAAACAGAGATCCTGGAAAGACAAGACCAAGTGGTGTGCCTACCACGAGGATATCGGCCACCTAACCGATGAGTACATAGCACTTCGGAAAGAAATTAGCAACTTGCTCAGCAAGGGGCATCTCAAAGAGTTGCTGGGCAGAAAGAAGAGCAAGACCTAAGAAGCCGACAAGCCTCCTCAGACGAAGGCAGCTTCTCCACCGAATGCGATGCCAAGGAATCCAAGTCTGAACAAGGCGACAAACCTATCCGGACATCCACTCTAACTCAAGATAAAGTCATTTCATTTGACGAAAGCGATCGCAGCAACGTCCAGGATCCCCATCATGACAGTCTTGTGGTAACTTTATATGTCGCTAACCATTTTGTTTGCAGGATCTTGATAGACAACGGAAGCTCGGTCAATATCATCCGGCTTGACGTGCTCAAGAAAATGGGCATCCCAGAGAGTGAAATTGTTACAAGATCCTCAGTGTTAGTTGGTTTCAGTGGCGAGACTAAGAGCAATGTGGGGGATATCATGTTACTAGTATATATAGAGGGAGTTAATTGCATGCAAAAATTTTGTGTTCTAGATTCTCTCACTTGTTGCAATATTATTCTTGGCAGGCCTTGGATTCATAAAATGAAAGCAGTCCCCTCGACTTATCATCAATGCATCAAGCTTCCTACACCATGGGGAGTTGTAAGGATGGAAAGTGACCAGCAGGAAGCCAAGAATTGCTACTTAACTTCAATGAAGAATAAGATGAAATCGACGAAAGCATAGGAATTACAGAAACAGGCACATGACGTACAGGAAGACAAAGAGCTCGATGTGAAAGAAATGCAATTGGACCCCTGATAATCCTGAAGTCAAAGTGCTGATAGGGACCAGCATCCCAGCGGATACCGAGCAGGAGCTCATTCAGCTTCTGAAAGCCATAACCTCAACTTTTGCTTGGAAGCATGGGGATATGACATGTATCCCTAAAAATATTATTACTCACAAACTTGGTTTAGATCATTCTTTCAGGCCCATCCAGCAAAAAGGAAGAAAGTTCGCTCCCGAGAATAATGCAAGCATCCAGGAGGAAGTTGACAAGCTTCTCAAAACAAAGATGATCAGAGAGGTCAAGTATCCCAAATGGTTAGCCAATGTAGTTGTGGTGCAGAAGAATAACGGAAAGTGGAGAGCTTGTGTAGATTACAGATACTTGAAGAAAGCTTGTCCCAAGGATCCTTTTCCGCTTCCTCATATCGATGCAATAGTGGACGCAACGGCCGGCCATGAGATGCTCACTTTCATGGATGCCTCGTCTAGATTCCAGCAGATTCAAATGGAACCTTCTGACCAAGAGCACACGACATTTATGACTCCAACAGGTATATATTGTTATATTGCTATGCCATTTGGTTTGAGAAATGTAGGTGCCACATATCAGAGACTAGTCAACATGATGTTTGAGGAGCACCTGGGGGACACGATGGAAGTTATATCGGTGACATGGTAGTGAAATCCAAAAAAGCCAAAGATCATGTCAGGGATCTCCAGATTTCCTTCAATATTCTCGACCAATTTAACATGAAATTTAACCCCTCCAAGTGCCACTTTGGGGTGCGAGCAGGGAAATTCCTAGGATACATGGTTACAGAAAGAGGGATAAAAGCAAGCCCAGAGCAGATCAAGGCAATCTTAAATCCGAATTCTCCATCAAATGTAAAAGAAGTACAGAGGTTAACAGGAATGATAGCGGCACTCAACAGGTTCATTTCAAGATCCTCAGAGAAAAGTAAAGTTTTCTATGATATTCTGAGGAAAAACAAGAGATTTGAGTGGAACAAAAAGCATAAAGAAGCTCTGAAATCCTTTAAGAGTTTACTTGTCAACAGCTCCACTTCTTATGAAACCGGAGAATGGGGAGCCATTATCTTTGTACCTTGCAGTATCCGAAAGCTCAGTTAGCACTGTATTAGTCAAGGATCATGAAGGCCATCAACATCTGGTGTATTATGTAAGTAAAACTCTGCTAGATGCATAATCCAGGTATTCCTATCTTGAGAAATTAATCTTAGCTCTTATTATGGCATCCACAAAGCTAAGACATTACTTTGAAACTCATGTTATTTTTGTGAAATATAACTATCCTATTAAGGCAGTTCTCAGGAAGCCGAAAATGTCAGGTAGGATGGCTAAGTGGGCAGTCAAGTTTAGTGGCTGTGATATAAGATATGAGCTAAGGACAGCAATCAAATCCCAAGCCTTGGCTGACTTTGTGGCGGATTTCAGTAGTGACATTGAGCTGGAAGCCGATAAGGAAGTCCAAAAGCTTGAGAAGCTCGACGATAACTGGATTCTCTATACAGATGGACCCTCAAATGTTAGAACAACAGGGCTGGACATTATGCTAAAATTGCCACAGGGGGGCATAATAAAAATACCACTATCCATATCCTGTGAGTTTCAGGCTACCAACAATGAAGCTGAATATGAGGCTTTGATTACTGTATTACAACTAGCCAAGGATATGGGAATCCGATGCATTCAAGTATTTATTGATTCTCTCTTATTGACTAACCAATTTAATGGTTCTTATGCAATGAGAGGTGAGAATTTAATTAAATATTTGGATATTGTTAAAAAAATTAGCTTTGTGCTTTGAAAATGTTAACATAACCCAGGTACTAAGAGAGGACAATTCAGAAGCCGATGCCTTAGCAAATTTAGCGTCCTCACTCAGGATACCGGAAGATGTCATGATCCCAATATCACGTATCCTAACCCCAGCAATAGCTGAATAGGAAGCTCACGCAGTTGACAGCAACGGTGGCACAAATATTAAGGATCCCAAAGATATCCAGGAATCTTGGATGCACCCAATCAAAAAATATCTACAAGATGGGGAGATTCCTAAGGGAGAAAATCCTAGGGCTTTTCGCGCCATGGTAGTACCCTATATTATTTTGAATAATATATTATACAGAAATCTCTTGCAGGTGTCGATTTGAGATGCTTGGAAAAGTTAGAAGATCTTGAAGTACTTAAAGACATCCATGGAGGAGACTGTGGAAATCACACTGGGGGCAGAGTACTATTCTCCAACATCCTCAGATTAGGTTATTATTGACCTACAATGAAGAAGGATGCCATGAGTTTCTCCCAGAAATGCGATGTTTGCCAAAGGCACGGAAATATTCTGCATCAACCAGCTGAGCATCTGCATTCTATACTCTCACTTTAGCCGTTCATGAAGTAGGGCATGGATATTGTGGGTAAGTTGCCCAAGGCTCCTGGAGGAAAGGTGTTTAAGCTCGGAATGGCGGATTATTTCTCCAAATTGATTGAAGCAGAAGCCTATGTTCAAGTTAGAGAAAAGGAGGTGATATCCTTCATCAAGAGAAACATCATAACCAGATTTGGGATTCCGGCAGAAATTACTTGTGACAATGGCTCCCAGTTTATTGGCAAAAGAACTACCAACTTTTGTGAAAGTTGGGGAATCAAGATGATCATTTCTACACCAGTTCACCCTCAGGCCAATGGTCAATCGGAATCCAGCAAAAAGATCATCATCAACAACCTCAAGAAAAAATTGGGTTCCAAATAAGGCAAGTGGATTGAGGAGCTGCCATTTGTTCTTTGGGCATATGGAACAACACCTAAGAACACAACATGACAAACTCCTTTCTCCTTAGTATTTGGAACTAAGGCTATGATCCCTACAGAGATGGTGACACCTGCAGCAAGGATAAGCTTCCAGGATCCTGAAACCAACAGCCAGAATCTGCTTCAGGATCTCGAAACGGTTGAGGAGCTCAGAGACTTGGCAAGAATCCAAATGGCATCCTACCAACAAAGAGTGGACAAATCTTATAACAAGTATACTAGGCTCGGGAGGTTTCAAGTAGGAGATATGGTGCTCAGAAAAACATTTCAAAACATAACAAATCTAGCTGACGGGAAGTTGGCACCCAAGTGGGAAGGCCCATACTTGATAGATTCTGAAGAAGGAAAAAGGGCATATCGTTTAGTTAACATGGAAGGAGAACCTCTGCCAAGGGCATGGAATGCTATTCATCTTAAGGTGTATTTCATGTGAAAATCCAGCTAGGAATCCCAAGGATCCTAATTACCTTAACATGAACCGGTATGCTTACTAATTCAATTTCAATGTATCCTTTTTTTCTCACATTACTAACTTAAGCATCGAGGTGGTGTTAGCAAGGCTAACACCCACCCCTCATCAAGTGTTGAGTGTTTTTCAGATGTTGAGAATCCTGTTAATTTACTTTGGGTGTATCCCCAGTTAGAGGCTTAGCACCTCTCCTACGCTTAAGGTATCTCGCATACCTTCTAAGGTTTGAGAGGTTGTATCCTCTCCTAAGTTTGGGTAATCGCCAATAGTGCGGGACCCTCGCCAAGAGCGCACGTTATCCACTAGTATGCTCAAGGTGGCCGGACCTATCAATCTTAAAGGGTGGCTAACAATCTTGTCACTGTAGGCTGTCGGTTGGATCCCTAAGGTTTTTAACACTTACGTGTTAACAAAGGTTTTGACATTTACATGTCACTTGTGTTGGCTTAGTCCCAAGAATCCGGGTATAAACCCAGTTTGGCTTAGTCTCAAGAATCCGGGTATATCCCCAGTTTGGCTTAGTTCCAGGAATCCGGGTGTATTCCCAATTTAGCTTAGTCCCAAGAATCCAGGTATATCCCCAGTTTGGCTTAGTCCCAAGAATCCGGGTATATCCCCAGTTTGGCTTACTCCCAAGAATCCGGGTATATCCTCAGTTTGGCTTAGTCCCAAGAATCCGGGTATATCCCTAGTTTAGCTTAGTCCCAAGAATTTGGGCTTGTCCCTAGAATTGGCTTTGTCCCAAGTATCTCGGGTTTAACCCCAGTTTGACTATGTTTCCTAACTTGTTTTGAGTTCAGGAATCCTATAGGTAACATGCCTTGGCGATTTACCACTATACAAGAGGAAATGCTTCTGAGGATCCCGAGTGGGATGCTGGTAAGAATGTTAAAAGAATGGACTTGGAAATTGCCTAAGGTGAAACCTAATGGTCAGGTATCTAATATTTTTAGATTATATGCTATTAAACTCTAATCAGTGAACTAAAGTTTTTCGCATTTTATTTTGTTACAACTCTTAAATACGATAGATCGTTTTGCAAAGTTATAATTACATTTAAAATGCTTTTGCAATCTCTAATGAACAGTATAGTTTTAACAAAATAAAAAATTGAGGCACGCCATATTTAGTCAAAAGCCATACTGTTATATTATAAACAAAAAAAGGTACCCTTGATCTCCCCAAGTTTCGTCTTGAAAACCTCAGGATCCCTCTGCTTGGGAAGCTCAGAGGTCATTATTCACTTGGGATTTCGGGTTTCGTCTTGTAAAATACAAGATCTCTCCACCCGGATCCCTACCGCTGTTTGTTTGTTGCTTGTTTGAAACAGGAAACCAAAAGAAAAAAGAGTTGATTGTTTCTATAACCACAACCATTCAAACCTAGAAACATAAAAAAACTGGGCTCAGACCGTTTCTTTATCTTCATCGTCTGTCACCTTCCCATCTTCTCCAAGCTTCTCACCCTCACCAAGCTTCACCGTGAATACCCCTGTCATCGCCTCCGTAGATTCTGGAACCACCTTTGAGGAGCAGCCTTCATTCCCATATTTCCCAGTTCCAACCACTTCACCATCGCCTCCTCCCAAGGATTCCAGAATTGACCTCCAGGCTTCAGCATGCTAGCCAGGAACCTTAAAACCAACCTCTTCAGCTTCGCCCGCCATTTTGATTCGGCTCTCCAAGACGGTCCGGGAAGCTGAGAGCTTGCTAATTTCGGCATACGAAGCCTTTTTGGCTTCGAAAGCCAGGCGCTGCTCAATAAGCTTCTGCTTGTAGTACTAGGTCTTGCCCTTGGCGATCTCAGCTTAAGTCTTGATCTTGTCCTCGGCCTCGGCCAGCTTCTGCTATGTTTCCATGGCGTAGGTGCTAAGCTTGTCGATTCCCTGCACAGAAAAGTTGGAATCCTAAGTAGCAGCTATGACAGGTATGAAAACTAATGTATAATTATTGAGTTTCTTACCAGGTTCATCATCGTCTACATCGAGAGCAGTTTGTTGCTCACCTCGGCGGGAGCCAAGCCTTCGAAGTTGTCCAGGTACATTTGAAAACCGTAAGACGGATCTTACTATAGGTTTGCTTGATTGTAGAAAGAAAACGAGACGTAAATAATAGTTTGTTTTATTGAAATCAACATAGACTCAATTACAAACTCTCTCTGAAGCTCTCTAGAGAAACACACTCAAAACACATAGTTAAGAACTGGTCTCTCTCACTCATATCTACATTCAAAGCACAAGTTCCTATATATAGATGTCTGGTCCGATCTCCGTCCGAACTCCAAGTTCGGTGGGTCCGAACCTCAGGTTCGGACCTAGTTCGGTCGGCAGCATGAACTTTTCTTGAATCTTCACATCTTCTTGTTCAGATACTTCACATGACGCACAGATTATGTATCAACAGTACATGATGGCATCAATGTCGTTCCTCTTTTTGGAAGACGAAGACTTGGGTTGGCTGGCAGGTGGCTTGGAAACAACAGAAGGTTCCGTTTTTTCCTTCTTGATGGTAAGCATGGAATCAAGATCTTTGAGGGAGAACGAGGAGCTGGACTTGGGAACCGAAGCAAAGAAACAAGTTATCAACATTTGGGATTCTCATATATAAGCATAAGGTTCGGAATCCTGTAAAGCTTACTAGATATATCGAGAGTGTGGTTGGCTGAATAGCTTTGCTCGCTGGCTGCTGCTTCAATAGCGGCGGCCCTGTCGGCGGCCAAAATCTCAAGGAATCTTGTAAGCTTCTTAACAGAATCTTCGCCCACAAAAACAAGCTTCTCGAATTTAGGAGCTGTAAAGACAAAGATAAAAAAATAATATTAGCAAAGTTTAAAATCCTAATAAAAACTGAAAAACGGTATCCTACCCTTTCCAACCCATCACAACGGAAAATTAGCACCCCCGGGAATAGAGTCACGCTTGAAAAAGAAGAATTTCTTCTTCCAATCATGGTCATTGTGCGAAGAACGGGGTATCAATTGGATTTGGAAGAAGGGGCTTGGAGGAAGAATCGGCTGCTTTCATGGGTTCTCAGCTGGTATGCGGAACAGACCTCAGGAATCCCCATGTCCAGATTCCTGGAATGGTTTAGACTGTCCAGGAAAAACAGGATTCTCCAGACCATCGGCATGGTCTGAGAATAGCTGAGGCCGGTGATCTCAAAGAACTCATTCACAATGTCGGGGAAGGGGTATGAAATTCCGAGAGAGAAAGGGTAGAAAAGAAAACACACCCAGGTAGTAGACAATCAATCGGCTTTGAATCTGGGGTCGAATTTGCGAAAAAAACCGTGGAATGGGGGAACAATCTAGAGTTGCTCAAGGCTTTGATGTCGTTCTCATCGAAAGAGCAAGCTTCTTCTTCGCAGGGAACAATGTAGCCCTGGTCATGGAAGTCATCAACCGCCGAAGCGATCGACGAGGAAGACGAGCAGGTGGTTTTCTTGGCTATGGCCGTAAATAGGGAAGAAATCTGAAAGAAGAAGAGAGGAAACTAACCTGAACAAGCAGAAGAATCCCTAATGGTTTTTGGAAGAAGATGAAAGAAAATGGGGGTAATTTGCTTGTATTTAAAAGAAGTAATGATGGCAGTAACTTCGCATGGGGGGCCGTAAAAAGACGTTATATCCCAACTGATTTTACCGTCAAGACGTCGTGTAAACTGTATATTCGGATTTCCGCCAGTTGTAGATCTTATCGACAACTGTCGAAATTCAAGGTCAATTGTAAGGGGTTGATTTTCAGGATACTCGCTAGGAAGCTCAGACTGTTCAGTAATCCGGAAATGACTTGGGAATCCTACCAGCTAAGGTATCCTGATTTAGTGATATTTGCTAACCTCTATTTTTTGCCTCATGTTTAATTGATTGCAGGTGAAGTTAGACGACTAACTAATTCCTGAAAAGTCGCTCTAGCTGTTGGATGACGTGGACCAAGTGGACGCATAGTGGTTTAATGGTCAAGTTAGTAAGAGAATCAGATCCCGGGAATCCCAGAGAGTTTGTTATCAATGTAACCGATATATACTAGAGGTTATGATCGATTTAGGAACACGCAACAATCCACTTGCACATTAGCTCTGATATCATAAATTCGTTGTAACACGTAGCTTGATCGATCATACCTTCACAACGATTGTAATCTTCATTTTTAAATTAATAAAAGTGCTAGGCAGCAGGCTCTTCAGGCCGGCTCCTGAGGTTTTTTGCCAAGATTCCTAGAGGAAACTCGAAGGATTCTGGATTTCCCTCGTTACATTCTCGTGTCGATAATCATAATTTGATCCATTGTCATTCTCCTCTTAAAGCACACTACCTCACATATAAAGTTTGGTTCACTAAATTGCTTCGGTGATTTTTGACCAAAATAGGTATCAGAGCCAAGAAACTATATTTCGGGGCTCTCACGATATCTGATTCAATATTTCTTGTGTTTTACAAGTCGTTTTTGTTTGAATCAGCATGACCGTTGTTCAGAGTTTTTTTTTAGGGTTCATATGTTATGGTGATTGATCACATATTATTTTCACCTATTTGGTGGTCACGTGGGGTTTCTAAAAACTGTTTGATCCACTTATTGAAATTCGAATTAAATTGAATTTGTCATCATATTGTTTTACGTTGAACTCATTTCAATTGGTGGCTCACAAAAGCATCTGTAATGTGATGTTCTTTATTTTTATTTCAACTTGAGATGTTTGGAATTTGAAAACAAGATTTCGATGGAATATTAATAATTGTCGTTAAGGATTAATTGTTTGTCTTCAATTTGAAATCAATCTTGATATGCTCCGATTGTTTCCGTCTTTAGCTTTATTCGGGGATTTCAAAAATTATACAGAAATTTCGGACATTTCCATTGTGAGATTTTAGCAAATCAAAGGGGGTTCGGCTCTCTACAGGTTTTCGGCCAAACGATTTTCAAAGGAGACTTTCGATCGAATCGTTGTAAGACACTCATATTGTCGGTTGTTCTCAAACAGATTTCGGTGTGGTTATCAATCCGAAAATAAAGATTCTCGGTCAAAATTGGTAAAATTGGTGTTCGGACATTGCCGCTCGGTGGTTCACGGTCATCTCGGATCAAGACAGTTCTCGGCTCAGATAATATCTTCGGTTCGGTCTACGTTCTTGGTTCAATCAACTGGTCTTCAATTATCTTCTCGGTTCGATTTGAGTTTTCGGTCCTGATCAGCTTCCCGGCTTGATCTATGTCCTCGGTTTGGAACTACGTTATCGGTTCGGCTCAGTTTTTCGGTCCATCTCAAGGCTTCAGCTTTTCGGTCCATCTTCAAGGCTTCGGTTTTCGGCTCTCGGTTTACGGTTTGGGGATAGGTTTTTGGTTGATTTAGGTTCTCGGTGGATTGAGGATTGAGGTTTTCGGTTGAGTACAAAATTGTGGTTTTCGGTTCAAAACTACGTATTCGGCCAAATCTCTTGTTCTCGTCCTAAGTTTAGTTTTCGGTTAAATTTTTCTCGATCGAAAACGTGAGTTGCAGGTTTGTTTTCTTAAAAGCGGGAAATTAAAATTCACGTGTTTTGAAGATTAGCAAAATTACATATGTGCCATTGAAGTTATGTACGTTGATTTAATGTTCAAAATATTACGGAATTGCCATTGTAATTAATTAAAAAGTGTGGCCAAAATTCTAAGCAATAAACGGCCACTCATTTCAAGTTGGTGTAAATTTATTTTGATAGGATTTTGCTCATTGAATTTTTCTGCACCTTCTGGCGTATTTTTTTTGAGTGAAAGTTTTCGGTTGTAATCAGAGGTTTTCGATTGAGCAGGTGTTTTTCGGTATTTGGTGTTTTGGTGAATTTTTCTCCATTTTGAGCTCGTGGTCAGGTTGTCAACTGTATTTAATTGTCAAAATGAGTGAATCAAATATTTCCTCTACAACACGGAAATGTTCGAATCCTGGTTGTGCCAAATGGATTGCAGGTCAAAAACAGATTCGTCATAATTTAGAAATAGAGTTGTTGATGGTATATTTTCAGGATGCTCGCAGGAAGCTCATGTGGATCAGGAATCCTATTATCGTCTGAGAATCCCACTCGTTCAGGTATCCTAATTTATTTTATTTAACTAACCCTCATATTTGCCACGTGCTTATTTGACCAGGTACCGTCGAAGTCATCAACTACCTCCGAGACTTAAGCTCCAACTAAAGAAGATCGTGGACCAAGTGAACGAATAGGGCCTTAACGGTCGAGTTTGTTGGACGATAGGATCCCGGGAATCCCGGAAAGTTTGTTATTGTTGTAATTCTTATATAAACGAGGATTCGATCAGTAGGAACACACATTCGACACACAACGCACTCTTTAGCTCAATTACCACAGCAAAAACATTGTATCACATAGTTCTGACCGATCAAACCTCCAACCGATTGTAACTTTTCATTTTGTTATCAATAAAAGTGCTAGGCAGCAGGCTCTTCAGGCCGGCTCTCGAGGTTTTTTTGCTAGGATTCCTAGAGGCAACTCGAAGGATCCTGGATTTTTCCCTCGTTACATCCTTGTGTTCAACTTTACATTTTCAAGCATATTGACAAGCATACTACCTCACATTCTAAGTTTGGAATACGAAATCCCTTTGTGAATTTTTGACCAAAACAGTTTAGCGCCCACCGTGGGGCAAGTGGTGCTTAATCTTACCAAAATCTCATATCTCATTCACTTCATTTGATCTCCAATCCCCAAAATGTCAAACCAACAGAAAGCTGTTTCGGCCTCTACATCGTCTTCCATTCCTCCTCTTCCTTCCGTTCCAGGAAGCCAGAAGAAAACCAATGACCGTCAAAAGAAAGTGGATGAGCAGCCGAGAAAAACTGACTACCCTGTCTTCACAGGATCCCAGGTTCAATCTGTTGATCCTGTTATTACTAACAACGATTTGTTTTCCTTGATCAAGCAGGTGAAAAATCAGATGGATCAGCAAGAAAAGGCCAATCAAACAGTGATGAAGGAGATCGAGCAGCTTAAGAAGTCTAAGAAACCTGTGGAGGAACAAAGTCCTCTATTTCCGAGGCATCTTGACTTCAATGCTTCAGGATCCTCAGATCCGTCTCGCTACAATTACAAATCAGCGTCACGCTTCACTACAGCCCCTACAATGATTTTTCAGGCCGCTGGGTATGCAGGGAGTACTGCTGGATTCTCAGGAGCTGTCCCACCATAATCCTCACAGTCACGCTACAAGGATCCTTGGATTCCACTACCGTCGGGATCCTTAGTCATGCCATCTCAAGGATTTCCTTTTTCTGCTGGGAATCCAAGCCAGAACCCCCAAGGATATCAATACTCTAACCCTTCTGTTTCTGTAGGAATCTTCAAGACCAGCTCCTCAGATGTGCATGATGGTGACTTCATCCCCATGCAAACAGCAGCCACTACAGAGCCGAGCATCCCAACGAGCTATGGATATAATCCCAGGATCCCAGTCCAGAATCCTCGCCCAGGTAATGTGTCCGATTCAATTCCTATCGTTTCTAACCAGGGCGCTGCTTATGATGCAGGTATTCATCTAAGTATCGCTAGAGAGCTCCAGAAGTTGAAAGAGATGATATCGAGTGTTCCAGGGATCCTGAAACCTATTCCTGAAGTTCCTTTAGAAAGCCACAAGATCTCTAGATTTACTTGGCCGATTTCCCAAGTGGAGATCCCGAAGCGTTTCCAAACTCCAAGCATGAAGCTTTACGATGGAACCATAGATCCTGAAGAACATGTAGCACATTACAGGGTGCGTATGGAGATCAATCCGATTCCGACAGAAATCAAAGAAGTCTGTCTATGCAAAGGCTTTGGTTCAACCTTAACAGGACCAGCCATGAAATGGCTACTGAGCATTCCTCCTAACACTATTACGTCATTTTCTCAATTAGTTAACCTGTTTAACAATCAATTTTCTTGCAGCAGAACCTTTGAGAAGCTCGCATGTGACATGTACCGAATAGTTCAGAAGCCAGATGAGCCTCTCAGGGAATACATTGCCAGATTCGGACGAGAATCTCTTGAGATTCCTAATCTGGATATGGCGGCAGCCGTAGAAGCCTTTAAAATGGGGCTCTCCAAAGATTCACGTTTTTATGATGATCTTGTCATGACTCCTTGAAAGAACCTTAACGAAGTACGCAGTAGAGCCTTGAGGTTTATCCGTTTGGAAGATGACAAGAAGATCCACCAAATATTGGAGGTTCCTAAATATGATCCTAACAGTAAGAAGGCGGAATCCCCCGGGAAGCCATATAGATCTCGTCCATACTCCAAACCGGAAAATCACAAAGTCAATGTTGTTGACCAAGATGATGATGAGGAGGAGTATCCTAAGGTATCTGAGTATTGTTTTTCTGTTGACATTGGTGGCCTAATGTGTGCAATGCAGGATCTTGGTGAAAAGGCAAGATGGCCTAAAAAGAATGATAAACAGGGATCTTGGAAAGACAAGACCAAGTGGTGTGCCTTCCATGAAGATTTTGGCCACCTAACAGATGAATGTATAGCACTCCGAAAGGAAATTAGCTATCTACTCAGCAAGGGGCATCTCAAAGAATTGATAGGCAGAAAAAAGGTCAAGACTCAGGAAGCCGACAAGGTGCCTCAGAGAGCAGCTTCTCCACCCCAGGATGCTCAAATAATCAACTTCATCTCAGGAGGCTCAGACATCTGCGGCACTTCGTACTCTTCAGCCAAGAAACAAGCTAAGGAATCCAAATCTGAACAGGGTGACAGTCCTGTCCGGACATTCACTCTAACTCAAGACAAGCTCATATCCTTTGATGAGAGTGACCGTTCTCATGTTCAGGAACCTCATCACGATAGTCTTGTGGTTACTTTATATATTGCTAACCACTTTGTTCGCAGGATCCTGATTGATAATGGAAGCTCAGTAAACATAATAAGTCTTGATGTGCTCAAGAATATGGGGATCCCAGAAACTGAAATAGGTGCAAGATCCTCAGTCCTGGTTGGCTTCAGCGGTGAAACTAAAAGCACCGTTGGGGATATCAGGTTGCCGGTATATATAGAGGGGGTAAACTCTATGCAAAAATTCTATGTTATAGATTTTTCTCTCTTGTTGCAATATTATTCTTGGCAGGCCATGGATTCACGAGATGAAGGGAGTCCCTTCAACTTATCACCAGTGTATCAAGCTTCCTACACCCTGGGGAGTTGTGAGGATTGAAAGTGATCAGCAGGAAGCCAAGAATTGTTATTCAACGTCGATGAAGAACACCACTAAGGTGACGAAGGGATAACAATTACAGAAAAGGGCACTTGAAGTACAGGAGGACAGGGAGCTCGATGTCAAAGAAGTGTCTCTAGACCCTAGGAATCCTGAAATCAAGGTGCTCGTAGGAACAAGCACCCCAGCGAATGTTGAACACGAATTACTCCAGCTTCTCCAAGCCAGGACTTCAACTTTCGGCTAGAAGCCTGAAGACATGACATGTATCCCTAAACATGTAATTACTCATAAACTTGGTTTAGATCCTTCTTTCAGGCCTATACAGCAAAAAAGGAGGAAGTTCGCTTCAGAGAAGAATATAATCATCCAGGAGGAAGTTGACAAGCTACTCAAAACCAAGATGATTAGAGAAGTCAAATATCCCAGGTGGCTAGCGAACGTGGTGGTGGTCCAGAAGAAGAAAGGAAAGTGGAGAGTTTGTGTTGATTACACAGACTTGAATAAGGCCTTTCCTAAGGATCCTTTTCCACTTTCCAATATTGATGCTATGGTGGATGCCACGGCTGGTCACGAGATGCTCACCTTTATGGATGCCTCAGCAGGATTCCAATAAATTCATATGGAACCATGCGACCAGGAGCATACAACATTTATGACTCCAACAGGTATATATTATTACACTGCTATGCCCTTTGGTTTAAGAAACGCATGTGCCACCTACCAGAGGCTCGTCAACATGATGTTCAAAGAGCAACTGGGGAACACGATGGAAGTCTACATAGATGACATGGTGGTGAAATCCAAGAAAGCTGAAGATCATGTCAGGGATCTCCAAACTACCTTCGATATCCTTGATCAGTATAACATGAAGCTCAACCCCTCCAAATGCCACTTTGGGGTGCGAGCTGGAAAATTCTTAGGATACATGGTTACCGAAAGAGGGATCGAAGCAAGTCTAGAGCAGATCAAAGCAATCCTAAATGTGAAGTCGCCATCAAATGTAAAAGAGGTACAAAGGTTGACAAGAAGAATTGCAGCACTCAACAGGTTCATTTCAAGGTCCTCATAAAAAAGTAAGGATTTCTACGATATCCTGAGGAAAAATAAGAAATTCGAGTGGACTGAGAAGCATGAAGAAGCCATGAAGTGCCTGAAAGACTACCTGTCAGCAGCCCCGTTGCTAATGAAACCAGAAGATGGGGAGCCACTATATTTATATCTTGCTGTTTCTGGAAGCTCAACTAGTGCAGTCCTGGTAAAAGATCATCAAGGTCAGCAGCATCCGGTATATTATGTAAGTAAAACTCTACTAGACGCATAATCCAGGTATTCTCACATTGAAAAATTAATTCTAGCTCTTATAATGGCTTCCACTAAACTTAGACATTATTTCAAAACTCGTGTTATAAATGTGAAATCTAACTATCCTATTAAGGCAGTTCTCAGGATGCCAGAAATGTCAGGTAGGATGGCCAAGTGGGCAGTCAAGCTGAGTGCCTACGACATCAGATATGAACCAAGGACAACAATTAAGTCCCAAGCCTTGGCTGACTTTGTGGTTGATTTCAGCAGCGACATTGAACCAGAAGTTGAAAAGGAAGTCCAGCAGCTTGAGGAGCTCAAGGAAAACTGGATCCTCTATACTGACGGCTCCTCAAATGTCAGAGGAACAGGGCTGGGAATCCAGCTAAAATCGCCACAGGGGGACATAATACCTCTACCCATATCCTGTGAATTCCAGGCTACAACAATGAAGCTGAGTATGAAGCTTTAATTGCTGGATTACAGCTGGCCAGGGATATGGGAATTCTGTCCATACAAGTGTTTGTTGATACTCTCTTATTGACTAACAAATTTAATGGCTCTTATGCAGTGAAAGGGGAGAATCTGATCAAGTATCTTGAAATTGTTAAAAAATTGTCTCTATTTTTCGAAGATTTTAACATTTCGCAGGTACCAAGAGAAGATAATGCAGAAGCCGATGCCTTGGCAAACTTGGCTTCATCACTTAGGATCCCTGAGGATATCAAGATTCCAATAACTCACATCCTGACGCCAGCGATAACTCAACAGGAAGCTCAGGTTGTCAACAATAATGCAGATGCAGATGTAGAGAATCCTAAAGATGCTCATGAATCCTAGATTTACCCGATCATGAAGTATCTTAAAGATGGGGAGAGACCCAAAGGCGAAAACCCCAGAGATTTTCGCACAAAGGTAGTACCCTATACCATAATTAATAATATCCTATATAGAAGATCTCTTGCAGGTGTCTACCTAAGGTGCCTAGAGAAGTCAGAAGCTCTTGAGGTGCTCGAAGACATCCACAGTGGAGATTGTGGGAACCATACTTGGGGCAGGGCACTGTTCTCTAAAGTTCTCAGATTCGATTATTATTTGCCAACTATGAAGAAGGACGCCGCGAGCTTCTCACATAAATGCGATGCTTGTCAAAGGCATGGCAATATCCTGCACCAACCCGCTGAGCATCTGCATCCTATAGTATCCACATGGCCATTCATGAAATGGCGCATGGATATTGTGGGTAAGCTGCCAAAGACTCCTGGAGAAAAGGTGTTTATACTTGCCATGACGGATTACTTCTCCAAGTGGATTGAAGCAGAAGCCTATGTTCAAGTGAGAGAGAAAGAAGTGATATCCTTTATCAAAAGGAACATCCTCACCAGATTTGGGATTCCGGCAGAAATCATATGCGACAATGGCTCCTAGTTTATAGGCAAGAGAACTACAAGCTTTTATGAAAGTTGGGGCATCAAGATGATCACTTCAACACCTGTTCATCCCCAAGCTAATGGGCATGCAGAATCCAGCAATAAGATTATCATCAACAACCTTAAGAAGAAGCTGGGCTCCAAGAAAGGGAAATGGGCTGAGGAGCTGCCATTTGTCCTTTGGGCAGATAGAACCACACCTAAAAATTCTACTGGCCATATGCCATTCTCATTAGTATTTGGAGCAGAAGCTGTGATCCCTACGGAGATGGTACTCCCAATAGCCAGAGTCAACTACCAGGATCCTGAAACCAACAGCCAGAATCTCCTTCAGGATCTCGAAACAGTTGAGGAGCTCAGAGATATGGCCAGAATTCGGATGGCATCTTATCAACAGCGGATAACAAAATCCTATAACAAAAATACCAGGCTAAGAAGATTCCAAGTAGGTGATTTGGTCCTGAGGAAGGCTTTTCAGAATACTACCAATCCTGCTGATGGGAAGTTAGCATTCAAGTGGGAGGGCCCTTACCTTATAGATTCTGAAGAAGGGAAAGGGGCATACCGTTTGGTAAATATGGAAGGAGAACCTCTGCCAAGAGCTTGGAATGCCGTCCACCTTAAAGCTTATTTTATGTAAGAATCCCACCGGAATCCTCTCGGAATCCTAAGGATCCTCACTGCCGAAATACTACAAGGTACGTATACTAATCCAATTTCAATACCAATATTATTATCTTTATGACACATTACTGACTTAAGCATCGGAGTGGTGTTAGCTAAGCTAACACCCACCCCTCACCAAGTGTTGAGTGTTTTGCAGATTTTGAGAATCCTATGTAATTTTGGGTATATCCCCAGTTAGAGGTTGGCCACCTATCCTACGTCTAAGGTATCATGCGTACCTTCTAAGGTTTGAGAGGCTGACTCCTCTCCTAAGTTTAGGTAATCGTCAGTAGCGCACGACCCTCGCCAGGAGCGCACGTTTTCCACCAGTATGCTCAAAATGGTCGGACCAGTCCATTCCAGGGGTGGCTGACAATCTTGTCATTTTAGGCTGCTGGGCGGATTCTCAAGGTTTATAACACTGTCGTGTTATCTAAGGTTTTGGCATTATCATGTCACATACGTATGGGCTTGTCCCTAGTTTTGGCTTAGTCCCCCAAGCAAAAAGGGCTTGTCCCCAATTTTGGCTTAGTCCCAAGTAAAAAGGGCTCGTCCCCAGTTTTGGCTTAGTCCCAAGAATCCCGGGTTTATCCCCAGCTTATTTTTGAACTTACTATTTCACTCTCAGAAGCATTAGCTTTGGCCGAAGGCCAAGAAGCTTAATAGGATCCTTTCAGGTTCCTGAGGAAGTTGAGATAGTTCCAAGAGAAGTGATTTCAGGATTCCTAACGGAATCCCGAATAAGATGAAAGAAGAAATGGCTGTTTGAATCAAAAATTCGACTAAGGTAAAATTTGAAGGTTATGTGACTTAAGTTCTTATTAATCTTGAAGCCTAACCTATTTAATTGTTTAAATCCCAAATTGGTTTCGTCTTGTAAACACAAGATCCCTCCATCAGGATCCCTACCATTGTTGTTTGTTACTTGTCTATTACAGGAACCACGAAATGTTTCACCAAAAAAACACAAAAACATAAAAAAGTGGGCTCAGACCGTTGCATTTTCCTCATCGCCCACTGTCTTCCCTTCCTCCACCTGCTTCACCGCATCCTCCAGCTTCTTGCCCTCTCCCAGCTCCACCACATAATCCCTTGTCATCGCCACCGGAGAATCCGGAACCATCTTTGAGGAGCCACCATCGTTCCCATCCTTCCCTGCCACATCACCGTCTCCTCCTAACGATTCCAGGACTAGCCTCCAGCATGCGACATCCCAGCCTGGCACTTGGAAACCAGTCGCCTCAGCTTCACCCGCCATTTGGATTTTTCACTCCAAGACGCTCCGAACAGCTGAAAGCTGGCCAATCTCAGCATCGATGGCCATCTTGGCTTCTAGGGCCAGACGTTGTTCAGTAAGCTTGTGCTCGTAGAACAGGGTCTTACCCTTAGCAGTGTCAGCTTAGGCCTGGATCTTCTCGTTGGCCTCAGCTAGTTTCCTCTCCATATCCATGGCCTGGGTGCTCAGCTTCTCAATACCCTACACAAACAGGAATCCTGGTCAGCAGCTGCAACAGGTATGAAACTAACATAAATATTGTTTGAGCTTCTTACCAGGTTGATCATGGTCTACATCGAGAGGATCTTATTGCTGGCCTCGGAAGGGGCAAGATCTTCAAAGGTTTCCAGGTACACGGGAGCTGCAGGATTCTCAGGAGCCTTCCGTTTCTTGGAAGACGAGGCCTTTGGCCGGCTAACAGGTGGCTTGGAGGTGGCAGGATGTTCAAGCGGTTCCTTCTTGACCTTGAGGAGATTGTCAAGATCCTTCAGGGAGAACGAAGAGCTGGATTTGGGAGCTGCAAACAGAAACGGGTTGTCAACATTCAGGATGCTTGAATAACTAAAACAGTTCAGAATCCTACAAAAACTTACCAGACATGGCGGGAGTATGATCGGCCGAGTAGCTGTTTTCACTGGCAGTTGCTTCAAGGACCAGGGCTCTTTCGTTGGCAGGAATCTGGTAGATTGCTTCGAGCTTCTTAAAATCAGGCTGCTTCTTGATGAGATTCTCCAACTTAGGTGCTGTAAGAAAGAGAACAACAGAAAAGTCAGATACATATTGGAAATCCAGTAACAACAAAAGAAATCAATATCCTACCCTTCTCAACCCACTTCAACGGCAACTCCGTCCCCCAGGAATTGAGTCTCGTTTGACGAAGAAGAAGCGTTTCTTCCAGTCGTAGTCATTGTGGGAAGCTCGGGGAATCAACTGGGAGGTGGAGGTACGAGCCTTGAGAACGAACCGGCTACAACCATGGGTTCTTAATTAGTATGCTTCACAGATCTCAGGAATCCCAATGTTGAGATTCCTGGTTTGGTTTAACTGGTCAAGAGAATACAGGATTCTCCAAACCATTGGCATGGTTTGGGAGTAGGTGAGTCGGGTGGTCTTGAAGAATTGGGCGATGAGCTCCGGAAAGGGGAATGGCATCCCAAGCGAGAAAGGGTAGTACATAAAGCAAACCCAGGTGGTAGAGATGAAGTCGGACTTGGCTTGAGGGTCGAAGGTTCGAAAAATCGTTTCCGGTGGAAAAATACCGGAATTCTTCAACTCACGGATGTCGCCGTCGTCAAAATTGCAGGTTTCCTCCTCGTCGGGGATAATGTACCCCTGATCATGGAAGTCCTCGACGACCGGAGAATTCAGCGAAGAAGTCGATCGGGTGTTTTTCTTGGCCATGGCCAAAAAACAAGAAGAAAACGAGAAAGATGAAGAGGGACTGACCTGGAATATCGGAGAAGCTCGAGAGGGTTTGTGAAGAAGATGGTGAAAACCTCATTGTGTGATCTCCTATTTAAAGAGAATATCATAATTACCATCACATCCGTTGGGCGCCGAGAAATCAGTCACTTCTTAACTGATTTTACCGTCTAGACGTTGTGAAAAGGGCATCTTTTTGAATTTTAACAGCTGTCAAACTTATCCACATCTGTTGAAATTCAAGGGGCAATTGTTGAGGGTATATTTTCAGGATACTCGCAGGAAGCTCATGTGGTTCAGGAATCCTATTATCGTCTGGGAATCCCACTCGTTCAGGTATCCTGATTTATTTTATTTAACTAACCCTCATATTTGCCACGTGCTTATTTGACCAGGTACCGTCAAAGTCATCAACTACCTCCGAGACTTAAGCTCCAGCTAAAGAAGATCGTGGACCAAGTGAACGAAGAGGGCCTTAACGGTCGAGTTAGTTGGACGATAGGATCCCGGGAATCCCGGAAAGTTTGTTATTGTTGTAATTCTTATATAAACGAGGATTCGATCAGTAGGAACACACATTCGACACACAACGCACTCTCTAGCTCAAATACCACAGCAAAAACATTGTATCACATAGTTCTGATCGATCAAACCTCCAACCCATTGTAACTTTTCATTTTGGTATCAATAAAAGTGCTAGGCAGCAGGCTCTTTAGGCCGGCTCCCGATGTTTTTTTGCTAGGATTCCTAGAGGCAACTCGAAGGATCCTGGATTTTTCCCTCGTTACATCCTTGTGTTCAACTTTACATTTTCAAGCATATTATTAACAAGCACACTACCTCATATTCTATGTTTGGAATACGAAATCCCTTTGTGAATTTTTGACCAAAACAAGAGTTATTTTATGCAAAATGTGTCCACTAGTTCATTTAAGGGTAGATGGGAAAAGAGCGAAGAGAATGTGAAAGCTCAAAAAGATGATATTAATAAATATCACGAGCTAGCTACCCAGAAGTCCATTTTCTATGACCGAGCAAACATAGAAATAAGTGAACTAAAGAAGTAGTTAGATGACCTCTAGCATAAGCATGATGAGTTGTTAGCTAAGTATGATACCAATCAGCTCAGGAATCAACGTATAATGGATGTTGGTAAAACATTTTCGTGTGCTATTGTGACTGGACAGGTTGGAAAAGATAAAGCTGAGTGTGGCACAGAAAACTCTGAGGTTCTAAATAGCATTATTCCTCCTCCAGTTCCCAGAGATATAGTGGGACTTTTACTTGATGCTGATCAGGTTGATAGATCTGGATCTGGATACAAAGAAGTCGCTCCTCCTGTTGATAGTGTCTTGGTAAGGACGACACCAATGACAAAAGAAGAATTAGATATGGAGTTAGCAACGACTTATGGTAAAGGGTCAACTAAAGATTCAACCGACGTAAAAGTGATGCAAGCAATGCAGTTGAAGGGATCGTAGAGGATGTATCCACAAACCCTTTCGAGCTTCTCCGATATTCCAGGTCAGTCCTCCTTCTTCTTCTCCGTTTTCTTCTAATTTTTCGGCCATGGCCAAGAAAAATACCCGCTCTTCTTCTTTGCTAAACTCTCCGGTGATCGAGGACTTCCACGATCAGGGATATATCGTCCCTGGTGAGGAGAAAGCTTGCACGTTTGACAACGGTGACATTGTTAGGACAAGTTTCTGTGTGTGGCCGTTACTGTACGAATAGAATAGATTGAATGTATAGGGTTTATTGTATGTGAGAGGGTCAACATACTAACCAGCGTACCAGATGGTACGCTGGGTGGTCCGCCCGTACCAGTTGGTACGGAGCCTATGTGGTACGCTGACCATCCAACTTATAAATAGGTGTTAGTATGTTGATCATCTCTAAGTTTGGTCATTACTCTTTCTGAGTAGAGAGAGAGAGGAGGTTCTGTCCAAACCTCCTCCAGAGCTTAATTGATGTATACTCTCTCGGTATTGTAATCATTTGATTATAATTGAATGACAAACTTCCGTCTCTATCATTCTATGATCTGGAAACGATCCATACGGGTTTTACAGACATTCACGATTTGAAGAATTCTGGTATCTTTCCTCCGGGAACAATTTTCCGACCTTTCGATCCCCATACCAAATCCGATTTCATCTCCACCACCTGGGTATGTTTCATGTACTACCCTTTCTTGCTTAGGATGACATTTCCTTTCCCGGAACTCATTACCCAGTCTTTCAAGACCACCCGACTCTCCTATTCCCAAACCATGCATATGGTTTGGAGAATCCTGTACTCCCTCGATCAGTTGAACCAAACCAGGAATCTGGGCATTGGGATTCCTGAAATTTGTGAAGCTTACCAACTCCGAACCCATGGTTGCAGCCGGTTTGTTCTAAAGGCTCGCACCTCCACTTCCCAGTTGATTCCCCGAGCTTCCCATAATGACCATGACTGGAAGAAGCGTTTTTTTTTTGTCAAGAGAGACTCGATTCCTGGGGGTACGCAGTTGCCATTGAAGTGGGTTGAGAAGGGTAGGGTATTGACTTCTTTTTTGTCACTGGATTTTGAATATATGACTAACTTCTCGTCGTTTTTTGCAGCACCCTAGTTTGAGAATCTCATCAAGATACAGCCGGACCCCAAGAAGCTTTATGCACTTTACCGGATTCCTAACACCAAAAGAGCCCTGATTCTGGAAGCAACTGCCAGCGAGCATAGCTACTCCGCCGATCATACTCCTGCCATGTCTGGTAAGTTTTATGTAGGATCCTAAACTGTATGTTTATTTGAGCATCCTGGATGTTGATAATCTATTTTTCTTCGCAGCCCCCAAGTCCAGCTCTTCATTCTCCCTGAAGGATCTTGATCACCTTCTCAAAATCAAGAAGGAACAGTTGGAGAAAAAACCAGCCACCTCCAAGCCGCTTGTCAGCCGGCCGAAGGCCTCGGATTCCAAGAAGCGGAAGACCACTAAGACTACCGTGTACCTGGAGACTTTTGAGGATCTTGCTCCTTCTGAGGTCAGCAACAAGATTCTCTCGATGCAAACCATGGTCAACCTGGTAAGAGGCTTTAACAAACATATAAGTCAGTTTCGTACCTATTGGAGTTGCTGATCAGGATCCCTGTTTCTTCGTGCAGGGCATTGAGAAGCTGAGCACCCAAGCCATAGATATGGAGAAGAAACTGGTCGAGGCTAACGAGAAGATCCAGGCCCAAGCCGACATTGCTAAGGGTAAGACCCTGTTCTATGAGCATAATCTCACTGAACAGCGTCTGAGCCTTGAAGCCAAGATGGCCACTGATGCTGAAATCGGCCAACTTTCGGCTGCCTGGAGCATCCTGGAGTGCAAGATCCAAATGGCAGACGAGGATGAAGCGGCTGGTTTCAAGGTTCCTGGCTGGGATGTTGCGGTTTGGAAGCTAGTTTTGGAATCGTTAGGAGGAGGCGATGGTGATGTGGCTGGAGCAGGGAAGGATGGGAATGATGGTGGCTCCTCGAAGACGGTTCTAGAATCTCTGGCAGCAATGACCGGGGCTTACATGCTAGAGCTGGGAGAGGGCAAGAAGCTGGAGGAGGTGGAGAAGTTGGTGGAAGAAGGAAAGGCAATGGGTGATGAGGATAATGCAACAGTCTAAGCCCATATTTGTTTAGTTTGGTGTTTTTTTATTTAAATAATGTCTTTGTGGTTCCTGTAAGAAACAAGCAACAAACAACAAACAACGGTAGGGATCCTGGTGGAGGGATCTTGCATTTTGCAAGACGAAACCAGGATTCCTAAGAACTTTTGACCTCTGAGCTTCCCAAGCGGAGGGATCCTTAGGTTTTCAGGACGAACCTTGGGGAGCTCACAACCCTTTTGCGAATGTTAATAATATGATCATCTTTTGGCTTCTTATGTTATGTTTTGTATTAAAATCCTGTAGATAGGATTAGTTATAAAAAATTTCAAGGATCTTGAAAAGGACTTGTACATTAGTAAATAATTTGAGGTTTAATAATTGAATGGGTTAAAATCCAAAATCAAGTAATAAAAACTTAAGTCACCTGACCTTCAAGTTTTACCTTAGTTGATTTCTCAATCCAAGCTGCCATTTCTTCTTTTATCTCATTCAGGATTCTTACATGAATCCTAAATGACAACTTAGCAAGTTTGTTCCGACATCCTTACTTAGGATCCTGAAAGGAATTTAATAGGATTCCTGGCCAGAGGCCAAAGGAAATTCTTTTGAACATAAGATATCAAACTTAGAAATAAGCTGGGGATAAACCCAGGATTCTTGGGACTAGGCCAAATCTGGGGTCAAGCCCTTATTTACTTGGGAGTAAGCCAAAACTGGGGTCAAGCCCTTATTTACTTAGGACTAAGCCAAAACTGGGGTCAAGCCCTTCCGTAAGTGACATGAATATGTCAAAACCTTAGATAACACGTAAGTGTTATAAACCTTGAGAATCCGCCCAGCAGCCTATAATGACAAGATTGTCACCACCCCTGGGATGGACTGGTCCGGCCATCTCGAGCATACTGGTGGACAACGTGCACTACTGGATATTACCCAAACTTAGGAGAGGAGTCAGCCTCTCAAACCTTAGAAGGTATGCATGATACCTTAAACGTAGGAGAGGTGGCCAACCTCTGACTAGGGATATACCCAAAATTCTTAGGATTCTCAAAATCTGCAAAACACTCAACACTTGGTGAGGGGTGGTTGTTAGCTAACACCACTCCGATGCTTAAGTCAGTATCATATGATAAAAATAATAAGAATAATATTGAAATTGGATTGGAATACGTACCTTGTAGTATCTAGCAGTGAGAATTCTTGGGATTCTAATAGGATTCCAAAGGGATTCCTACATAAAATAAGGTTTGAGGTGTATGCCATTCCAGGCTCTTGGTAGGGGTTCCCCTTTCATGTTTACCAAGCGATATGCCCTTTTCCTTCTTCATAATCTATTAAATATGGTCCTTCCCACTTGGGTGCCAATTTTCCATCGGCTGGATTGGTATATTCTGGAATGCCTTTCTCAACACTAAGTCTCCTACTTGAAATCTTCTTAACCTGGTATTTCTGTTATAAAACTTTGCCACCCTTTGTTGATAGGATGCCATCCGGATTCTGGTCATATCTCTGAGCTCCTCAACTATTTCGAGATCCTGAAGCAAGGTCTGGCTGTTGGTTTCAGGATCCTGGCAGTTAATCCTGGCTGTAGATAGCACAATTTATATCGGGATCACAACCTCAGCTCCAAATACTAGTGAGAACGAAGTTTGGCCGGTTGCATTCTTGGGTGTCTTCCTATCTGCCCAAAGAACAAATGGTAGCTCTTCAGCCCATTTGCCTTTTTTGGAACCCAATTTCTTCTCGAGGTTGTTGATGATAATTTTATTGCTGGATTCCGCCTGCCCATTAGCTTGAAGGTGGACAGGTGTTAAAGTAATCATTTTTATGCCCCAGCTAGCACAAAAATTTGTTGTTCTTCTGCTGATGAACTGGGAGCCGTTGTCGCATATGATCTCTGCCAGAATCCCAAATCTGGTAATGATATTTCTCTTGATGAAGGATATCACCTCTTTCTCTCTCACTTGCACATAGGCTTCTGCCTCAATCCACTTGGAGAAATAGTTCGTCATTGCAAGCATAAATACTTTTCCTCCAGGAGCCTTGGGCAGCTTACCTATAATATCCATGCCCCACTTCATAAACGGCCATGGGGATACTATAGGATGCAGATGCTCAGCTGGTTGATGCAGAATATTGTCTTGCCTTTGGCAGGCATCGCACTTTTGTGAGAAGCTCATGGCATCCTTCTTCATTGTAGGCCAATAGTAACCAAATCTGAGAACCTTGGAGAAGAGTGCTCTGCCCCCAGTGTGGTTTCCACAATCTCCACTATGAATTTCTTCAAGCACCTCAAGGGCTTCTGATTCCTCCAAGCACCTCAAGGGCTTCTGATTCCTCCAAGCACCTCAAGTAGACACCTGAAAGAGACTTTCTGTATAATACATTTTCTAAAATAAAATAAGGTATTACCTTGGCACGAAAAGCCCTAGGATTTTCACCCTTAGGAATCTCTCCGTCTTTAAGATATTTAATGATCGGATAAGTCCAGGATTCTTTGATATCTTTGGGATTCCCAACATCTGCTTCTTCACTGTCGTCGATAGTGTGAGCTTCCTTTTGAGCTATTTCCGGCGTCAGGATATGCGTTATGGGAATCTTGATATCCTCAGGGATCTTGAGCGATGAAGCCAAGTTTGCTAAAGCATCGGCTTCTAAATTGTCTTCTCTTGGAACCTGTGAGATGTTAAAATTTTCGAAAAGAAAAGACAAATTTTTGACAATATCAAGATATTTGATTAAATTCTCCCCTCTCACTGCATAAGAGCCATTAAAGTGGTTAGTCAAAAGAAGAGAATCAACAAATACTTGAATACATCGGATGCCCATTTCTAGCCAACTGCAATCCAGCAATCAAAGCTTCATATTCGGCTTCGTTGTTGGTAGCCTGGAATTCACAAGATATGGATAATGGTATTATGTCACCCTGTGGTGATTTTAGCAGGATGCCCAGCCCTGTTCCTCTAACATTTGAGGATCCATCAGTGTAAAGGATCCAGTCTTCTTCTAGCTTCTCAAGCTGCTGGACTTCCTTCTCACTGCTGGTTCTATGTCACTGCTGAAATCAGCCACAAAGTCAGCCAAGGCTTGGGATTTGATTGCTGTCCTTGGCTCATATCTGATATCGTAAGCACTTAGTTTGACTGCCCACTTAGCCATCCTACCTGGCATTTCCGGCTTCCTGAGAAGTGCCTTAATAGGATAGTTAGATTTCACAATTATAACATGAGTTTCAAAATAATGTCTCAGTTTAGTGGAAGCCATTATAAGAGCTAGAATTAATTTTTTCAAGGTGAGTATACCTGGACTCTGCGTCTAGCAGAGTTTTACTTACATAATATACCGGGTGCTGCTGACCTTGGTGGTCTTTTACTAAGACTGCACTGAATGAGCTTCCGGAAACAGCAAGATACAAATATAGCGGCTCTCCATCCTCTGGTTTCATCAGTAACGGGACTGCTGACAGGTAGTCTTTTAAGCATCTTAAGGCTTCTTCGTGCTTCTCAGTCCACTCAAATTTCCTGTTTTTCCTCAGGATATCGTAGAAATCCTTACTTTTTCTGAGGATCTTCAAATGAACATGTTGAGTGTTGCGATTCTCCCTATCAATCTTTGCACCTCTTTTATGTTCGATGGGGACTTCAAATTCAGGATTGCTTTTATTTGCTCTGGACTTGCTTCGATTCCTCTTTCGGTAACCATGTAGCCTAAAAACTTTCCAGCTCGCACCCCAAAGTGACACTTGGAGGGATTGAGCTTCATGTTATATTGATCAAGGATGTCAATGGCAGTTTGGATATCCTTGACATGATCCTGTGCCTTTTTGGATTTCACCACCATATCGTCTATGTAGAAACTTCCATCATGTCCCCCAGTTGCTCTTTAAACATCATATTGACTAGCCTCTGGTAGGTGGCACCTGCATTTCTTAGACCAAAAGGCATAGCAGTATAACAATAGATACCTGTCGGAGTCCTAATAGCTGTATGCTACTGGTCACATGGTTCCATCTGAATTTGTTGGAATCCTGATGAGGCGTCCATGAAGGTGAGCATCTCGTGACCAGCTGTGGCGTCCACCATTGCATCAATGTGGGGAAATTGAAAAGGATCCTTAGGACAGGCCTTATTCAAGTTTGTGTAGTTGACACAGACTCTCCACTTTCCGTTCTTCTTCTGGACCACCACCATATTTTCTAGCCACCTAGGATATTTGACTTCTCTGACCATCTTGGTTTTGAGAAGATTTTCAACTTCCTCCTGGATAATTATATTCTTCTCTGGAGCAAACTTCCTCCTTTTTTGCTGTATGGGCCTGAAAGAAGGATCTAAACCAAGTTTATGAGTAATAACATGTTTAGGGATACATGTCATGTCTTCATGCTTCCAGGCGAAAGTTGAGGTTCTGGCCTTCAGAAGCTGAACTAATTCTTGTTCAACATTTGCTGGGATGCCTGTTGTCACACCCCCAAATTAACCACTAACGGAGTTTATACCGTTAGGGGTGCGAGCAAACCAGGACCACAACCATTAGTTACAAATACTAAACGAATCAGAGTAAAGTCCAAACATTCATCATAAAACAGTTTAAAGTTCGCAGCGGAATAGAAACATAAGTATCTTAGCACTAACCACGTGCTTAAATTACAAAACATGAATTGTTATTAAATTCCCAGCAAATGCCATGCCAACCTCCAGCGGATACTCCTCAGCGATCTGCAAAAGTGAAAACCACACAAGTGTCAACCTAACGGTTGGTGAGTTCACGGTGGGCATGTCATGCATTGGCCCGGTCTCATAAGCGTATGTATCATCATGTATATAAGTAATATTGTTTTGTGAAAAGCAATGCTTAGTGATTTACATCAGTAGTAAAAGTATTGTTCGTAACATACGTTATCGGGTATGTACTAGTCTTGTAAAAGTTAAAGTGGTCAACCGATATCGCGGGTAGCTAATCCGGTTTCCATGCACTAAGGAAGTTCGTACCAAAGCTGACGTAACAGAGTTCGGCATTTGCCGATGGTTTGTGCCTCCAGTTATGTTCCTCGTGGGACCCATAACTAAAATAGGCTGATATTGTACTCTGTTCGGCCTCCAACCGGTTGGCTACACGTTTGTGTACCGCGGAGCAGGGTTGTCAACCCTCAGTATATCTACCCAACATCCCCTCGCTTCATAAATTAATGGTACTAAATTGTTGAGGACTTTTAAGTTTCAAGGCATCCTTAGAAATCATGTGATATCATTTGGTTTAGACTTTAACCTACACTAGCCATATTAAAAATCGTTTATTCTGGGTTTCATTTAAAACCCTAAAAAGAGTTTAAGTATCAAACAGTTATTCCAGATTTCATTTGAAACCCCAAGGATGGACAGTTGCAAGTGCTTCCCATAAAGCACTCCAACTTCCATAGCAGATATCCCATTTGGCAATATCTCAAAGTGTCAGCGTTGTTTTCCGTTTAGTAATTTCGTTGTGACCCAAACGGGCGCACAATTTTAAGGGTTAGTGAAACTCACCTTAGGTTGCTCAGCTTACACTTCAATTAATCCAAATATCGTTTGCTAACGAAGACCTAGTAATCACATTAAGGTCTTAGGGGTTAGGTTGTGTCTAAACTTTAACTTAACGTCACTATGGCCCATAACATAGCACGTTGGAACTACGACTCGACATACCGACACACGACACCGATGGTTGATCATAAACAAGGGTTCACATACATCAGAAATCAAAGCATGTTCATCATAGCATAATCATGTAAGTCATGGTATAACATTCAAACAAGTCGCACAAGTTTGGGTTTAGGTCTGGTCGTAGTTTCGCTAGCATAGTTTCGCTAGGCAGTTTCGCTGTGTGCACGGGCAGCACTTTCTCTAGGCAATACCCGATGACACAGTTTCGCTAGGCTAGTTTCGCTCGAACTGTTGGCACAGCTTCGCTAGCCTAGTTTCGCCCGAAACTGGTTTGAACTTTCGTTCAAGGAATTTCGCTCGGTAGTTTCGTTCGGACAGGTCTGGTTGGTTTACCCGGCGACACTATAGTTTCGCTGTATAGTGTCACTGGAAGGAGATATACATAGTTTCGCTACATAATTTCGCCTGATGAAGGCACAGTTTTGCTAGTCGCTAAAAACCCGTAAATTTGACTAAAAATCTTTCTAACAGCCTCCATACTTCATGTAATTCATTTTCAAGCATACATAATCATTTAGGAACATCACAGGAGCATTTTTAACATCATAAACATGCATTTTCATCATCAAATCTTCAAGAACACATTTTACCCAAAATAACCTAATCTAGCATAAATCTTCAGTATGGATCAGTTTCACACGTAAAGTTGTAGTTTTTATGATAGATCTAGCATTCCTAAGCATTCTTACAGAAGATCTAACAATTACATGGAGATCTAGGCATGCTTTATGAAGAAAACACATAGAAAAGCAAGAAGAATGGTCATGGGACTCACGGTTTGATCAAGCTTCTATGGATGATCTTCACCAACAGAATTAATGGCTGGTCTTGATGGCTCTTGTGGCTGATCCAGATTTCGTGAGTGAGAGGGAGAGAGTGTGTGTGTGTTTCTTGTGTGATGTATGGAGATTATGGGAGCATTAGGGTTTTTGGAGGGTTTAAATACCAAGGCTTTTTCTCATGGGCTTTCATTGGGATTTGGGCCCCAATGATTAGCCATCATTAGCCCATGATTAGTCTAATTACTAGCCCAATCATTAACACAAATGCATACATTCTAATTACTAGTTACCCACATAATTCCTCGATTAAACATTAAATACACAATTAAGCAATTTGTCATATAATTCAACAAATAATAAATAGTCATGCTTTTTAATAATAATCATGCATTTAAATCACGTTGCACATATTTACAATAATTCGATGAACACATAACACATATAGATGGGTTCGGTGATCAACCAAAGGTCGTGGACGTATTCGGCCTAGTTAAGCATTAGTTACTAAGTTAACACTTATAACGTAACTAACGGGAATTGTCTAACGGAAGTAAACCTTGATTTTCTCGGATGTCACATCATCCCCTTGTAAATGGAATTTTCGTCCCGAAAATTATTCTTGCGTTGTAGCGTTCGCGGCCTCGGCTGTCGTCGTTGCTATCGTTGCTGGGGAAAGAAAGCAAAAGTTTTAGGGTCGCCACATCCTCCTCCTGTTAAAGGAATTTTGGTCCCTAAAATTAAATCATACCTTGAGTTTCTGTGGACGTTTGCCCGAACAAGTGAGGATACTTTTTCTTCATTTGATCCTCCCGTTCCCAAGTATATTCAGGTCCACGCTTTGAGTTCCATCGAACTTTGACGATCGGAATTTTGCTACGTTTGAGGGCTTTCTCCTCGCGTCCCATGATTTCTACTGGTTGCTCAATAAATCTCAGATCTTCATCAATTTCCAATTCCTCCAAAGGAATTATTTCAGTATCTTCAGCCAGACATTTCTTTAGGTTAGAAACGTGAAACACGTTGTGAACTCCATCGAGTTCTGCAGGGAGTCGTAATCGATAGGCCACCGGGCCTACTTCCCCAATGATTTCAAATGGACCGATATAGCGAGGATTCAACTTTCCACGCTTTCCGAAGCGTATCACTCCTTTCCAGGGGGATACCTTCAATAGTACCTTGTCGCCTACCTCGAACTTCAAAGGTTTACGGCGTTTGTCGGCATAGCTCTTTTGTCTGTCGCGTGCTGCGGCTATCCGCTTTCTGATTTGAATAATCCGTTCAGTTGTATCATGAATGATTTCCGGTCCGGTGAGTCCCTTCTCACCCGTTTCAGCCCAACACACGGGCGATCTGCATTTTCTGCCATAAAGAGCTTCAAAAGGTGCTGCACCGATGCTCGTATGATAACTGTTGTTGTAGGAGAATTCCACCAACGGAAGATGAGCCTCCCAGTCCTTACCAAAGTCGAGAACGCAAGCTCGGAGCATGTCTTCTAAAGTCTGAATAGTTCGTTCCGTTTGTCCATCGGTCTGCGGGTGATAAGCTGTACTCATATCCAGTCTGGTTCCCAGTGCTTCTTGCATAGATTGCCACAGTCGGGAGGTAAATCGAGGATCTCGATCGGAGATAATAGTCTTAGGCACACCATGTCGTGCCACAATTCGGTCAATATACAGCTTTGTTAACTTATCCATATTGTCATTTTCCTTCATCGGGATAAAGTGTGCAGATTTGGTTAGACGATCAATGATAACCCAAATCGCATCCGGTCGATTCGATCGATGAGGTAGTCCTGTTACGAAGTCCATGGAGATATCATCCCATTTCCATTCTGGGATCTTTGGTTGCTGTAATAATCCAGAAGGCTTTTGGTACTCAATCTTAACTCTAGAGCATGTTAAACATTTAGCCACATATCGTGCAATGTCGGCTTTCATATTTGGCCACCAATATAAGCTCTTCAAATCTTGGTACATTTTATCCGATCCAGGGTGCACCGAATACCTTGACTTGTGAGCCTCGTCCATCACGAGCTCACGGAGATTTCCGAGTAGGGGAATCCAAATCCTGTCGTTGTAGTATCTGAGTCCATCGGACTTAATTTCAGAGTTACCATCTACCCCTCGCAGTGCTTCAGCTGTGAAGTTTTCTTCTTTCAAAGCTTCTTGTTGAGCATCGCGGATTCGATCCGGCAATCCCGTGTGAATGGTAAGCTGCAGCGCTCGTACTCGTCGAGGCTTTTTGTACTCTTTTCGGCTTAAGGCGTCAGCCACAACGTTGGCTTTTCCCGGGTGGTACTTAATCGCTAAGTCATAATCGTTTAGTAGCTCGACCCACCTTCGCCGTCGCATGTTAAGGTCCTTTTGTTCAAAGATGTGCTGTAAGCTTTTGTGGTCGGTAAATATCGTGCACTTTGTTCCATAGAGGTAATGTCTCCGAATCTTGAATGCAAATACAACGGCTCCTAATTCCAAGTCATGTGTTGTATAATTCTTTTCAGTATCCTTCAGTTGCCTGGACCCGTAGGCAATCACTTTGTCCCGTTGCATCAACACGCAACCGAGTCCTTGAATGGATGCATCGCAATAGACCACGAAGTCGTCAACCCCTTCGGGTAACGCGAGAATCGGAGCTGAACATAACATGTCCTTAAGAGTTTGAAACGCGTGTTCTTCTTTTTCACCCCATCTATACTGCACTCCTTTGTGCGTTAAGGCTGTTAAGGGTTGAGCCAATTGCGAGAAACCCTTGATGAATCTTCGGTAATATCCGGCAAGTCCCAAAAATTGTCGGATTTTGGTCGGCGCTCTCGGAGTAGACCAATTCTTGATAGCTTCCACTTTAGCTGGGTCGACATGAATTCCCTCCTGATTAACAATGTGTCCAAGAAACTGGACTTCACGATTCCAAAAATCGCACTTTGAAAACTTGGCGTAAAGCTGTTCCTTGCGGAGTAATTCCAATATGAGTCGTAGGTGTCTCTCGTGTTCTTCCTTTGTCTTGGAGTAGATTAAGATATCGTCGATGAAAACTATCACAAACTGATCGAGGTACGGCTTGCACACTCGATTCATCAGATCCATAAATACAACAGGCGCATTAGTTAGCCCAAACGGCATAACTAGAAACTCGTAGTGACCATACCGAGTTCTGAAAGCAGTCTTGGGGACATCCTCATCACGAACGCGAAGTTGATTATATCCAGACCGTAGATCAATCTTTGAAAAGTAGCTCGAACCTTGCAGTTGGTCGAAAAGATTGTCAATTCGAGGAAGTGGATACCGATTCTTGATCGTAACCTTGTTAATCTCTCGGTAGTCAATACACATTCGGAACGTTCCATCTTTCTTCTTAACAAACAATACCGGTGCTCCCCATGGAGACGAACTTGGACGAATAAACCCTTTGTCGAGTAACTCTTGAAGTTGTGCGGAGAGTTCGTTGAGTTCGCTAACTGCCAAACGGTACGGCGCGCGTGCAATCGGAGCGGCTCCTGGAGCTAAGTCGATTCCAAACTCTACTTGTCGAAATGGAGGTAAACCAGGCAGATCATCAGGAAATACATCATGGAAGTCGCGAACTATCGGGTAGTCGTCAATTTTACGCTCGGGGAGTGTCGTGTCGGTGACGTTTGCAAGGATCGCGAAGTGACCTTTACGAAGGCACTTTTGAGCTTTGAGAAACGAAATAATACCGGTGACTGTTCCACCTTTTTCATCCTGAACCGTTAATACCTCACCTCCTTCGAGTCGAATACGAACCACTTTTTCCTGACATAAGATTTCAGCTCGGTTTTCGGATAACCAATCCATTCCTACTATGACATCAAAACTACCAATCAGGAAAGGCATAAGATCGATTCCTAACGTATGGCCAGCTAGTTCTAACTTACAGTCCTTAACTATCTGAGTCGTATCATGAGGTTTTCAGGACGAACCTTGGGGAGCTCAAATCCCGTTTGAATATGTTGATAATATGACTGTATTTTGATTACTTCGAATGTGTTTTGTATTTACTTTGCATATTTCCAGAAATTCGAAACATAGTTAGTAACAAAAATTCATATAAGTCAATCATCAATTTTGTAGTGAAGTTTAAAATTTTCATAGGATTAAGGTCAATTAAATCAAACAAACATAATATTCTGACCTTTAGAATCTTCCTTAGACAATAATCTCTATATAGTCGAGAATCCTATCAGGAATCCTCACAGGGATCCTAACAGGTTACCTTATAGGGTTTTAGACCGTTAGTTTCAGGATTCTGACAAGAATCCCATTCATGTTGGAACTTGTGATCTTGGGAAGACCTTTCCTCAGGATTCTAACAGGAATCCTGATCTGAAAATAGAAGGATCTTTTCATTATACAGCTTCAGAATCCTAACAGGAATCCTGACCAAGTACAACCTTTTGAGAATCCTGCCTTTAAACCTGTAAGGCAAAATAAAAAGGATCCTGGTATAAAACCAAGGATGAAGTTATTAACATACTGGGTTACACCCGGGATTCTTGGGACTAAGCCAAAACTGGGGACAAGCCCGATAAACTGGGGACAAGCCCATACGTAAGTGACATGTAAATGCCAAAACCTTAGATAATTCGTGAGGATAGCACGTCTGCTATTACTTGAGAATCCGCCCACTGGCGAATAACGAGCGCTCCTGGCGATTCTTAGAAAAGGTGGAAACCTTTTAAACCTTAGTTAACACGTAAGCGTTAAAAACCTTGAGAATCCTCCCAGCAGCCTCCAGTGACAAGATTGTCAGCCACCCGTTAGAATGGACTGGTCCGGCCACCTTGAGCATACTGGCGGACAACGTGCGCTCCTGGCGAGGGTCGTGCGCTACTGGCGATTACCCAAACGTAGGAGAGGAGTCAGCCTCTCAAACCTTAGAAGGTATGCGGGATTACCTTAAGCGTAGAAGAGGTGATCAGCCTCTAACTGGGGATATACCCAAAAATACTTCAGTTAGGATTCTCAAAATCTGCAAAACACTCAACACTTGGTGAGGGGTGGGTGTTAGCTTAGCTAACACCACTCCGATGCCTAAGTCAGTAATGTGTCATAGGAATAATAAAAATGAATTAAAATAGGATTAGTATGTGTACCTTATATCATTTGAACAGTGAGGATCCTTGAGATTCTGCCTGGGATTCCCATTGGGATTCTCACATAAAATAGGCTTTGAGGTGGATGGCATTCCAAGCTCTTGGCAGGGGCTCTCCTTCCATATTCACCAGACGGTATGCTCCCTTACCTTCTTCAGAATCTATAAGGTAAGGGCCTTCCCACTTGGGTGCTAACTTCCCATCAGCAGGATTAGTGGTATTCTGAAAAGCCTTCCTTAAGACCAAGTCACCTACTTGGAATCTCCTTAGCTTGGTATTCTTGTTGTAGGATTTTGCTATCCGCTGCTGATAAGATGCCATCCGGATTCTGGCCATGTCTCTGAGCTCCTCAACTGTTTCGAGATCCTGAAGAAGATTCTGATCGTTGGTTTCAGGATCCTGGCAGCTGACTCTGGCTGTTGGAAGTACCATTTCTGTAGGGATTACAGCTTCTGCCCCAAACACTAATGAGAATGGCGTTTGGCCAGTAGCATTCTTAGGTGTGGTTCTATCCGCCCAAAGGACAAATGGCAGCTCCTCAACCCACTTTCCTTTCTTGGAACCCAGCTTCTTCTTGAGATTGTTGATTATGATTTTGTTACTGGATTTTGCCTGTCCATTAGCTTGAGGGTGGACAGGCGTTGAAGTGATCATCTTAATGCCCCAGCTTTCACAAAAGCTTGTAGTTCTCTTGCCGATAAACTGGGAGCCATTGTCGCATATGATTTCCGCCGGAATCCCAAATCTGGTGAGGATATTCCTTTTGATAAATGATATAACCTCTTTTTCTCTCACTTGTACGTAGGCTTCTGCTTCGATCCATTTGGAGAAGTAATCTGTCATGGCAAGCATAAACACCTTTCCTCCAGGAGCTTTGGGCAGCTTACCCACAATATCCATGCCCCACTTCATGAATGGCCATGGGGATACTATAGGATGCAGATGCTCAGCCGGTTGGTGGAGGATATTGCCATGCCTTTGACAAGCGTCACATTTCTGTGAGAAGCTTGCGGCATCCTTCTTCATGGTTGGCCAATAATATCCGAATCTGAGGACCTTCGAGAACAGCGCCCTGCCCCCAGTATGGTTCCCACAATCTCCACTATGGATGTCTTCAAGCACTTCAAGAGCTTCCGACTTTTCCAGGCACCTCAAATAGACACCTGCAAGAGATCTTCTATATAGGATATCATTAATAATAGTATAGGGTACTACCTTTGTGCGAAAAGCTCTGGGGTTTTCACCCTTGGGAATCTCCCCATCTCTGAGATATTTCCTGATTGGATAAGTCCAGGATTCATGTGCATCTTCAGGATTCCCAACATCTGCGCTTGTATTATTGTCAACAGCCTGAGCTTCCTGTAGAGCTATCGCTGGCGTCAGAATGTGAGTTATTGGAATCTTAACATCCTCAGGGATCCTGAGCGATGAAGCCAAGTTTGCCAAGGCATCGGCTTCTGCATTATCTTCTCTTGGTACCTGCGAAATGTTAAAATTTTCGAAAAATAGAGACAATTTTTTAACAATTTCAAGATATTTGATCAGATTCTCCCCTCTCACTGCATAAGAGCCATTAAATTGGTTAGTCAATAAGAGAGAATCAACAAATACTTGTATAGACAGGATTCCCATATCTCTAGCCAGTTGCAGTCCAGCAATCAAGGCTTCGTACTCGGCCTCGTTGTTGGTAGCCTGAAACTCACAAGATATAGATAGAGGTATTATGTCCCCTTGTGGCGATTTTAGCAGGATTCCCAGTCCAGTTCCTCTGACATTTGAGGAGCCATCAGTGAAGAGAATCCAATCTTCTTTGAGCTTCTCAAGCTTTTGGACTTCTTTTTTAGCTTCTGGTTCTATGTCGCTGCTGAAATCCGCCACAAAGTCAGCTAACGCTTGGGATTTGATTGCAGTTCTTGGTTCATATTTGATGTCGTAGGCACTCAGCTTGACTGCCCATTTGGCCATCCTGCCTGACATCTCCGGCTTCCTGAGAACTGACTTAATAGGATAGTTAGACATCACAATTATAGTATGCGTTTCAAAATAATGTCTAAGTTTAGTGGAAGCCATTATAAGAGATAAAATTAACTTCTCAAGATAGGAATACCTGGATTCTGCGTCTAGCAGAGTTTTACTTACATAATAGACCGGATGCTGCTGACCTTGGTGGTTTTTTACTAAGACAGCACTTACTGAGCTTCCGGATACAGCGAGATATAAGTATAGTGGCTCCCCATCTTCTGGTTTCATCAAGAGTGGAGCTTCTGATAGGTACTCTTTTAGGCTTCTCAGGGCTTCTTCATGTCTATCAGCCCACTCGAAATTCTTGTTCTTTCTCAGAATTTCATAAAAGTCTTTGCTTTTCTCTGAGGATCTCGATATAAACCTGTTGAGTGCTGCAATCCTTCCTGTCAATCTTTGAACTTCCTTTATGTTTGAAGGGGATTTTAGGTTGAGGATTGCTTTAATCTGCTCAGGGCTTGCTTCGATTCCCCTTTCGGTCACCATGTAACCCAAGAACTTCCCAGCTCGCACCCCAAAGTGGCACTTGGAGGGGTTGAGCTTCATATTGTAGTGGTCAAGGATGTCGAAAGCTGTTTTGAGATCCCTGACATGGTCTTTGGCCTTTTTAGATTTCACAACCATGTCATCAATGTAAACCTCCATCGTGTCCCCTAGTTGTTCCTTGAACATCATGTTGACGAGCCTCTGGTAGGTGGCACCTGCATTACGTAAACCAAAAGGCATAGCAGTGTAACAATATATACCTGTTGGGGTTATGAAGGCCGTATGCTCCTGATCTGAGGGTTCCATTTGGATTTGTTGGAATCCTGACGAGGCGTCCATAAAGGTGAGCATCTCATGTCCTGCTGTGGCATCCACCATTGCGTCTATGTGGGGAAGTGGAAATGGATCTTTCGGACATGCCTTGTTCAAATCTGTGTAGTCAACACAGACTCTCCATTTCCCGTTCTTCTTTTGAACCACCACCACATTGGCTAACCATTTGGGATACTTGACTTCCTTGATCATTTTTGTTTTGAGAAGCTTGTCGACTTCTTCTTGAATTATTGCATTCGTTTCGGGGGCGAACTTCCTTCTCTTCTGCTGTATGGGCCTGAAAGAAGGATCCAAACCAAGTTTGTGAGTTATAACATGTTTAGGTATACCTGTCATGTCTTCATGCTTCCAAGCGAAGGTAGGCCTTCTGGCTTTGAGAAGCTCAATCAACTTCTCTTCAACATCTTCTGGGATGCTGGATCCAACGAGCACCTTGATCTCAGGATTCTCGGGATCTAATTGGACTTCTTTGACATCGAGCTCCCTGTCTTCCTGCTCTTGGGGTGCTCTTTTCTGTAATTGCTATCCTTTCGTCACTTTTGTTGAGTTCTTCATGGAGGTTGAGTAGCAGTTCTTGGCTTCCTGCTGGTCGCTTTCAATCCTGACAACTCCCCATGGTGTAGGAAGCTTGATACACTGGTGGTATGTAGAGGGAACTGCCTTCATCTCATGAATCCAAGGCCTGCCAAGAATAATATTGCAACAGGAGAGGGTATCTATAACACAGAATTTTTGCATACAATTTACTCCCTCTATATATACTGGTAGTTTGATATCTCCAACTGTACTCTTGGTTTCTCCGCTGAAACCCACCAGGACTGAGGATCTTGCCACAATTTCGGATTCTGGGATGCCCATCTTCTTGAGCACATCTAGACGAATTATGTTGACAGAGCTCCCGTTGTCAATCAGGATCCTGCGCACAAAGTGGTTAGCGATATATAGAGTAACTACAAGGCTGTCATGGTGGGGATCCTGAACGTGAGAGCGGTCGCCCTCATCAAAGGATATAGTCTTTTCCTGTGTCAGGGTGGAAGTCCGGACAGGTCTGGATCCCTGTTCAGACTTAGATTCTTTAGCGTGCTTCTTTGCTGAGGAATACGAGGTGCCACAAATATCTGAGCCTCCTGATATGAAGTTGATGATTTGAGCATCCTGTGGTGGAGAGGCTGCTCTTTGAGGGGCTTGTTCAGCTTCCTGAGTTTTGCTTCTCTTTCTACCCAACAACTCTTTGAGATGCCCTTTGCTGAGTAGGTAGCTGATTTCTTTCCTGAGTGCAATGCATTCATCTGTCAGATGACCGAAATCCTCGTGATAGGCACACCACTTCGATTTATCTTTCCAGGATGCCTGCTTGGTATCCTTCCTGGGCCATCTTGCTTTTTCACCTAGATCCTGCATGGCACACATTAAACCACCAATGTCAACTGAAAAACAGTATTCAGATACCTTGGGGTATTCCTCATCATCGTCATCTTGATCCACGGCATTAACTCTTTGATTATCCTGCTTGGAATATGGCCTGGATCTGTACGGTTTCCCAGGGGATTCCGATTTCTTGCTGTTGTGATCATATTTGGGGATATCCAGTCTTTGGTGAATTTTCTTGTCGTCTTCCAATCGGATGAACCTTAAGGCTCTGCTTCGAACTTCGTCAAGGTTCCTGCAAGGAGTCATGACAAGATCGTCGTAAAAACGGGAATCCCTTCGGAGTCCCATCTTGAAGGCTTCAACCGCGGCTGCCATATCCAGGTTGGGAATCTCCAAAGATTCTCGTCCGAATCTGGCAATGTATTCTCTGAGCGGCTCGTCTGATTTCTGGACTATCCTGTATAAATCACCGGTTAGTTTCTCAAAGGTCCTGCTACAAGAAAATTGACTGTTAAACATGTTAACCAAATGAGAAAACGAAGTAATAGTGTTGGGAGGAATGCTCAGTAGCCATTTCATGGCTGGTCCTGTTAAGGTTGAACCAAAGCCTTTGCATAGACAGGCTTCTTTGATTTCTATTGGAATGGGATTGATTTCCATGCGCTCCCTGTAATGTGCCACGTGCTCTTCAGGATCTGTGGTTCCATCGTAAAGCTTCATGCTTGGAGTTTGGAAACGCTTCGGGATCTCCACTTGGGAAATCGGCCAAGCAAATCTGGAGATCTTGTGGCTTTCCAAAGGAACCTCAGGAATAGGCTTCAGGATCCCTGGAACACTTGATATCATCTCTTTCAACTTCTGGAGCTCCCTAGCAATACTTGGATGAATACCTGCATCATATGGAGCACCCTGGTTAGAAACAATAGGAATTGAATTGGGCGCACTACCTGGGCTAGGATTCTGGACTGGGATCCTGGGAATATATCCATAGTTCGTTGGGATGCTCGGCTCAGTAGTGGCTGCTGTTTGCATGGGGATGAAGTCACCATCATGCACATCTGAGGAGCTAGTCTTGAAAACTCCTGCAGAAACAGAAGGGTTAGAGTATTGATATCCTTGGAAATTCTGGCTTGAATTCCCAGCAGAAAAAGGATATCCTTGGGACGGCGAGGCTGAGGTTCCCAACAGTGGTGGAATCCAAGGACCCTTGTAGCGTGACTGTGAGGATTCTGGTGGGACAGCTCCTGAGAATCCAGCAGTACTCTCTGCATATCCAGCGGCCTGAGAAGTCATTGTAGGGGCTGTAGTGAAGCCTGTAGTTGATTTGTAACCGTAGCGTGCCGGATCCGAGGATCCTGACGCATTGAAGTCAAGATGCCTGGGGAATAGAGGGCTTTGTTCCTCCACAGGTTTCTTAGACTTCTTAAGCTGCTCGATCTCCTTCATCACCGTTTGGTTGGTCTTCTCTTGCTGATCCATTTGACTTTTTACCTGCTTAATCAAGGAAAACAAATCGTTGTTAGTGATAACGGGATCAACAGATTGAACCTGGGATCCTGTGAAGACAGGATAGTCAGTTTTTCTCGGCTGCTCGTCCATTTTCTTCTGTCGGTCATTGGTTTTCTTCTGGCTTCCTGGAGCGGAAGGAAGAGGAGGAATGGAGGACGATGTAGAGGCCGAAACAGGTTTTTGTAGGTTTGACATCTTTGGGATTGGAGATCAAACGAAGCGAACAAAGTATGAAATTTTGGTAAGATTAAGCACCACTTGCCCCACGGTGGGCGCCAAACTGTTTTGGTCAAAAATTCACTTGGGAATCCTGTATTCCAAACTTTGAATGTGAGGTAGTGTGCTTAAAGATCAAATGAGCAAATAATCCAAGCTAGGATGGTGACACAATGATTTAGCGAGGAAAACTCCAGAATCCTTCGAGTTGCCTCTGGGAATCCTGGATAAAAACCTCGGGAGCCGGCCGAATAGCCGCCTCCTAGTCAATATTATTAAAAACGAAATAAAGGATTACAAAGGGTTGGAGGTTTGATCGATCAGAGCTAAGTGTTACAGTGTTTGTAGTGGTAATCGAACTATGGTAAGTGTTGTGTGTGTTCCTATGATCGAATCCTCGTTTATATAACAAACTAACTACTAACTAACTATCCGGGATTCTCGGGATCTCTTCTCCCCATTTCTCTTGACCGTTGAAGGAGGTTCGACCCACTCTACCACGTGCAAGCTAGTTAAGACCGAGTCTTCAGGAGGTAGTTAAACTCTTTAACGTTCCTGAAAACAAATAAAACACATGGCAAAAATAAGGGTTAGTCGATAATAAATATTCAGGATACCTGACTGGACGGGATTCCCAAACTGTAGCGAGATTCCTGATCTTATGTAGCTTCTCTGTGAGCATCCTGAAATCGACCCCTAACAATGCTCAGTAGCCATTTCATGGCTGGTCCCGTTAAGGTTGAACCAAATCCTTTGCACAGACAGGCTTCCTTGATTTCTATTGAAATGGGATTGATCTCCATACACTCTCTGTAATATGCCACGTGTTCTTCAGGATCCGTGGTTCCATCGTAAAGCTTCATGCTTGGAGTTTGAAAACGCTTCGGGATCTCCACTCGAGAAATCGGCCAAGTAAACCTGGAGATCTTGTGGCTTTCCAAAGGAACCTTGGGAATAGGTTTCAGGATCCTTGGAACACTTGATATCATTTCCTTCAACTTCTGGAGCTCCCTAGCGATACTTGGGTGAACACCTGCATCATAAGGAGCACCCTGGTTAGAAACGAAAGGAATTAAATTGGACACATTACCTGGGCCAGGATTCTAGACTGGGATCCTAGGATCATATCCATAGTTTGTTAGGATGCTCGGCTCCGTAGTGGCTGCTGTTTGCATGGGAATGAAGTCACCATCATGCACATCTGAGGAGCTGGTCCTGAAGACTCCTGAAAAAACAGAAGGGTTAGAATGATGATATCCTTAAAGATTCTGGCCTGGATTCCCAGTAGAGAAAGGATATCCTTGAGACGGTGCAGCCAAGGATCCCAATGATGATGGAGTCCAAGGATCTTTGGAACGTGGCTTCGAGGATTCTAGCGGGATGGCTCCTGAGAATCCAGCAGTACTGCCTGCATATCCAGCGGCCTGGGAAGTCATTATAGGGGCTGTAGTGAACCCTGCTGTTGATTTGTAATTTTAGCGAGTCGGATCTGAGGATCCTGAGGCATTGAAGTCAAGGTGCCTGGGAAATAGGGGACTTTGCTCCTCCACAGGTTTCTTAGAATTCTTAAGCTCCTTAATTTCCTTCATCACCGTTTGATTAGTATTTTCTTGTTGATCCATCTGATGTTTCACCTGTTTAATCAAAGAAAAAAAATCATTGTTAGTAATAACATGATCAACAGATTGAACATGGGATCCTATGAACACAGAATAATCAGCTTTCCTCGGCTGCTCGTCCACTTTCTTCTGACGATCATTAGTTTTCTTCAGGCTTCCTAGAGCGGAAGGAAGAGGAGGAATGGAAGACGATGTAGAGGCCGAGACAGATTTTTGTTGGTTCGACATTTTTGAAGTGAAGGTCAAATGGAGTGAATGAAATGCAGAGTTTTCTAGAACAAAGCATCACTTGCCCCACGGTGGGCGCCAAACTGTTTTGGTCAAAAATCAACAAAGTGATTTCGTATTCCAAACTTAGAATGTGAGGTAGTGTGCTTGTCAATATGCTCGAAAAGTAAAGTTGAACACAAGGATGTAACGAGGGAAAAATCCAGAGTCCTTCGAGTTTCCTCTAGGAATCCTGGCAAAAAAACCTCGGGAGTCGGCCTGAAAAGCCTGCTGCCTAGCAATTTTTATTGATAAGAAATAAGTAATTACAAGTGTTTTGGAGGTTTGATCGATCGACACTAAGTGTTACAATAATGGTAAGCTATCAGAGCTAAAGTGTATCGGTGTTGTGTGTCCCTAAGTCGATCGAATCCTCGATTATATAAGGATTACAAAAATAACAAACTATCCAGGATTCCCGGGATCATATCGTCCAACTAACACGACCGTTAGAGCCCTCTTCGTCCACTTGGTCCACGATTTCGTTCAGCTGGAGCTTGAATCTCGGAGGTAGTTGATGACTTCAATGGTACCTGGGTCAAATAAACACGTGGCAATTATAAGGGTTAGTCGAATAAAACAAATCAGGATACCTGGATGAGTGGGATTCCCAGACGATAATAGGATTCCTGAACTATTTGAGCTTCCTGCGAGCATCCTGAAAATATACCCTCAACAGCTACCATCTTTTACCTCGAAGTTTAAAGGTTTAGGGTCATCCACTGATGCATCTACAAGTGGAATTAAAGTTGAGAGGCCCAAGATCGTCATCAAGCCACCAAGTGTGGCATCTGGAGGTGTTGTCAAAGATGAAAAGCTCAAGGGAGTGGATGTATCTCCTATCTCATCATGTGGTTCATGCAGTTGCGGTTGCAGAAATGGTGCTTCCACATCAAACAATACTGAGAGCACAAGAACAGCAAAGACAAACTCTGCTCATGCTTCTAGGAACCAGCCAAGAGTCAACACTAGATCTTTCTACATCTCAAAGAGGCATACACAAGGCTATACTGATCCACATCAGCCATACAATTCAAATGGTTACACGTCTGACTTCTACCCAAAGAAGCAGACTTGCTATAATTGTAGCAATCCTTGTCACATTGCCCGAAACTGTCTCTACCACCCCTATGAGCCCTATTATCCCGAGAGTCAAAGGGTTTTATCTCAGGATTCAGTGAAGTCTAAGCCAATGAAGGTGCAACCACATAAGGTGATGAAGACTGTCACTCCTAAGGTTAAACCCTCTAATCAACATTGGGGTGCTACCAAAGAACAAAAAAAACTTTCAAATCAAAATAACATTTTTCCAAGTTTCAAAAATTTTCATAAAAAGGTGAATAAACTAGTTTCAAAATATTTTCTGAAAAGCCTAAAGTTACCCCTCCCAAGTTAACTAAAACTGTTTTCAAAAATGAATCTAAACTGAAGAAGATTGAAATACCTAAAGTCACGACTCCAATGCTGACTAAAAGAACTGTTAAATCACCTGAAATTGGAAACCAAAAGTCAAGGCAGCAACACCTCAAATCTCTGATTTCACAAAGGGCATGTGCTTAAAAGAAGTCTCATTCATTGACTCCTCTGGAGTACCCAGAACCACAATGGCCTGGGTACCATTGGCTAACTGATCTCTCATTTTGTGCAGGAACAGTCAAAGAGGACTATCACTAACCTTTTGTTTGTTGATAAGTGATTGTTCTAGACACATGATAGGACGCGTCTCTCCATCTCATGTCATGCAGAATTTCTATGGAGAGTATGTTTCCTTGTGAGAGGTAAAAGAAATGAAATCAGCAAAGGTAACTGTTAAATTGGTTGTTTGAATATTGATGCAATAAGGTATGCATTCCACAAAACCCAATTTCTTGAATTTATTCAGCTAAATACTTTGAAGGTTAGCTTGGCCAGATGTCTGTAAATTTATTTCTTTTGTCTTAGTTGTGTGTCATTGTGTTAGAAAAAATAAAATAAGTAAATAAATAAATAAATGAAAAATAGTGTCATTAATAATTAAAAAGCAGGGGAAGGGTTGTTTAGAGGTCCCTCTAAAATGCTGCCTTATTTATTTTTAATGTGTTTTGTGTTTGTTTTTTAGAAAGTGGGAAGTGAAATAAACATTCGTTCTGAGAATGGCTGAAAAGCGTAAGACAGACGTGAGACATGATCTATGGTGATATGTTGGTAGGCTCTATTTCTAAATCTCGAAAGGTATGTGTCACACACTTGAAGATAACGTATGGCATATTATTGGAAACACACACTTAGGTTTTGTGCATGTTTATTTGACTGTATGTTTGCATTCCCCATACATACGCTTGAATCCAAGAGTATGAAACTGAGCTCAAAAAGTCGGTGTCCCCTCTGTTTTGTGAAAGAAAAGACCTGGGGATGTCTAAGCCGTTAGTCAAGCTCTCATCTCTTTTGCGTGAGCAGAGACCTAGAGTTGACTGTACCGACGTGCTTGTAGATCACTCAATATAAAATAAGAATATATATATATATATATACACACATATATATACACCCAAAAGATGCCAAAGAGCACAACAAATGAGACCCTCAAGTGTTCAAAACCTTTAGCCTTGGTCACTAATGCGTACTACGTGTCACACGTCAGGTCGCAGCCTGATTGAAACACCACTGGGAAGTTAGTTGACTTGTATATTATACCCATAGTCTATGTGATCTATTCTTTCTCTTCTCATCTAAACTCTCGAGCAAAGTTTTAGACTTCTGGATAGAGATGTAAAAATATGTGGTAGGGAATCTGCGTACTTGATAGACTGCATGGTTAACTTACCTAGAATTTATGTGTGACCGATATATGTTAATAATTAATGCACTGAATATATAATAAACTGACAAACAGCCTGAGTAAAGGTAAGGAACGTGAGTTTAAGTGGATCAATGTACTGGTAATCACCTGGACGTCTTCGAGTAACTGAAGCTGAAAATGGTTCCTTAGTCAGATTCATACGGTTTGATCCCTTAGAAACCTTCTCATGTTTGACATGGTTCATTTATATATGTTTAATTTTTAATTATTCTTGTGTGAATCTTTAAGTTTTTATTGTTATTTTTATGTCTTGGTCAGGTTAATTTGAGAAGTTTCAATGTGTTTACATGGGTTTTGTGCATGACGGTGTGCCACCCCCAAAATATACCCAATTTTTAGGGGGAGAAGGAGGGATAATAGAGATATAAAAGCATTATCTCAATGGAAGTTATTATCTCAGGGGGAGATTATATGCATTGTCCTAGGGGGAGATGAGATAATAGTGTTATCTCAAGGGGAGTCATTAGCTGAGGGAACGCTCAGCTAAGGGGAAGTTAAAAGAGTCTTGGGGTTAGGGGAAGATTTATAGAAAACCCGTAATCTGTTTTAGGGTTTTTGGTTAAAATAATGTTATTCACCTACTAACCCAGAGACCAGTCATCGTATGTCCGGTGGTATGTTTTTTTAATTGTGTCAAACAGGTTGACGATTAAAAGAAGAAAAAGTACTGAAAAACTACTAATAAGGGGAAGTTGTTGGTTCTGTTTCTGATAAAGCTTCCAAAAGTTTCTAAAAGAAGATGTTCTCAAGTTGAGGAGAAGATAAAGACTTCAAGTCAGTGGCTGAAGGAAATTTTGCAGAGTAGTCAAGATCGTGCAGCCCGAAGAAGAACAATCAAGTTTGCTAAAGATAGAGGTTTTTCAAATTTTGTCCTCTAAAGAAAGGCATTTCAAGACAGTTGCCGAAGATTCGGCAAAAATCAGGATTCATTCAAGAGGAGCACATGTATGATAATCCTCTTCTCATTACTTGTTTCTTTCTAAAAGTTCAAGTTGATGCTGATTGAGAGAAAATTCCAAGAATCTCACATGAAGCCCAATGAAGGTTGTCAAAGAAAGAATCTTCATCAACAGCTACACCAGCAGTCAAGAAGAAGAATTTTAAAAGATAAAGACATTTAATATCACAAGCCAAGGGAAAGATTGTAAGGAAATAATTTAGTGGTTTGTGTATTAAATAATTGTGAGCTAGATTATTGGGCGGGCTAATATTAGTTGGTTAGTGTTTGGGATTGGGATGGGCCGAATTAAGCCTTGTAGGCTCTCCTTGTGTAGTATATAAACACAAGGAGTGCACATTAGCAAGGGTTAGCCATTTGAGAGAGAGAAGGGAGTCTAGAGAGGGAGTTGGAAAGCTTCAAGGTATCATTGTACCAGAAAATTTTGATAATCCTAATCGTGTGCTTTGATTGTGTTTTCGTGTTTTCTTACATCTCGCTTCATCTCGTTCGTTTTTATTTTCTTATATCATCGTTATCACCAGATTCCGCATAGTGATAATCATTCGTTGATATTGTGTGAGGGTTATTTGATCCCTACAGTCTTAAACGGAACCAATTTATTCTACGACATAACAAAATAATCCATCTCGGTACCATGTTGACGTACTAGCCACTTCAAATTCTTAACCAAAAAATTCCCCAAAATGTCTCCTTTCCACACTAGTATTAACCCGCTCGCATCCACCAGGCCCTGCATGTTTAAAATGCAGACAACTAATAATTCTTCTCCATAATGCACTCGGTTCAGAATGAAAACGCCAAAGCCACTTTGCAAGAAGACACCCATTACATATCTCCAAGGAAACTAGACCTCATCCATGCAAACCTAAGGTATACACCTTTCGATCCATCACCTCCACCCCATAAATGATCACGAATTCTCTCTAGTTTCTCAAGAACTTTAGTCGGGGCTTTATATAGAGAGAGAAATAGTAAGTCGGTAAGCTATTTAATACCGTCTTAACAAGAATCAAACAACCCCCCATTGATAACTGTGAAGCTTTTCAATGAGATAACCTTTTATCAAACACTTTAGCCATGTCATCCCACATCCTGACCCGATTCGTATTTTCCCCAACAACGAGACCCAAGTATTTAAAAGGCAACTCACCAGTGACACACCTAAGCAAATCAGCTTTAGCCTTCAACTCCACCTCTTCCACATGCAACCCATAGATGGAGCATTTTTTTTTAATTAATCTTTAGACTCGATACCATCCCAAACACTCTCAGGAGTCTAGTAAGATTCACGATATTGGACTTCGACCAATTTCCGACCACGACCGCATCATCCGCAAAGAAGATATGCGACAAAATAGGACCCCCGTTAGGAATTTGAATTTTATGAAAAATATTTTCAATTCCATGAAAAATACCAAGAACGAATGCTTTTTGAATCATCCAATACAATGCCTCCATAGCCACCAAAAACAAAAACAGCGAAAGCAGATCGTCTTGTCTAACCCCTCATCCCCCCTACCACATTGAAACTCCAATGTAGGAGCTCCATTCACCAACACCGACGTTCTTGACGCCTCAAGAGAACCCCAAATCAATTTTCTCCATTTGTCCGGAAAACACATATGACTGAGGACTGAATCTAAGACCTCCCAATCCAATGAATCATATGCCTTTTCAAAATCTATTTTAAAAATAAACGAGGGCAACTTATCTTTCTTAATCTAAGTCACCACCTCATTTATTATAAGAGCCCCATCAAGAATATTCCTTCCCACCAAGAATACCAATTGATTTCCTGATATCAGATAAGACATCGGTCCTTTTAATCTCCGAGCCAAAACTTTCCCGATTACCATAAGAATACACTCCACCAAACTAATAAGACGATGATAAGAAAGCGATTGTGGATCCCGACATTTGATGGGTTAGTAATCTAGTAAATATATAAAGGAATAAAGAATACGTGTTGAAACTCATATACTAAAGTGTTGCAATGATTGAGGTCTATTTCAAATACGTGTTGAATTTTTGCGGTCATTTTAACACGTCATTAATGATTAGATTATGTTGGAATAATTAAATTAGTTAAAAGGATTAGAATATTGGACCTACTTATATCGACATATTATTGTTCCAATACTTGATGATTTGAAGTTCATATTTGTCAATACATCTATATCTATATCTATACTATATAATAAACAAAAAATTATGTCATACTTTAGTTAGTCATGACTATAAAATTTTGGATTAAGTCAAAATTTTAATAAACAATTATTCAAATACTAAATTTTCATATTAGGGTTTATTTAGTTTAAACTTTTAATAAGTAATTATCCAATAAATAATTATTCAATTACAAATTTTGTATATTAAGGTTAGTAATTATCAAAATACTAAATTTTAATATTAAGATTAATATTTTATTACATATATATTATATTTCACTAAAATATTTTATTACATATACTTTAATATATATAATGCTTATAATAGTTTTTTATCATAATATTTTAAATTAAATATTATACATGTAATATTATAATATTTTATTCTATTTAATGTTATAATTGTTTTTTACTTTAGTTAAGTTTAAATTCAAATTTACCAAGTATTTCATTTTAATATAATAAACAAAATCCTTATTTTCTATGACTATTTTATTTTTAACTGTAAACATTCGGTTATCCGGATGTCTCATCATGGCAAACGATGTTACCCACGATATTTTACGACCGTAGTTCGTGCGAGTAACCAAGACCCTCTATGTTGCACATCCATCTTAGAGGAAACCCACCGCGTAAATGCCCATTATCGTAAAACCTCTGACCCACCTATAATTACTGTGAAACTTTTAGATAGTTATAAAAATACACAATTGTCGTAAATTATGATTGTATTTATAAAACTCAGACGTGTAACACACGGGGATAAAAAAAACTAGCATATAATAAAAGAAAATTTTTTGGCACCACAATTTGCCATGTGCCACCATCATATTCATCCTCAACAATTTTTTCCGCCAATAGACATTCACACTCCTAATTATGAAAGTGATTCGTATTTCTATTAAAAAATTATAGATATATATATCCTCAACGACGGTCACTTGATTCGTAAATCGAGTGATGAGATCTGTAGATCAAATAAGAAAAAGAAAGAAAGAAAGATCGTTGACAGTTGTCAAGCGGTGGCCTCTTGGACCTTTATATCTAAAAGGAAGGGAAAAAAAACAAAAAAGAATGCAAGGCCGATGACCGTGGTTAGGGACGGACTCTTGGATCCGTAGATCCGTAGAACTAAAAAAAGGTGATGAAGGTCGATGACCGAAGTCAGACGACAGTCTTCGAAAGAGAAAAAAAAGGAAAGAAACCAATCAAACCGTGATTGCATCAACTAAGATTAGTGACGATGGACCGTGGTCTGCAAAAGAGAAGCACTAAACCCTAAATAGCAAAAGACTGATCGACACTGGCGCAGCTTAGTAGAGACCGAGGGGGGCGACCGCCCCCTCGGTTTTTTTCGGCCGTAGTGCTAATTTCTACGATTTTTGAATTTTTTATATATATATTAAGGACCGCCCCTTCGGGATTAGGATCCGTGACTTTTCGCCCCCGCAAACCCTTCGCCCAAGCTGATCGATGTAAGATAACGCATGCACTCTTGATTTGGATAAGTGAAACACATATATATGGTTTTTAAATATCCAATCTAGAAACCACCGTGCAAATGATATTTTCTTGAGGATTGAACTAACAAAAAGGTGTTAAACCACAACGATTGTAGGGATTCAACATTCAAGCCACGATTGATAAACTTGGTAGTGGAAGATGGTTATTGAGATCTAGAAACCAATCGAAACATTATTAGAAAGATAAGGTAAAAGGAAAAGAAAACAAGAACATGAACCAAAACGAAGTTGGGACAGGGCGGCGGCGGCGACGACACACCGCCCTGTCTAGGGTTTGAACACGGTAGAGACAACGGCTAGGGTTTGAATCGTTTTAAGTTGTGATACCATGAAAGATTATATTTTTATTGAAAGATTCGGTTACAAAATACAAAGAATAAACGTTAAACCCTAAATACCTAATGGGTTCGTATGCTCATACTAATTAACCTTAATATAATAATAACCTACTATCTAATAGTGCGAACGTTACGAAAGAGAAAGTATTTCAACTCGGGGTGAAATTGGATCACATAAAGTTGGGTCACACGAACAAGGAGTGTTGTTTGGATTTTTTTTATTCGGTTTTCTACTAGTTTGTTAATCGAATTTTCGTGTTTGTAAAGATATCCGATAATCAATCTGAATAACATTTGAATTAACTAGGTTCGGTTTAAATGGATTTCGATTAACGGGATAATTTTGTGGTGTTCAACTATAGCCGAGCAATCAATTGAAGTATCTAAACAACTGAATGACTAGAATTATTACTTATTTACTTATCTATATTCTATATATATATATATATATATATATATATATATATATATATATATATATAATAAAAGAAAAGTTTTTGGCATCACAATTGGCCATGTGGCACCACCATATTCATTCTCAACAATTTTTCCCGCCAATTCTTCTAATTATGGAAGTGATTTATATTTCCATTTTTTATTTATTGCATTCTAAATTATTTAATAACCATTTATTTAATTACTAAAGATATAAAATACATAATTGTCGTAGATTATGATTGTATTTATAATTTTTTTTTTAAAATCACCCGTGTAACATACGGGGATAAAAAACTAGTAATTTTATAAACAAAAAGAGATGAAATAAGTATTCAACTAGGTTGGGCCCTTGAATGACCAACATCTTTGAACCCAAATTCCAATTAAATGACCTCTCCAGGAGGACGTTGGGCCCTTGAATGTTGGGCCTTAATTAACGGTTCAATCGGAACCTGAGATGGGGTGCTCCAAGAAACGAATTAGAAGAAGAACAACATCTTTAAACCCAAATTCCAATTCTCCTAATCAGGCTATTCATGGTGCGAATAGTAACAGCAGGGGGAGAAGAAAAAAACGTGCTAACAGAATTAACATCTCAATGGGACACGACAATACAAATGAGGCAGATCCGGAGGCTTAGTTTGTCTTTGGGATCCGGCAACATAGAAACTTAATTTTGATCCAAGGAGTTCTCAAAGGATGTGGTTCTAGAATCAATGTTTTTAATGTATATGCACCTCAGGGGAACCATGAAAAAAAAGGAGTTATGGGATGCGTTGAAGGGCTGGATCGAGGGGGTGGATGGGCTTAAAATATCGCTTGGGGATTTCAACGTTGTCCAATGTTCTGATGAACGCTTGGAGTCGGATTTTGACGCGCCAAGCGCTCAGGACAATGAATTTATTTACGATGCGAAGCTTCGGAAATATAATATGGGTGGGGAAAAGTTCATTTACACTGGTGGGCTCATTATCCTATGAACGGCTGGTCCATGTATAGCTTTACTATATCTGATTTTCTTCTGCGTGTTCTAGTACGGACGGTTGGGTCCACACCTTGTCTTTGGCAGGGGTGGCGGGGTTGTGACAACCATTATCACATTTTTCTTAGACCATCACCAATGCAATGTACTAAATGCATGTCATATAAGCAACTTCACTCATACTCTTTTCTCATATTTAATTTCTTTCTTACTTTTCTCTCCCTTACCATCACAACATCCCAAATGCATTCACTTGTGGAACGTTTTATTTTTATTTTTTTTTTGTCTCTCTCCTCTTTCTCTCATATTCACATCATCATACATGTCACAAATGCACCATAAATATGATGCGTTGGTGATGGTCTTATTAGCATGTAATTATTAAAGGTGAATGCGTAGAACAAACATGAACAAGGGCATTTTCCATAAAAAATCGTTGTCTTTTATGCTAACCCATAAATGATCCAATCATTCTAATGATACCTTATAACATGTATTAAGGTAACTTCCTTAGTGGAACTCTATGCATTTATATCATCATGTCCTTGTTTCATTTTGAAATTCTACTTTTGAACATTTTTTTGCAAAAAACACTAGGGTGGCGTTTGTTTTTTCACATTTGATCTTCTAAACCTCTTTTATCTTCTTGGCGCAGACGCGGAAAGACGTTTTCCTCAGAAGACTGTTTGTTTTCTCGCAGACGTTTCATTAAAAAGCGTCTGCGAGACCTCTTTTTGGAGAAGATGTAAACCCTCGCTTCCAACCTCTTTTCACACTTCAAAAAATATGCCCTAATTTCCTCTCTGCGCCTCCACCGTCCCGTCTCCTCCCTCGTCCTCCCAGACTGACCAGCGCCGGGAGAAACCTCGTCGCCGGTCTCTCCCTCGTCGCCCATCAGAACCTCGTCGCCGGTCTTCTCCCTCGTCGCGCAGCAGAAACCTCCCCTCCGGTCCTCTCCCTCGGCGCGTTTCAGTCCTCGTCGCCGCCGGTCTCTCCCTCGTCGCGCATCAGAACTTTGCCGGCGGTTCCCTCCCTCGTCGCATCAGGTATGTATGCTTCCTCCTTTCATGATTTGTTCAATGGTTGAGTAAAATCTCTTATTTTCTTATGATTTGTGTGAAATTTCTTGTTTTCTTTCATGTTTAGGGCTGATTTGTGTGAAATTCATTGTTTTCTTTCATGTCTAGGGCTGATTTGAAGTTAATTGATTATTTACTTCATGTTAATTGATTGTTTATGGCTGATTTGAGTGAAATTCCTAGTTTTCTTTATGTATTAAGGGGCTGATTTTTTATTTTGTTCATGTTTATGGCGGATTTGAAGTTAATTGATTGTTTTCTTCATCTCAGTTGATTGTTTTGTTCATGTTTATGGCTGATTTGAAGTTAATTGATTGTTTACTTCATGTTAATTGATTGTTTATGGCTGATTTGTGACTAAAATTGGTTAGAAATGGGAGAAAAACAACAATGGTCGGAATTGCAACAAAAATGTTTGTTGGAAAGTTGCATTGAAGAGGTAACCATCGCGGGTAGAAAGGGGATGAGTTTGCACAAGGACTCATGGAGTCGAAGGTGAAGCACATGGTACTGCATCGGATCGGGAATTTATGACTCAGTTACGAGATCAAATCGCTGAGCAGTTAATGCAAAATGTTTAATGAATGAGTGATTTTAAAAAAAATGTTATTGTTGTTTTATGAATGTTAGTTAAATATTGTATAACTATTAGTTGAATTGTAATGTTTAAAGACTCTTTTTAAGTTAAAAAACAGTTTATTTAAAATTCAGTTTATTTTAGCAGTCTGCAGACGTTAAAAAACAAACAGTCTTCTTCTGGCAGACTGCAGACGTTTGGTCCACCTCTTCTTCTGCAGATGTCTGCAGATGTGATCTGCAGATGTGGTCCGCAGACTGCAGACATTTTACCTCTTCAAAAACAAACAACACCTAGGTTGTTTAGATAATTAACTACTCTTAAATACCAGAACTTTTATAGAATTAGTTAAAAAAACCAATTTCTATAATTCTTGCTCGAGTAGCAAAATTGTTTTAATTTTGTAAAATCTCCCTTCTAGTTTCTTTCTAAAATGTTACATGGTTTTGCAAACTCTTCGCTTAATTATAAAATTAATATCGGCTTTAAACCGTTATAAAACTAGTTATTAGTTAATGTTTTGACTTAACAAACCCGAAAACCAAAAACTTCAAAAGGATTCTGAATGGTTTCTAACGCGCATAACACACATGTTAAGAAATTTTGATTTTTAGATAGGATATTTTAAAAACATTTGATTATATAAATTGAATCATATCTAACCACTACAAGAAAGTCGGTCATTAGTGGCGACAAAATGTCGCCGCTAATAGTCAAGATGTCGCCGCTAATAACCTTTAGCGGCGACATGCCGCCGCTAATCGGTCGCCGCAATATGACGGCCGCTAATGCTTCGCTGTCGCCGCTAAAACGTCGCCGCTACTAGTCTGTCGCCACTATTGATACTGTCGCCACTAAAAAGTTGCCACTATTGCCTATTTATACAAAAAAACGTATTTTTCCTGTATTTTGTACTTTTTTCCTGTATTTTATACATTTCCTGTTTGTCAACCCATACACAACTAAAACTGCAAACACCAACGATACGAACTTCCGCAAATGTTAAGTTTAAGAACACAATCAAGTTTCACATACTACCGTTAGTTTCCTAACATACGACCGTTCCTAAAAGTTTTTACAATTCACTTATAAACATAAAACTAGATGCATAGGTGGGAAATTCCTTCATTCACTGTCGTTGTTGTTGTCATTTTCATTTCACTCGTCGTCTTGTCCGCCGCCTAAATGTTGCGTTCCAATGTTCAAGCCCGTAACTTGTGAGAGTTGAGCTAGAAATACCGGATTTTGAACCAAATTTGTAATTTGTTCCTACCAAAAAATACAAACATAACGGGTCATGTTACAAACATACAAATACTAACATCATAAGTTCATCACTACTTGCAAATATTTACCAATTCTAGTACTAACATTTACCAAACTAATACAATACATATACAAACATACAATATTCGTGTCAAACGGGTCGTTTTACATACATACATATACAAACATATAAGTTTTGGGTCAAACGGGTCAAACTACTAACATTTAACCAATACTAACTTCATCATAACTACTTACTCACTTTACATATCTCTACTTACTAACTTTACATATCTACATATCTACTTACAAACATTTACCAATTCTAATACTAACAATTACCAAACTAATACCATAGATATACAAACATACAATATTCGTGTCAAACGGGTCATTTTACATACATACATATACAAACATACAAGTTTTGGGTCAAATGGGTCAAACAACTAACATTTAACAAATATTAACATCATCATAACTACTTACATTTACCAAACTAATACCATAGATATACAAACATACAAAATTCAGGTCAAACGGGTCATTTTACATACATACATAGACAAACATACAAGTTTCGGGTCAAATTACTAACATTTAACAAATACTAACATCATAACTACTTACTAACTTTACATATCTACTAACTCTTTACCAATTCTACTAACATTCATCAAACTAAGACAAAAGTAAGTTAGTGTACGTTACCGGTGTGAATTGTTGGAATTGCGGCTGTTGCGACTCCTGATTAGAAGCGGGTTCAGAAACGGGTTCTTTCGAAGACGCTTTAAACCCAATCCCCCGGATCCATCCACGTCGAGGCTTCAATACCTTTTGGAACACAGGGACTTGAGAAGAAGTGGGGGCTGGAGAAGAAGTCCCTTCAGCAGGAGGAGGTTGAGTTTGGGAACGAATCTCCTCCTCTAATTTGCGCTGTATTTTATAAAGATGATTTAATATAGATATGTATATCTATAGAAATTATACATAAATAAATACTTACAACTGTATCGACAACTAACGGGTCAAGCGTCCCATCTTTAAGCGTATGATGTTTGATGAATGTTTGCAAACGGGTTTGAGCCTGTTTAACATACAATATTCATGTCAAACGGGTCATTTTAATATATATATATATATATATATATATATATATATATATATATGAATATATCATTACATTTTTATAACTCGTGTTAGCGTACGAAGACGTCCCCCCACGATTTGTGATTGTTTGGGATTGACGGTTTAATTTGTTAGCTGCCGACCGTTTTTTTCGATCCGAGTATCGATCTTGGTATATTCTATGAAGTGATTTTTGTATATCGATACTGTCAGGATCATTTTCAAACTGATCCAGATCGTATGATTCCTACAAAATTAAACAAAACAAGTTAGTTAAGTAAAAACGAATCAACATAGAACATATAAATTAAACTTAGAAAATCATTTACCTTGAGATCCTGGAACATGGCATTTTTTTGAGCCTGCGGTACGTTATCCCAAGAATCTTTATCAAATGCGACATTACGCCACATATACAGGCCGACTGCCCGTTTGAAATAGGATCCCGAATCGTCAAGCAAATCAAAAGTAGCATCCCGATCAAAAACTAATGTCAAAGGCCCCCCATTTGCCTTCACCAACTTCTGAAGGCCTGTGTTTTTTGCCTTCCCTCGAGTTCTCCTCGGAGGTCGCGCCGCTGCATTTATAATTAGAAAAAAGCAGTCACGATATTGATAATAAGTAAATAAGTGCAGTAAACGTATGAATTAAAATTAAACTTACCATCCTCATAGTGGCCCCCGCCTGCACCAAAGCCGCCAGGAAATGGTGGATCCTGGCCGGCCCCATCACCTCCATGACCCATCACGTCGGTCATGACATACAACAACAAGTACCAGTGAGATATCATCCTGAAAAGTTAAAAGATATAAGAATATGAATAAAGTTTTATATTACAACATGAAGTTACAAATAGAAATCACAACTCTACTTTCGCTCACACATCTCCCCGTCAGACACTTCAGTATCACTCTCAGACCCCTCAGAAATTACAAACACTTCAGTATCACTCTCGGTTTCATCCTCGGACACTTCAACAGTCTGGTCCACTAACACTTCAATAGCCTTGTCCTCAGTAGCAGAACTGCTTGGAAAATATTGTCTGAAGTCGACAAACAAATTTATAGCAGATGAAGAGTTGTTATGAACAATGTCAAGATCTTCGGTGTTTTAGAAAAAAATTGATAGTCAATGAGTAGTTACTTTGATCAGGGTGGGAATTTTGTATGATTAATTTATTTGGGAATGGGTTTAAGATTTTGAGATTTTCATGTTCTGCCTCTGTTTTGATGGCCTGTGACCAAGCTTAGCTCTACCTATTTAGAAGATGAACACTCTATCAATTCACCTGCTATATTTTTTGAGTTATAGGCCATATGAATAGCAGTTTTCTTAATGCCTGATGGTGGAACATTGGAGGTAATTTGATCCTAATTACTATCTTAATTTTGGTCATAGATGATAAATGTATTCATTTGATGTAGGGTACAACTCGATCTAAAGCAACAAATTTACAGAATCAGACATAAATACATTGTCGATAAAGATGGCGAAACACCCCAATTTGTTCGAAATTACCGAATCAAACACCCCACATTTGTTCAAAATAATAAAAACCAAACACCCCATTTGTTCAAAATTACCGAAACAACAGCCAAAACCAACCGAACACTTTCACTAAATGAAGAGGTCATGGGATTTGATAATTCATTCTCTTCACAAAACATTTTACATTACATAAATAGATGGGGTCTATGCCAAATCCTTGTATTTGTTTAGTATGCAAGCAATCTTCCTAACCCCACACCTCTCGGAACTTTTGGGCTAGAGAAGATGATACTGGTGTTCAACAAGAATTAACAGAGGTGGGTTTGTGAAAATGTTAGAAACGCACCTGATCGGAGGAGAAGTCGCGGCGGTGGTGTAGCGACGGAGAGGAGGAGAAGTCGCGGCGGTGGAGAGGAGGAGAAGTCGCGGTGGTGGTGTAGCGACAGTGGTGTAGCGGTGTCGTCGGCTTTCAACTACGGAGGGAAACTCTGGATCGCCGGATGCAAAATTCTCGAGAATCGCCGGGTGTTGTTTTAGGGTTCGCAGGTAAAGAATTTTAGGTAGACTGAAAGAAGAAGACTCGGTGGAGGGAAATACACCCGCTAAAAAATTTTGGGCCAATAGCGGCGACATGTCGCCACTATAGGCGTCGCCGCTACTTCCTCATGTACCATTCAACCCTAGCCCTTGGATCCGGTTAATTATGAACGGTTAGATCTTAATGGGAAAATCGTATACGGATCGAAGACTAATAGCGGCGACATGTCGCCACTATTGATGTCGCCGCTATTTATGTCGCCGCTATTGATCTTGTCGCCACTAATACCGTCGCCACTACTGAGCCGATTTCTTGTAGTGAACATGCATGCATGTTAGAAATCAATAGGTTCTAACGTGCACAACAAAAAGAAAAATAAATGTGTACATAAAACTTTCGATTTTGTAAAATACATCGTAACTAACACATATTAGATAATAAAACATATAGAAAATTAAACGTTTACATAAATTATTTGACTTCTATAAATAAAATGATGCTAACACTCATGTTATAAGTGAAAGTGTAAGTTATAATACGCACATTAGAATATAAAACAAGGGTAAAGTTCTAGTACAAACCAATATTATTGTAAGAACTTAATGAACTATTGTAAGAACCATTAAATTTCAATTGAATGAAGGTTATTTACATAATTTTTATGCTTCTTCTTCTTTTTTCCTTCGTGTCTATACACATAATGACAACTTAATGACCTAAAAAAACAAAAGACTAAACAAAAAATCGTTTTTTTTAAGTCCGACTATGTTGCATATATGCAACATATTAAAACATATAATGTTACACATATGCAACATATGAAACATATAATGTTGCATATATGCAACATGGTATTTTGCATATACAACATATGAAACATACAATGTTGCATTTATACAACATGGTATGTTGCATATATGCAACATATGAACCATACCATGTTGCATATATGCAACATTGTATGTTGCATATATGCAACATAGTCGGACAG
>JBCNJP010000025.1:59530649-59563360 GCA_039602395.1 Deinandra increscens subsp. villosa
GGAATCCTTAGACACACGCCCGGTTCTGAGTTTTGATGTCATGCTCAAAAACTCCCGTTCCCTCTGCGTTGCGTAAGCAATGACCTGGGAATGTTGTACGTGAGTCAGGACTCCTCTGTTCTGTGAAAGCAGAGACCTGGAACCTCCCTAATCCACGTACAGTTAAGATCACATTGTACATACATTATAAACCCAAAAGATGCTAATGTGCATAACCAAAAGAGACCCTCAAGTGTCCAAAACTCTCAGCCTTTGTCACTGATGAGAGCATTATTAAAAATGTTTCAAAAATTCAGTTGACTATGTATATTATCCTATAAAACCTCCATGATCTGTTCTTTCTTTTCTCAACCCAGTCTGGAGCATGATGTTAGGCTTAAGGAAAGGTGTCGTGAAAAATGTTGTATGGAAACCAGGTGTACTTGATAGAATGTGCAAATTATACATAGGACTTATGTGTGTGACCTGGATAGATTTTCATAATTAATAAACCTTAAAAATATAATTTATGTTATGAAACTGCATGAGTAAGCGAAAGCGGCATGAGTTTAATAATGGACCAAAAATACAGGCAATCGCCTAAACACGCGAAGTAACTGAAGCTGAAAAGGGTTCCTCAGTCACAGACTATCTGGTATGATCTCTCATAATGCCTCTTCTCTCAAAACTCAGTCGATTAAGATTTTTAGTTATTTTATTTTATTTTATTTTTTGTTTTGTTTTATCTTATTTTATTTTTAGTTTATCTTGTGTTTACTTTTTTGTTTAAGTTGTTAGAAACAAAAACTCTCGGGCTTGAGTTCAGGGGAAGCTTTCTGTAATGAACGAGGTTAAAGTTGATTAAAAGTTGGTTTTGTTAAAGTTTGTGAGTCAAGTGTTCAACTTTAAATCTTGAAGGGGTGATAATGAAATTCTGTTTAAATTTTTTGAAAGAAAAGGAGAAGAGCCCCCCCACCCCCCTTTTCTTCACTCTCCCGTCTCCCTCTCTTCTCCTCCCTAACCCTAACCCTCACCACCACCTCCTCTGATCACCACCATCACCTGCTACCACCCTCGTCACTCACCACCGTACCTCTCGCCACCACCCAGCGACCACACCGCCACTTTTCCCGCCGAAAACCACCATCGGAACATCCCCATTCACCCACGTTGCCGCCACCCCTGTCCCTCTCTAATCCGCCGCCACAGCCGCCGACTGCGACCATCCGACAACACCCCTCCGGTCGGAATCGCTGACTGAACGCAACCCCATTGTTGATTTTGAGCAATGGCTCCCCGATTGAAGCGTGCGGCTAGACCCCCACAAGACCGTCTAGAGTATGTGCGATTTTCTTGTTAATTTTTGTTGGGACGGGTAAAAACCTATGATTAGAGGGGTTTGGGATTGATTTTGAGTGTTAAAACACTCAAAAATTGGTTATTTGATTGAGTTGCAGGTATCGAATGGAGAAGATGAGACTTTTCGATCGAACCAGGGGCTTTTCGATCAGGCTGAGAAGCTTTTCGATCGGCCCCCGGGACTTTTCGATCAAGCGATTACCGAAGGCCAGGAGCTTCTCGATCGAGAGCTTACGCTTTTCGATTGGAGCTTAGGCTTCTCGATCAGACGTGTAGGCTTTTCGATCAGAAGCTTAGGCTTCTGGATCGGAGAATACACTTTTCGATCAGGATTCTCGGTAACATGCTGCTTTTCGATCGAATGGATGCTTTTCGATCGAGAACCTAGTTCTCGATCGAAAAGGTACCTGATGATGTGTTTCGAATGGTTTTCAGTTATTTTTAAGCCATTATGCTGCCCGTTTTTTTGGGAATCCTTATAACTGATGAATTTTGTGTCTGTTTTGGATGTTATATGTGTTTGTGATTGCAGGGATTTAGAGTTTGTTAAAGATCACAATACAGTTGCCTATTTACTGGACCCTCCTGCAGAATACCGAGAGAAGTACAGGTCTATGATAGAAGGTCTGAAACGATGCTGTTTACACTATGCTCTTACCGCAAACCCTGTTATCTGTAAGCAAGTTGATATCGTTTGAGGATTTCTTGATTCTTTCAGTGTGGTTAGCAAATGAGTTTGTGACGAGTTGTAGTGTAATAGGCTTAATGGTATGATAGGTACAGTCATATAACATAGTTTTTAAGCCGTATGCTCGATACTTTAAACGTTTGGATCGTTACACCTTTTCCATTTTCTTATTTCTTTACGTGAAGCTATACTAATGCAACCGTTTTGTATGAGCGCTTTATCTCAAGAGTAACACACGAATGATAAAATCTTGTTATTTAATAAATGGAAGTTTATAACCGAGTAATAAAATATTATACAAGAATGATATCAATATCAAAAATAATATATAGAATTAAGTTTCCTGGGTAGATAATGAAAGAGATTTTTATTTTGATAAGACAAATTGGATTTTAATAATCTCAAGTTCTATCAATTGGTCAACATTAATCTCAAGTAACGAAATGTTTACTACCGAGCCCAATTTTTAACCTATTTTTCTACAATGATCATTGATTAACGGAAAATTAACGACATTAGTTTTTTGATAAAACATTAGATTTAAATAATCTCAAGTTTCATTAGTTGGCCAACAATAATATCAACTTTCATAAAAAATAATCTCATTTTTCAGCAATTGGCCGACGATTATCTCAACTTTCATAAAAACTAACGTCGTTAAGTTTCCGTTAGTCAGGGATCGTTGTAGGAAAATATGTTAAAAGTTGGGCTCGATAGCAAACATTTCAATACTTATGATTAATGTCTGCCAATTGATAAACTTGAGATTATCTAAATCCAATTTACCTGTTAATAAAATAAAAAACTACTAGTTGTACTTGCACGTGAAGAATTAATCAATCAGCCAGGGTTGCAATTTTAAAAGAAAAATACAATTTAAAAATGTTCACCCAAAAGTATTTTTCCGAGTATCATTTTAATTAAAAAAAAACTACATCATCATATGTCACATGTTATTATCGTAATTTCTCATCATTTGGTGGAGTGGATACTCTTTATCTTCTAATGTAGAGATCAATAGTTCAAATCTCACCTGACACAAAAAATGTAAAATATTATAGAGGTAGGTCAAAGGTTTACCATAGTGGGTCTTTAAGCGGTGAGTTTCTTCTAGGATGGACGTGCAATACAAAGGGTCCTGGTTACTCGCATGGACTGTGGTCGCAGCGTGTCGTAGGTAACATAATTTCTCATGATGAGACTCACGAGTAATCAGATATTTACAGTTAAAAAAACATGTTATTATCATATTCAATTTAAGATATATTTTCGCCAATTAATCTGGTAAAAATGAATTATCTCTTCTATTAAATAACTAGGTTAGTAACCCGTGTACTACACGGGTTGAATAAATATTCATAATATGAGATAACTTTACAAAAATGATATGGGATTTAAAAATTATGAATGATATAACTGTGAGATTTTATCCAATAGTTATTTTATAGTAGTTAAGTAAAAAGGACATTTTTTATAGAATATAGTAAATTAGAGATATTTTGTATATCAGAGTTGGAAAATAAATTGCTTAATGGTTTACTTTAAAATGTGTTAAGAATTACAATAATAAAAGTTATTATTATATAGGGTTACTTGAATTTTCAGAGAATGTTAAATGATAATTAAAATATGTTGAATATGATAATTGAACTAATAAAAGTTATATTTCAGAATATAAAAGGGTGTTTGACATTTTAATATTTTAATTAAAGAAATCAACCACCCTAATATATAATATTTTTAATTAATAAATAATAATAACTATTATTATAAATATTATAAATTAAAAAATTGAGTGTTACATCTCTTAATATTAGAAAATTCAAATAACTTATAATTTGGTAAGTTAGTTAATAAATAATTTATATAATATATACTTAATGAATATTAATAACTATTTATATTTATAATTAATTTTAATTAAATGTAATGTTGACTTTTATATTTAGAAAGTTGAAATATTAAATTTGGAAATTTTGAATTCTTAAATGAAGAAAATTAAAATAAAGTGTGGTGTTGACAAGTGGACAAGCTTAGGTGGAGGCTCTAGAAAAATGACACATGGCATCCAACTTATTGCTTTATTAGAATGAAAGATTAAATGTTAAATTTATAAAAAATATTTTTATTTTAATAATTTACTAAAAACACAGCAAATGATAAAATGATTTTAATTATAACTTACATTAAAATATAATCTTTAAAATTTTATTACTTTTTGTTATTTGTAGTCTTAAAATATAGCTCATCGTATTTTAATATTACTATCTTGCCATTGTTTTGAAAGAGTGATGTGAGAGTGAGAGTGTGAGTTTGAGTTTGCTTGTTGAGGGAGGTTGCTTTTTCTCTCCCATGTATGATGCTGGGTTTTTCCTATTTTGATATGCCTGACTGACTGACCTTCCTTCTGCCACTGTCTTCTTAATCACCTACAACCAACCATCATAGCTTGTTATGATCTCTCTCCATAGTCAACATGCACCATAAATAACCTTGATCTACTTCTACTCCATCCCATAGTTTTAGATTTTTTCTCAGAAAACTTTATAAATATTAAATGTATTCGAGTTTTTTTTATAAATAGATTTAGTTATAAAACTTATTTATTAAAATGGTCCTGGATGAGTTAACTATTTAAGAAATATGTATTAAAATGAGAATCTTTTTTAAAGTACTTTTTTTCACTCCTATTTTTATTGAATAAAAAAATTAATTCAAAAGTATTTTTTTAATTTTTGTAACAAAATTTAAAAATATTGTGCAGGGACTAATATTAAAAAAATTTTTTTGAAAGGTTTCTAATCTATATATATAATAAAACAAAAGTTTTTGGCATCACAATTTGACATGTGGCACCACCACATTCATCGTCAACCATTTTTCCCGCCAATTTTCTTAATTATGGAAGTGATTTGTATTTCCAATTTTTTATTTATGGCATTCTAAATTATTTAAGAACCAATTATTTAATTATTACTAAAGATATAAAAATAAATAATTGTCTTAGATTATGATTGTATTTATAGTTGTTTTTTAAAAAAGTCACCCGTGTAACACACGGGGATAAAAAACTAGTTTTTGTATAAAAAGTTTCACGTAACTATTTTAATAGAAAATTTTCAAACAAAATGCCTCTTTTCTAAAATAGTAAAACGTTTATTAAAAGAGTTAAAAATTGAAAAGACTTTTTATAAAGTATCTTAGTCGTATACTAGGATAGAACCCGTATATTATACGGGTTGAATCATTAAAAATATATATAATTGATAATTGCATATTCTTCTTATTACCGGAATAACCTATTACATCACATTAAATAAAGAGTTCAAATTATAATTCATCATATGGTAGTGGTGACTTTACCAACAATATTTAGAGTCCATGTCTCTACTTGTATATTTGAAAATGATTGTTAAAAAAAAAATAATCTGACCCAGAATAGCAACTAACATTAATTTATGATTTAACAAATTTGAGACTTTAAGTCTTTGTAGAAAGTTAGATGAGTATAAAGTTTGATCAAGATTATAATGAACACATATAAAATCAAAATTATAATCAATATTATAATGTTTTATCAATAAAAAAAATGTTATTTAAACTTACAATTGAATTAGTCATCATGTTTAAAATTCTCAAATTAGATGAACATTGATCATTTGATATGGTAGAAAAATATTTAATATTGGATCTTATGAACATGATTTTTGTCGTTCGTGAATTTCTTTATAAAAAGTATCATCCACAATGTTGATTGAATCTGTAAAATAATATTATATATTCAATTATTAAAATATTAAATATGATTTGCTCAATTATATTTGAAAACACACTAAATAAGTTTTTTAAGTATTTTATAAGTTTTTTTTATATATTTAATAAAATAAAAACAATAATAGTTTATAAAAAAATAATTATAAATAAAAATAAGATAAAAATTAATATATGGTCGTCATAATTTCATAATATAAATAAATACAAATATATCATGATTAATTATAAAATAGGATATAATTTTCAATAAAAAAGAATTAATTAGGAAGTAGATTTGGGTGGGAAAACTTTTTTGAGAATAAATATAGTGTTGACATGTGTCAACATTTGTAATCATTTATTAGAGTAGGAAGATTTGTTTTTTTTTTTAATTTGCTTAGAAACTTCCCCTTAATTTTTTAAGAGTATTTATAAAATAAAATAACTAGTACATTGAACAACGTGGGTGTCAAGTTTGAACTCCGGTTTGAAGTTCGTTTAATAAATAAGTGCAAATCCCAATCTTAGACTATCTATAGTGTTGCGAAAGTTTAAAACTGAAAAGTGTGTCACACAAGATGTGGTGTGAAAGTGAAATAAAGTAGTGTAGTAGGTTACTGATAGTGTGAAGAGTGATTATTTGATTTATAACTAATAGATTGGTTAAAAAAAATGAAATTACCGAACGCCCATGACTTGAACAATGGAGGGAAGGAGAACGCCCAAAGGGGGACGGAGGTGGTGGGCGTATTCCGACGTGAAGAGACAAAAACGCCCCCACCACATGGGTACTATGCATAGCCTTATATACTAAGCAACTAGACTCGTATTACCCTTATTAACCAAATGAAGGAATAACATTTAAGACTATATTTGTATTCATAAATAATACCGAGTAACTCGACGCACGAATACACCTATGTGAAACAGGCTTGTCATGCAACATTAATAAATGAATCGAAAACACCAAGGTTGTCATAAACATCCTTTTTATACATAAAATACGCCGAGTAAAACCATTGGACCGAATCGGACATGCACCCATGTGAATGCTACCGTCATGGCGCGGTCTGACCAACTCGTTAGTGACATCCGGGTCGACGCACTTTCTCCGCGTTTACCAACAAAAAACAATAAGAAAACTCTCGAATATGTCAAATGTACTATTTATGTATGAAATCAAACCGAACATGGGACGTGAACACCAAACCGACACATGCATTTAAAATACATAAATCTATGATCTAACTCGTTGCATATACACAAAATCATCATCAAAATAAACCGAACTTGCATGCAAGACCTATGGGCAAAAAAATCCTCATGCATGTTGCATTCAAACCGAAATACATGTATATAACCAACATGCATGGATCAAACAAGAGGCAGGGTGGTCAGGTGAGCACAAAAAACGAGTCATAGGAGACAACGGGTAGAACCAAGGCTAGTGATTATCGAACTTGAGACATGCAAACATAAAAGAAATACAAAGGAGAAAAAAAGGTGCTCACGAGGGTCTCAGGTCAGCAACAAGGGGCTACGACGGTGGGAACGACAGCGACAGGGGGTCCTCAGGTGGTGCTCAGCAGTAGCTAGCCACAACAATGGCTTTGGACGGCGGCGGGGCTGTGTCAGGTGGGTGGTGTTCGGTTAAGCAAGCAAGAGAGAGTGAGGGGAAGGGGGTGTTTGCTTGAGTCTGAGGTTGTGTAAGGGAGTGAAGGGTGTTGGGGGTGTGGGTTTTATAAAGAGAAGGGAGGGAGCCAGTTGTTTGCATGGGGCGGCGATGATGATGGTGTTGGGATCCACAGGCCGACTAGGAAGGGGGTGGTAGGGGAAGGATGTGGTGAAGGTTGAGTGTGGGTTGGAAAATGGTTAGAATTCAAATATTAATGATTTAGACAATGTAAAATAAAGGTTACAACTCAGTCCGACATACAGGGCAAGCGGGCAACAAGCTGCGCCGCAAGCCCTTTTTGAATAGCAAAACCTAAGCAGATAAAAACAAGTTTCTTAGCTCTAGGAGTCACTGTATCTCCATGCATAACCTTCTGGATCCGCCCGAGCGTGTCCGCAGCCTCTGACGCGAGGTGCCCGAACGTGTCAAAAGCAAAGGGGACAAACACATGCTGATTCTCGAGACATGCATTCTCGTGCTTGTCCACCTTACCCACAGCCGCCTTAGCAGCAGCCTGCCCCGCCGTGAAAACTCCAGAGCCAAAGCCCACAAGGGGAGAGACCCTAGTCAGATCGATGCAAACGTGCTTCCCCCTTGACCACCCAAACACCAGGATGTCCGCCGGTCTAAGGGTCGAACGCCCCTCCTTTGGGTCAGTTGAGAAGTTGACGGGGGCTTCCTTCTTGGCTGAAATCCCAGCCTTTCTGAAAATGTCAAATAGCACATCCCGGACCCAGTCATGACGGTACTTGAACCCCGGGAGATCTTTACAGTGAACCGCGTGCTCCCCAAACGAGTCCAAACACGCCTTGCGGCAACCAGGGCACTTCTCATCCGCGAGAATGAGGGGTATCATAAGCCGGTACTTGAGGATAGATCAGTATTCAACCGACGACATGCGCTGCCCGAGCCCGTCAATGGGGAGAGCATGGAGGAAATCTTGGGCATTTGCCAAAACATGTTGGGATTTTGGGGGGGCGGTGTCCTTGTCAGAGAAACCGTTAAGATTAAAACCCGATACGATGTCACGCAGGGCCGCCAGAGCGAAAGTGTAATCCGAGTCCATGCCACAGACCCCGCTCTCCCGCAAGATGTGGTCCTGCAGCCCCCAGGATTGGGCCCTGGACGCTACAAACACATAAGACGAGGCCTCCATAGCCGAAGAAACCCCGAGCCCTCCGTGCCGGAGAGGCAGGGAAGCGAGCCGTCACTGAAGGTCCCTAAAAAAGCCCCTCCGCAGACCACAATGTTTTCAACTGTCTCGCGCAGGGTCCGATCAAAGCAGGAGGCCGCCCCTTGCATGTGGGCGGGGGGACAGGTCCGCAGGCCGAAAAGGAGCTTGGCAACACCCATGCAAGAGCGAAGCAGGAGGAGTTCGCATTGCGGGTCCCGAATCTTGGGAAGGAGGTGCATTAGAGCGGCAGCGTTAGAAGCCCTCTTGGACGCTAACCCCCCAATGAACCCACCATCCCTACTGACTGCCCCTCCGAGGAGCTTTACCCCTAGGGCCGGCCTACTGATGCCCGAGGGGAAGAGGCCCGGCCGATTCTTCCTCCCATCGCAAGACGGCCAGAACAGCTCCGTCTTCTTGATATTGAGTTGCAAGCCCAGGGAGGGGCCGGTCTCCGAAATAATCTGCAAAGCTTTGGCCACTTCCCCGGAATCCCCAATGAGAGTGCCATCGTCAAGGTACCACGCTTGGAGGAGGAGGCGACAATTTTCTCGAATCTGGTGCGCAAGGGGGTGAAGAACAAGGGCAAACAGGAGAGGGCCTAAAGGGTCTCCCTGTTGCACCCCAGTAGTGGCCCAAATATGATCTCCCCCTAAGTATAGCCGCGCAGACTGACCGTAGAGAAAGTCGACCCATGGAGATATAGACGGGCACCTTAATCGCACTTCCTAGAGTAAGGCCGATCTATCCACAACGTTAAACGCGTTGGAGAAATCAACCGTGAGCATAGCCAGTGAGCTGTCATCATGTTTCCCCGCAACCAACCGGTTAACCGCTTGCAGGATAGCCTAAGCTCCCCCAGGCACCCCAAACCCAAACTGAAAGTCCCCGAGATATTTAGCCATTTCCTTCCCGACCCCTTTCATAGCAATTTTAGAAACTAGCCGCCGCCAGATGGTGCCGACAGCGATGGGCCGGATCCCGTTATCAGGTTTTAACAGAGGTGTGAGAGGGGCCGACGCTACAAACTCGGCCAGGCCGAGGGGGCACCTCCCCCCCAACCACAAATTGACTACCAAGGTAATAGCCCCGAAGAGGTCGTTAGCAACGACCGAACCTTCCCCACAGAGGCTGTCCAGAAGGTGCTGGGCCCGCAACCCATCCCTCCCGCATGAAGTCCCCTTGGGAAACGATTTGATGCAAGCCAAAACAACTTCGGTGGTAGCCACAAGTGGGGGCTCGGTATGGGGCACAAACGGCAAGGAGGGGGGGTGGTAACACATGATGCTTCTCCTTCAAAACCCGAGTGGTGGCAGGTCCAAAAGGCGCAACCCCAGACGAAGAGAGAACTTTAACGGCGGCAGTAAAGTGACCGTCCGCAATTTTTCGGATGCAGCGGTTTATGTTGGACCCCTCCGCAACCGACTTGTCAGAAGCAGTATCATCAGGAGCCCCCCCTGGCCTACAAACGGGGGTTTCAAGGATGTTATCAATCAGCTGGTTAATACCCTCCTCTCCCCTTCAAGTAGATAGGGAATCCATGATGGAACGACATTGCAGGGCTTTGCGGTTCCCAGAGCGAGCCTCTTGGCGCGTTTTAGGGTTAAAATCCCTCAGCGTGCACTTAGGGAGAATAAGAAACCGAACCCAGGCCTCAATAGAATCGGGGTGAGCAGCCACATGAAGCAGAGCAGTCTTAAGGGCCTGGGAGAAGGCCATGCGACAACTGAGAGGTAAACTCTTAACAGTGGTGACACGGGCCTTGAAGATCTTATCTAGGAGCTCCCTATCCAAATGCCTCCCACCCCCTACATTGACGGGGCCAAGCCCGGGCGGGTCAACAAGGCCAAGGGGGATGGGGATCTTGGTGATATGCCTGGCTTCGCCTTCCGAAGGATTGATAAAGCGAGAAACCCCGTCCTCGTGGTGGCACAAGCGGCCGACATGGTGAATTTTCATGCACCGACCACACAACCAAGAATCAAGGTCCTTTAAGACATCCTCTAAGGCTAGAAACACTATGCGGTCCACCGAGAGGGTGTCCCGCAACGCGTCACATCGCTCATCACTGTTAAGGTGCGAGGTTTTAAGATGGGTGACAAGGCGTGAGAAACCTTTGGCCCCGAACTCTCTATCACAATGCTGGAGGGATCGAATGGGGCACCTCACCAAACGACTAGGCAACACCGAGGGGGTGGCCATCCAAGCAGACACGGAATGAGGAGGACCGTGTAAGAAAAACCGCAAGGGAGTGCTAAGCAAGCACACCAGCGGGGGGGGGGGGGTGGAATGAAAATAGTTCACCGGAGCCCCGCAAACGAGCAGGAGCGGGGCACAACCTAATGAGGTGCTAAAACAGCACCCACCGGTATGCCAACCGGGGGTTGGCAAGGCCGGGAGACAGTAGACGAGAATCTACATCCCGGGCCGAGCAGGACCACCGGCGTACTAGAATCCGGCGGACCAATTTTCCGGTGGACCAAAAATTCCGGCGGACCAAAAGTTCCGGCGGACCAAAATTCCGGCGGTCCAAAATTTCCGGCGGAACAAAAATTCCGGCGGACCAGGAGGTGGCGGACGAAAAGTCAGCGGACCACAGCCGGACCAAACGCCGCGAACCAGTTTAAACTGGTCCGGCGGCCCGTTGGGATGGGCGGAAGGTGGTTGTGGATAACAGAGGCGGAGGGTGGAATCGGAGATGGTGGGTGGCGGTAGAAGCGCCGGCGACGGGTAAAGTGGTGGTTGTAATCGGGTAGGGAAGAAGCGGCGAGGATTGAAGGTTGGCGAATGGGGATGGGAGGAAACGGAGGGACATATGGTGTGGAGGGCTGGCGGTGTCCCTAGGTGGTGGAGTGGGGGAAGGAAAGAGAGGGAGAGGGAAACCAAGAGTGAGAGAGAGAGAGAGAGAGAGAGAGAGAGAGGGGGGTTGGGCGGTCGGGTTGGGTTATGCGAATGGGGCCAGGTCGGGTCGAGTCTTGGTTTTGGGCATGTAATTGGTCGGGTTGGCTCAAATAGATGGACGAGATATTAAAACCAATGGATTGATTTAAATAGATAATTATATAAATAAATGAATAATCAAATAAAATTATTAAATGAAACTGGTATATCATAGGACTCACGTGGAATCATAAACGAAAATGTTTTCATTACTAAAATGTGTACGCTTTTTATTCCAAAATTCTTATTATCATCGGGCGCTATTGTAGCGGGGGTGGTGCTGGGTTGATGGAACATGAACCAATAATCGGTCGCGACTGTGTGAAATGGACGTGCTCATGCATGTGATGACCTACTTTATGAAAAGTTAAGTCTTCAAATGTTGACCCTAGAGATTTGACTGTTGTCACATTCTCCCCCTGTTAAGAGAATTTCGTCCTGAAATTCAAATCGAGTTGGCGCCGACAGGGGCTCTCTCAAATAGGTCCATGTACTTGCGTCACATGTTGTCATCGTGCTCCCACGTGAACTAGTGTCCTCGGTGTGAGTTCCATCGTACCTTCAAAATGGGGATATGGCTTTACCTAATCCATTTGGCCTCGCAGTCCATGATTTTGACGGGCTCCTCGATAAAATGTAACTTCTCATCCACTTGAATCTCCTTGAGCGAAATCACTTGCCTCTCGTTCGAGAAACACTTCTTCATGTTGGATACATCAAGGAGGTTATGCAGACAACTAAAATCTTGCGGTAGTTGGAGACGATAAGTTACTGACCGATTCTGGCTAGTTTCTTAAACGGTCTGATGTACCTCGGGTTCAACTTACCTCGCTTCCCAAAGAAAATGACTCCCTTCCAGGGCGAGACCTTGAGCATAACGCGATCTCCTACATGGAATTCCAACAGTTTGTGCCTCACATCAGCATAACTATTCTGATAATCGCGCACGGCCTTCAATCGGTTCTGAATCTGAACAATCTTCTCTGTGGTCTCATTGATGACCTCCGAAACCGTGAGTTGGCTATCCCCAACATTGGTCTAGCAAATCGGCGACCAACACTTTTTTCCATAAAGTGCGTCAAACGGTTCAGCTTGTATACTCGTGTAGTAACTATTGTTATAGGAGAATTTAGCCAAAGGCATGTGAATATCCCATCGATTTTCGAAATTGATCAAACAAGCTCTAAGTGTCCTCAAGCTTCAGTATGGTCATCTCGCTCTAACCATCCGCTTGAGAGTGATAGATAGTGCTCATATCCAAACGCGTTCCTAACGCTTCCTGTAGCGACTACAAAAACCTTGGCGTGAACCTACTCTTGGTCTGAGATGATGAAGGTTGGCACTCCATGCCTCGAGACAACTTCCTTGATGTATAACTGAGCCAAAGTTTCAATCTTTTCTGTCTCCTTGATCGGTAGGAAGTGTGCCGACTTCGTTAACCGATCAACCAGTACCCAAATGGCGTCGTAACCACCAACGCTTTTGGGCAGCTTCGTGATGAAGTCCATATAAATCTGCTCCCACTTCCACTGCGGGATCTTCGTTTGGTATACCAATCCTGACAGTTTCTGGTTGTAACGTTTGCATTTTACCCAGTTGTGAAACCCGACTCATTTTGAAATTTTGCGTTTTTTTCGTTTTTTGGTTTAATAAGTACCGGAAGAAGTTTCGAGTATTATAGCTCCAAATAATGTTTTTAGATGAACCAAATTCATTCTTAAAGCCAATATTTAATTAAAATCTTTAGGAACCAATCGGGTTCCTCAAAAACGAATATAAAGTAATTTACAATTTTTACGCGATTTCTGTATGCGATTCGTCGTTTACCGGGAAATCTTGTATTCAGGCTTAGTGCTTAAGTTATTATAATTGATGTGTCTCGTGTTTCTAAATATTATCTCTAGTCATGCCATTCAATGTTGAGTCTTGAAACATTGACGATTAATCAAAAAGTGATACGTATTATATTTTGCCTGATAACGTGTTACGTGAATTTAGTTGTTCGATCATAATTCAACATATGGCATGTTTATATTCAATTTTATTGGATTGAATGTGGTTGATATGACGGGGAATGAAAAACGGTGAAAAACGTAGAAAACCGTAGTCGAAAATGACGAATAAGAAGAAATGGGAACGAATACTGTGAAACTGACCAAAAGGGTGCCTGTCCGAACAAACTCACAGACCGTGAACATTCTTTTGTGCACCTTGACGGTTCGTGACACATGCCTGATGAGCAAAAACCCTATTTTTCACCTATTTAATCATCCTTATCCCCTCTAACACCAATTTCACCTCTTCTAATCAACCCTACCCACCACTAATTGTTGTCCCATGATTATATCATTGCTTCCTTGAAAATTTATGGTTGTTTTGTGTGAATCCAAGCTTAGATCACCATCCTTTCCGGTTCAGTAAGCTTCATTCCTTGTGTTACTTGTTTGCATGGATCAAGATTTAATTTTTATGCTAGATCTAGGTTAGATCTAGGGTTTACGTACTTTGTTATGTTTAGATCTAACTCATGCCATGATAAAATTATGATTTTTATGATAAAATGATGTTAAAGTTTGGATTTTTATATATATGATGATAGATCTTGCATGTTAGGCTTAAAGATGATGTTTTGATGCATGAATGCTAGTACAAATTCTATCTTGATGATAGATCTAGTGTTTAGAAGTGTAAAGTTGCATGCTTGATGATGCTTGATGAATAAAGTTGAGATATTTAGATGTTTACACGCATGAATATCATGAAAGGTAGTGACTTGATGATGTAAAGCTTTAGTAAGTCATATATCTATGTATATCTAGCATGTGTAGTGAATAAAGAACGAGTTTTAATGATGATAGCATGTTAAAACCATGATCTTGAATGGATTATCGCATGCTATATAGTAAAGCTAGGTTTTTGTCATAAAATTAAATATATATAAATATATATAAATATGTATATGAATTGTGATAAACACCATGGTATGATCTTTGCATGTATGATGTGGTATGTGATGTGCATGTGTGATAACCATGATCATTGATTGATTCTAAGTGATGGCATGGAAAATGTATACATATATATATTTAAGGTCGCCATGAAAATAAATATTTATATTAATTGATTATTTTGTCATCACATGATCAAGTGTTATGTTTGGTTTATCTGTTGAGATAAATACATATGTGATCACTTAAATAAATCGTCAATGTCTCGTCGAGTCAACTAAGTCCATTGTGTCGTTTTGGGTCTTTGTATTCATTCGGTTTATTCGTTCGTATGGTCATCTTCGGGGTTTAACCGTCTCATTTTCATGGTGTCATTTTTCGTTCATTTATTCGATACCAGGTGAGTATTTATAGCCCATTTTCTTTCATCGTTTTAGGGTGCAAAATGTACGCTATATCAATCTCAAATACTTGATTTCTTTACTCTAAAATTTCATGCGAACTCTATGATTGTTATGTGTGTTCTAGCATGTTAAACTTGTGTAGATTGTTGTTGTTGTGGGATCAAGCTCTATTTCAATTTCAATGTCAATGTCAATTTCAACGGCTATATCATTAACACACCGAGCCGGGGTTACAATAATAGATCTATTGGTTTGACAACCCACCTGGCATGCCTGGTATTTGGCGTCGGGTGATTGGAAGCCTAATTATCAAGGGTTTAATTACGCTATTATATCATGTGCTTTATTTCATTACTTGATTATCATACTTATGAATTACCCTTAACTCATGGATCACATCCTTTACTCTAGTATGCTATACAAACTGATGTGCTCTAAAGTACACATGTTTTTATTAGTTAGACACCTGCACTTGTTGGTAGTTTATGCGTTATTTTGGTTAATTTTACCCTTGTTCGCTATGAAATGTTATAAACAGGTAACTAGAGAGGGCCAAAGTGACAATTGCTGATTTTAAGAGGTTTTGAAAAGAATTTGCACAAGATTCAGAGATTTGACTTATTCTCCACGCCACGCCCCGTTTTCCTATCACGAGCCATTACAGGATTATTTTAAGAAACCCTAATTCATAGAAAATGTGATCTATTTTGATATTTACCCATGAATTGACATTGATCTTTTCTATGACATAATGATTTGAGTATAATTTTTATGATTCCTATTGCATATCATAAATTAGTTGTTGAATGTTGTTTTTGATCCATTCCTAGTAGTACTTGCTTCGATCAGTATGATAGACGCATTCTGCTTGTTGATTCAATGCTATTTCTTAGTTGTTATTTGACGATTTGCAGTATGTGTTTAGGAAATGGTGATATTGCATGTTTAATAGTTCATTTTGATTGTATGTCTCTATAGTTAGTCATGAATCTTAGCTACCATGTCTTGGATTAAAGGATTAGTGAAGTGACAAGGTGTAGTGCATATGTGATGGTATGTGATTGGGTTATAATATGTTAGTCCATCATGATTATTCAGAATATGATTGGTCTATGATCCTAGGTCTTAGGTCTTATGTTTAGTGCCTTATAACTAAGACATTAATTCGTGGATACTTTATTATGTATGTGGTTATAATTGTAGACTCATTGTCTAGAAACTTTGTTTCCCTTAGATAGTTAAGTTACATTTTGTGAATGTCAGGGTTGGGTAATGTTGAAATAGTGATCAGTCTTAGATGATATCCGCTTTTATTATATTCTGCATTCGTTTATCTGCTATTATTTTAGTTATTTCTACCTATTTGTTTTTACTACTAGTCGTTAGGAATAGTGACACAATCCTGATGATCTTAATTAGGTTTAGTATGATTACACCATTGCTTCCTTAGGTCGACCCTGAGTCATTCTAAAGTGCTACCATATGATAGGTCTGCTTTCTTATGTATGCATGCATAGTAATACGATGAGTTAGGTTTATAAATTTAAAGGCCATTCTTGCAGGCCAAAGTATACCTCGCGTGCATCAATCAAGCTTTTTGGCGCCATTACCGGGAAAGCAAGTCATCATTCTAGACCTAATTATTTTAGTTAGTTTAGGTAGTTTTTCCTTTCTGTTTTTCATTTCGTCTTTCAAAATTTCAGAAAAATCAAAAAATCTAAAAACTAAAAAAATCCAAAAAAAAATAAATTCTTCTGCTATTCCTACTCGTGCTAATCCTCCAATTCTAGTCTAACCCTTTGAAGACCCTGAGCGTGTCATTCATTAAGCAAGGAAGATGGGAGATGCAACACAACGTAAAATCACCGATTACGCGAAGCCATCACCAAATGGAGGGCAATCAAGCATCATGCGATCCGTTGTCGCCGGTCACTTCAAGATCAATCCTGGCGTCATCTAGATGTTTCAAAATGCTTCACAGTTTCATGGTTTAGCAGACGAGTTTCCTCATTCGTATATCGACACATTTCTCAAAATGTGCAATACATTCAAACTCGACGGTCTCACCAATGATGTCATTTTACTCCGTCTCTTGCCATTTACTCTGGCTGGTAGTACCAAGACTTGGATGAAGACTCTACCAGCAGGTTACATCACTACATGGGATCAGCTGGCTAAGAAATTCTTATTCAAAGTCTTTCCTAAATCTAAAACACTCATTTTCCCAAGAGGAGGGGGAAACGTACAAGGGGATGCTACGCAAATGTCCTTATCATAATATGGATGAGTGGCTCTAGGAACCATATTTGTATAACGGGTTGAGAAATATCACCCGAATGCACATTGATTCCTCATCGGGAGGGTCAATTCTGAATAAAACTCTGGCAGATACCATCACACTAATTGAAAGTCTAGCTACCACCAGCTATAACTGGCAACCTTCTAGAGGTCGTCTGGCTTCTAATTCCAAACAGCCTGGCGTACATGCCATAGACGAGGTCACTGCATTAGATGCAAAGATTGAGGCCCTTATGAGCCAAGTAAATCATCTGACTACTAAATCTAATGTTTGTGATGCCTGCGGTACTACACACACCTTAGATAAATGTCTAGTTTTTGCAGCTCCTCTTACTAAACAGGTTGACTCGGCACATAATTTCTATAGTCGTCCTTCAGACCAATCAAATCACCAACCTTACAATTCTGATAATAGAAATCAACTTGATAGCTCCAGGAAAAACTCAAATTCTATTTTCATTCCAACCAACCTTACCGACCGCCTCACCTCAATCAAGGCGAGTCATCAAAATTGGAAAAGTTGGAAAGATTAGTCCAGAATCTGGTCAATGCTGATAACAAGCATGATACCGAAATAAAAAATCAGCAGGCTAGCGTTCAAAATATGGAAAGACACTTAGGGAAAATAGCCAATCTCCTATATGAAAGGAAGAAAGGAGATTTGCCAACACAGAGATTAATCCTAACGCCAGTGTCAATATGATCAGCACAGTTGATGAAGAAGAGGATCTATTCGAGAAGAAGCATGCCAAGCTGCAAGATCAATCTCGTGCACTTCAGAAGCAACAGTTGGAGGAATACTATGAAGAGCACAAGGATAACATAGAAGAGGAGTGAAAGTACCAACAATTCCTCGATCTCATCTCTGAACCCGACGCTAATGGAGAAGACATATCGCCTTCTTACGAAGGTTATGTTCTAATCAAATCCATTCTCAAATTCCTACTATCTAAGCATAAGAAACCATCTTCGGTCACTTCAACCAAGATAACTCCTGAACTACCGAACAAACAGAAGGATCCGGGTAGTTTTATCATTCCCTACGGATTTGGATCTTCATCATCCATAGATGCATTGGCAGATTTAGGTCGATGTAAGGCCCCATCCCGCTTAGATGTGTATTCAATTGATAAAAATATGGATTTGAAAATTTCATTACTTAAGTATTTCAAAATCCAATAATTATCGGTAAACTTCACACACAATCAAAACATGTTTAAGATACACGTCTCAGCAGAGTACGCAACATACAACTTCATTTACCAAAAATAACCACAAATATCCCAAAACAGAGGTGTGTTCGGTTCCATGAGCTTCCCGGTTGGACCGTGACCCGCCCGCTAGCGTTTACCTGCCACCAATACTAGTAACACATTAGTATTAATGGCCTAAAGCAATAAACCGCGCAATACAATCCAATTCATGAAGAATTCAAAAAAAATAGTCCAGGGGCGTTGGCAGACTCCAAAAATAGCGTCCAGACTCCCTTGCGTCCAGAATAGGGCGTCCTTACTCCCCAGGCGTCCAGACTCCCTTCTGGGCGTCCTAGACTCCCCCACCTGCACATTCAATTAGTTTTTCGCTTGTACTTTGCCCCATTCGTGGTGCTCTTCTAACCCGAATTAACCGATTTATAAAAACACCCATATATATATATACACACACATGCTAGTAGACCATTCTTTAGCTATCCACACCAATTTAACGGAGTTAAGGAGTCATTTACATTACCCTCCTAACCCGTTTGACCCATTAACACACTTTTACAAAAACAACTCTTTAAGTATAATTTCAGCTGCAATTCCCTCATAGTATCATTCTCTTGACACCCATACATTGTGCCAAACCACTTGATTTCTTGTTGGGACAATTTGAGGACTATAACCCCCATAGTCTTTCGCCTTGTCTCAACTCTACAGCTCGACCCAATCGGGTCATAAACACTACATCTCAGCTTGATCATATATCATGACCATTACTTTATTTCCTCTAAACAATCCAAACTCATCATGCCACTAGTGCTATAACAATTTCAATTCAAGATCATAATTCATATCAACTTCTTGCACATAATCATATAACCGCAAGGTGTTACATTACAGTTGTTAGTCTAAGACATAAAGGTTATATACCTTCATCTTTACCCTTACGGGTCACATTACAATATTCCACATAATTACACATACATCATCTGCCCACATTGCCCCTACCGGGTCATTCTCTACCATTTTATCCAACCGGTCATTTAACACCTTCTTACGCTTAATATGCAACATATATACACAACCATAACCCAAATGGGTTATTTATTGCTAATATACCAAAACATGTCACTCATCACAATCAAACCCAAACGGGTCACTATTATATTATCCCACACTTCTATACGATGTTGTAGCATTCATCTATCTACAAACATCCTACATCATTTTGCGCCCCGAACATCATACAATCATCTATGATATTCAACTAACTTATAATCCATTCACGATCAAATCACATAATAATGTATATGTATTTGAAATAAACTACTTTAACCAATCATATGTTACCAACCTTGCCCAACCAGGCCAATATCATACAACCACATATCACTATTCCTTACCAATATTAATTTCCTTCATCATTCTACCTCAATTTCATTATAGATAGTTACCCATACTAATGAGTAACTAGGCCATACGCAGACTTTATAGCAAACTAAACATTCTTAAATGTTACCTCGAGAGCTTTAACTTCCATTACCCGGATTGTTACTCACTCTTTCAACTTGATTATCCAACGAGATCCTCCTTCCATGCTAGGCTCATACTAAACTATAGCATCCATCAATAATAAATGTCAAGTTACAGATAAGACATATAGCATGTATACACATATGTCTCTTTTCTATTTTTGGTGCTCAACTCATTTTCATACATCAATTTATGCAATCAATCCACATTTAAGATTCAAGTTCTAGCATCTCAATAAACCTCAAGTCACACAAACAATGTCAAAGTATAATTTGACTTTCCATGAGCCAATCTCTCAGCTCAACTATAATCTCACTAATCCCCATAAAGACTACAGATTTAGCATCAATTAGTATACTAGACCTTACAATAGTCCCATAATAACCTTTTACTTGCATTCAACGCATAAATAAATTGTAAGAATCAATGCCTCACAATTAACAATTATCCCCCACAATTTTCTATACAAAAGTTCAAATAGACATTTCATCGAACACCTTGTGTGCATGAAACTCAACCATAATATATACACTTGCTTGATTCAAGTTTCCTATCCAATTATGCATATCAAGAACTACTCACAATTTCTTATCTCTATAACCATCAATAAATCGTTTCTATCTACTACACGTATGATTTCTTTCCAATAGTCAACATAACTTAAAAACCCCAAACTTTTATACATAAATTCGTATTTGGGGTTTCACCCACCCAAAACTTGATGTTTAAGCCACCAAACTTAGTATCTAAGTATCCAAGACTTCATATATTCATCATGCAACACATACAACACCAAATTACAGCTTGAAACTTCCAATTTCTCTTATGCCATTCGAAATTTAAGCATACAAGAAGATGAGAAATACTTACACTATAGCTTCCAATCGAGTAGCAAGACTTAAAGCTCTAAGAACCTTGCTCTCCTATAAAAAATCGCAGCTTGCATGCCCTTGATTGTGGCTCACGAATTTAGGGATGGAGAAGGGGAGAATGGCGATGTACAGAAGTCGCATACGACCTCCCCATATCTCCTGTCTTTTGTTATAAACCCATAAGTGCATACTGCCCCCCTTCAACTTTTGCTATATTGATAAAGTTTACCACTTACTTGTATTTTACAAACAAACCCTTCATCCTTCATGACTTTTCTTTATATTAACATACTAGTCACCAAAGTAAAACAAAAGCAACTCCACTCCATTAAACATGTCGGTTTATCATTATTAAATAGCTCATACCCGATCCCCACCCAAAATAAATAGTATTTTAAGGCAATACGGATTTTGGGATGTTACAAATCCACCCCCCCTTAAAGGGAGTTTCGTCCCCGAAACTACGTCATATACTTATCTTAAGATATTTCCACTCACTCTTCTACCTCTATCCACCTTTTTACATTTACTTAAACCTGGTCACACTCATGCCTATTTGCATTACCCAAGGGGCTTTTCACCAATTAGTAATGATAACTTTACAATTCATCATCACTATAACACTCTATATCGTTTAGCCACTTATCTTTTATTCCTCATTTCAAATTCACATTCCCTTTCTTTTCTTTCCATGATCCATGATACCAGTCGGCTCATAGCCTTTATTCAACCTCCCACATTCCCTCATAGTTGCAATTTAATATGCCTTGCCATCATTTTAAATGGCCATTGACATTCATCCAGCCTTTTGCTCGTATATCATACCTATCATTTTGATGGGCTTATCCATACCCCATACCCATGTCATTGCCTCTGATCGAATTTCTTCAATCCATACACCTGACTTGGTTAACACAACTAGGCATCTCCACTTAATACTCACAACATTTATTTCTCTACTTGTTTCACACAAAGTAGACCCCTAAATGCAATTACATACGACTTAGACTTTTTTCTATTTTGCTTCTACAAAATAGATTCTCCCCACGTATAACCCTCAACCTTCAAATCTTCTATTCAGCTATCACAATCGAGATTAACACACCTACGTTACCCTACTTAGTTGTCACAAAGTAGAGGTTTACCGCTTTTACTCTTTACACACACTCTATTCTACATATTTAATCTAGGTAGAATTTCACCACACTTAACATCATCATACTTATTCTACATTGATCATACATGTAGACTTTCGAATCGCTTAACATTCCCACACTCATTCTCTACTTATGGATACAAGTAGAGTTCCAGCATTCACTCCTGCATCACACTTCATTCTATCTTATTAGCACAAGTAGAATTTTACATCTTTTCATTTTCATATTATTTATTATCACAATTAAGATAGATCACCGATACACACTTACATCATTGTCCTTCATGACCAATACCGATAGAATTCCATCATTCTAAAAATTTCCAACTCAATCCTACACGATTCATACAAGTAGGATTTTTACTATGCTCATCATTCACACTCTATATCTTACATGATTTCATTCATGCAACCTTCCTCTACATACTTCATTCCCACTACAATCTAAAAATCATATGGAACAATAGTATTATCACATTCCCCTCTAAAAATCATATACAATCATGTTATCATTATCACGTTCCGCTTTATCATATATATTCAATCACATCATCATTCTATCCCGCTATCAACAATCACGACATCATCTTCACATTCCGCTCTAATAATTCTAAACAATCATGACATCATTGCATAGTCATCACACTCTGCTTTAATGCACAAAGATACTCACAGCTTTTCTATCACATTCAACTTTACCGCACACACAATCACAACTTTACAATCATATTCAGCTTTAGTGCACATACACACTCATAGCTTTACAATCAGATTCAGCTTTACCGCACATACACAATCACAGCTTTACAATCAGATTCAGCTTTAACGTACATACACACTCACAGTTTTACAATCAGATTCAGCTTTACCGCACATACACACTCACAAATTTACAATCAAATCCAGCTTTACCGTACATACACACTCATAGCTTTACAATCAGATTCAGCTTTACCACACATACAAACTCACAACTTTACAATCAGATCCAACTTTACCGTACATACACACTCACATCTTTAAAATCAGATTCAGCTTTACCGCACATACACACTCACAGCTTTACAATCAGATTCAGCTTTACCGCACATACACAATCACAGCTTTACAACCAGATTCAGCTTTACCGCATATACACATTCACAGCTTTACAATCAGATTCAGCTTTACCGCACATACACAATCACAGCTTTACAACCAGATTCAGCTTTACCGCATATACACATTCACAGCTTTACAATCAGATTCAGCTTTACCGCACATACACACTCACAGCTTTACAACCAGATTCAGCTTTACCGCATATACACATTCACAGCTTTACAATCAGATTCAGCTTTACCGCACATACACAATCACAGCTTTACAACCAGATTCAGCTTTACCGCATATACACATTCACAGCTTTACAATCAGATTCAGCTTTACCGCACATACACACTCACAGCTTTACAATCAGATTCAGCTTTACTGCACTTACACAATCACAACTTTACAACCAGATTCAGCTTTACCGCATATACACATTCATAGCTTTACAATCAAATTCAGCTTTCAATTCGACCACAGTAGTGATCATCACATCTCATTTATCAATTTATAATATTAACAAGATATAATTCATGTAAGGATCACTTACCGGGTGACAAGATCGAGCCTTGAACCGAACACCCTTTCCCATCACGAGCACTTGGTTTGAGTTCAAGTTCCCCCACGACACTTAAATCCCTCAAACCGTGGCTCTGATACCAACTTGTAAGGCCCCATCCCGGTTAGATGTGTATTCAATTGATAAAAATATGGATTTGAAAATTTCATTACTTAAGTACTTCAAAATCCGATAATTATCGGTAAACTTCACACACAATTAAAACAGGTTTAAGATACACGTCTCATCAGAGTACGCAACATACAACTTCATTTACCAAAAATAAGCACAAATATCCCAAAACAGAGGTGTGTTCGGTTCCATGAGCTTCCCGGTTCGACCGTGACCCGCCCGCTAGCGTTTACCTGCCACCAATACTAGTAACACATTAGTATTAATGGCCTAAAGCAATAAACCGCGCAATACAATCCAATTCATGAAGAATTCAAAAAAATAGTCCAGGGGCATTGGCAGACTCCAAAAATGGCGTCCAGACTCCCTTGCGTCCAGAAAAGGGCGACCATACTCCCCAGGCGTCCAGACTCCCTTCTGGGCGTCCCAGACTCCCCCACCTGCACATTCAATTAGTTTTTCGCTTGTACTTTTCCCCATTCGTTGTGCTCTTCTAACCCGAATTAACCGAGTTATAAAAACACCCATATATATATATATATATACACACACACACACATAATAGTAGACCATTCTTTAGCTATCCACACCAATTTAACGGAGTTAAGGAGTCATTTACATTACCCTCCTAACCCGTTTGACCCATTAACACACTTTTACAAAAACAACTCTTTAAGTATAATTTCAGCTGCAATTCCCTCATAATATCATTCTCTTGACACCCATACGTTGTGCCAAACCACTTGATTTCTTGTTGGGACAATTTGAGGACTATAACCCCCATAGTCCTTCGCCTTGTCTCAACTCTACAGCTCGACCCAATCGGGTCATAAACACTACATCTCAGCTTGATCATATATCATGACCATGACTTTATTTCCTCTAAACAATCCAAACTCATCATGCCACTAGTGCTATAACAATTTCAATTCAAGATCATAATTCATATCAACTTCTTGCACATAATCATATAACCGCAAGGTGTTACATTACAGCTGTTAGTCTAACACATAAAGGTTATATACCTTCATCTTTACCCTTACGGGTCACATCACAATATTCCACATAATTACACATACATCATCTGCCCACATTGCCCCTACCGGGTCATTCTCTACCATTTTATCCAACCGGTCATTTAACACCTTCTTACGCTTAATATGCAACATATATACACAACCATAACCCAAATGGGTTATTTACTGCTAATATACCAAAACAGGTCACTCATCACAATCAAACCCAAACGGGTCACTATTATATTATCCCACACTTCTATACGATGTTGTAGCATTCATCTATCTACAAACATCCTACATCATTTTGCGCCCCGAACATCATACAATCATCTATGATATTCAACTAACTTATAATCCATTCACGATCAAATCACATAATAATGTATATGTATTTGCAATAAACTACTTTAACCAATCATATGTTACCAACCTTGCCCAACCAGGCCAATATCATATAACCACATATCACTATTCCTTACCAATATTAATTTCCTTTATCATTCTACCTCAATTTCATTATAGATAGTTACCCATACTAATGAGTAACTAGGCCATACGCAGACTTTATAGCAAACTAAACATTCTTAAATGTTACCTCGAGAGCTTTAACTTCCATTACTCGGATTGTTGCTCACTCTTTCAACTTGATTATCCAACGAGATCCTCCTTCCATGCTAGGCTCATACTAAACTATAGCATCCATCAATAATAAATGTCAAGTTACAGATAAGACATATAGCATGTATACACATATGTCTCTTTTCTATTTTTGGTGCTCAACTCATTTTCATACATCAATTTATGCAATCAATCCACATTTAAGATTCAAGTTCTAGCATCTCAATAAACCTCAAGTCACACAAACAATGTCAAAGTATAATTTGACTTTCCATGAGCCAATCTCTCAGCTCAACTATAATCTCACTAATCCCCATAAAGACTACAGATTTAGCATCAATTAGTATACTAGACCTTACAATAGTCCCATAATAACCTTTTACTTGCATTCAACGCATAAATAAATTGTAAGAATCAATGCCTCACAATTAACAATTATCCCCCACAATTTTCTATACAAAAGTTCAAATAGACATTTCATCGAACACCTTGTGTGCATGAAACTCAACCATAATATATACACTTGCTTGATTCAAGTTTCCTATCCAATTATGCATATCAAGAACTACTCACAATTTCTTATCTCTATAACCATCAATAAATCGTTTCTATCTACTACACGTATGATTTCTTTCCAATAGTCAACATAACTTAAAAACCCTAAACTTTTATACATAAATTCGTATTTGGGGTTTCACCCACCCAAAACTTGATGTTTAAGCCACCAAACTTAGTATCTAAGTATCCAAGACTTCATATATTCATCATGCAACACATACAACACCAAATTACAGCTTGAAACTTCCAATTTCTCTTATGCCATTCGAAATTTAAGCATACAAGAAGATGAGAAATACTTACACTATAGCTTCCAATCGAGTAGCAAGACTTAAAGCTCTAAGAACCTTGCTCTCCTATAAAAAATCGCAGCTTGCATGCCCTTGATTGTGGCTCACGAATTTAGGGATGGAGAAGGGGAGAATGGCGATGTACAGAAGTCGCATACGACCTCCCCATATCTCCTGTCTTTTGTTATAAACCCATAAGTGCATACTGCCCCCCTTCAACTTTTGCTATATTGATAAAGTTTACCACTTACTTGTATTTTACAAACAAACCCTTCATCCTTCATGACTTTTCTTTATATTAACATACTAGTCACCAAAGTAAAACAAAAGCAACTCCACTCCATTAAACATGTCGGTTTATCATTATTAAATAGCTCATACCCGATCCCCACCCAAAATAAATAGTATTTTAAGGCAATACGGATTTTTGGATGTTACAGTCGAGCATTAGCATAATGCCATACTCAATCTAGAAGGAGGTCAAACTAGGTCATCTGCAGCCAGCAAGTCTCAGCATTCAACTCACCGGTTAAATTTACATTGATTCTAATAGGATTGTTAAGGATGTGCTAGTTGGTATTGAGAACCTCAAATTTCCATTTGACTTTATTGTTCTTGACGTACGAATTAATAGAAATCATCATTTGATTCTAGGACGTCTGTTTCTAGAAACTGCCATAGTAGTAATCAACATGGATAATGGTCACATCACCCTCTGAAATGGTGATGAGGAAATCTTAATTGCGCCAACACATACAAATCTAAAGGCTTTGATTTTCCAAGAGAAGGAGGAGCTCATATGTTATATGGACTCTGATGTCCCACAATACTCGCTCCCGTCCTTGAATCTGATTGTGATATTTCAAGGAAACATTCCTGAGCAGATGATGTAATTTCCTGTCTCGCTCAATCCCGAATTGATAAATTCATTCCTTGATGTCAAAAACCCTAAGATTGAACCACTCGACGAGGAGGTGAGTTCAAGCCTTCATCTTTCAAATATCTAGATGAAGGTGGGTCTGGCTGAAGACCCTGTAAAAACTTAGTGCTTCTTGGGAGGCAACTCAATTTCTTTCGTTTCGTATTGTTTTTCTCTCGTGTTTTGTCAAGGTTCTATCCGAATTCTTCATTTCAGTTGACTATCTCAAATGAGATTACTCTTTCTTCGCAATTCTGTAACTCGATTTGTCAACGTTGCTTAAAATTGTACGAAAATAGCCTCTGTCAAGAATTCACTTTCGGGTGACATAATGGCTCGTTATCACATAACGGCCCGTTATGAACTAAAGCAAAAACGGCTAATTACCCCGTAATGGCTCGTTACCGACCTATTTGTGTCTTATAAATAGAAACCTTTCAGACGGCTATTTATAAACCCTAACTCGCATTGCCGACTTCTAGGGCAATCTTGGTTGATCTGAGAAGCAGAATTCCGTGTTCTTCCACCGTTTGACATTTAAATGAAGAAAGGTATGGTTCGGTTGTTGCTTTTTCAACTTTTTCTTTTCTTCTTGAGGGCTGGAATGTTTCTTTACCCCTTCCATGCTCTCCTATCCATTGATAACTCGATCACCGCACTTAATCTTTTCAAAATTTCTTCATGATCGTTGTAAAGGATTATGTGTGGGGATGGCAATAAGTTCCCATCCCTAATTCGCACTTAACCTGCTAATTTCTGGACCTTACAAAGTTCTGATCAGTTTTAAAATTTCGAAAATTTTTGCGAAATTAGCCCTAATGGCACGTTACCTCGTAACGGCTCATTACGCATCCCTTACAGTAAGTTGCAAAATGCCTCGTTAGCCTTTAACGAGCCGTTACACACTTAATTTTCATTCTTTCATATTTTTGTCTTTTTGCTAATTTTTCTGTTAGATGTCTGGCAAACGTCCGATGACTGATGTCATGCCTATGAAGAATTATAACAATAAGCTAGTTCCTCCCGATGAATCGGGCAAGGCCGATGAAACATGATGATGAGATCGGGCGTAAGCAAAAGCAAGTTGAGGCCATGCCAACTTTCAACATCCTGTGTGGTAGGCTCACACTCAAGGAGGGCGAGATTTTAAAAAGGATCAGACTCTCACTCGCACTACTCATAAGCTTCAACAAAAGATAAACAAGATCGGTGCAATGGTGATGATAGATAGGATACAACAACATGAGTTGGATACTTTGCAGGCTTCTTTTGGTGAGATCTCTTCCTCAGAAGAATCAGACATTGAAGATGCTTAAGGATCTTGACCATGAAGCCTATTTATCTATATTATTATTATAATCTATCTATCTGATTCTTTAGACTTCATTGGTGATTTTTTTGGATTGTTTTGACATCTAATTGATTATGGTTCAATGATAATTATTATGGATTAAATAAATGGACTGTTTTATTATTTATTTTTTGGTAATACTTTTATTTTCTTATTGCGTGTGATGTTTTTCTTTCTCTTGTTAGTCTTGTAAGTAGCATCAAGGCAAAGGAACTGGTACAAAAACGAATGAGAAGACAAGTCAACCATTAGGGTTAGTAAAGAAAACTATTATCTACATTCCACCAGCAGCCAGACTCGTCTTTCCTTTCTTTTTATCTTATGTTTTACAGTGTTGTCAAGTACATTGAGGACAATGTACGATTTTAAGCGGGGGGGGGGGGGGGGGTGGGACTATAGGAGACTCGCCTATAGTTTGCATATTTTATTGGTCATTTGTTTGAAATTTGTAATTTTTTTTAATTTTTTGCATGTTAAACTTTTTACACTGCTAAAACTTAAGCTATCAACTGATTTTGTAAGTCTTAAGCAAACTTTTAACTCTATATGCTTGACCAAAGCAAAGCTTTATCCACCTTCCATTCATCACTATACAACTCTAGGCATGTATTTTAGACCCTTATGCATAACAAAGTCCTAGGTTGCTTATTAGGATAGATTAGACCTTATAAAACTTAGACAACAATTCCAGTGTGCTTGTACGAGGGAGGAAGCCTAGATATTCAACCAAACTTAAGCCCTGTTTCCATTCCCTTTTCACGGTGAGATTTTTTAAGCCTCAAACAAGCTTCCTAGTATAGGGTCTACAGAGAAGAAGATTTTACTGAATTTGATTGGTATACATGAGTACCCAAGCAGGTTAGATTGAAGTTGTTTCAATCTGTGGGAAGAGAGCCATTTACAATTGAAGAAGCATGGAAAGAAGTTTCAATAGCTAACATCCTTGTTGTGGCCCCACACAAAGACAACCTGAAGGTATTATTTCTCTTCACTATGATAGCTGTAGGAGCTCCTATTGCCTCTGTCAGAGAAATTCAGCAAACTATTGAAAGAGATTTTATTACCCCTGAAATGAGGGCAATTGCTGAAGAAGAAGGAGTTGATCTTGATGCTGAGACAGAAGTGATGGATGATGACAACAATGATGATAATGATGATGATGATAACAATGGTGATAATGGTAATGAAAAGAAAGATGATGAGGAAGTTCAAAGTGTGTTGAAAAATGACACTACTGCCAAAGATCAGAATATTTAAGAAATCAACAAGGATGTGTACAAAATTGATATGGATATTGCTGATGAACAAATAGAAGATGTTATGAAGGATTACAGAGATCTGATTGATCCCGAGGTAAATGATCAAGTTACCTCGGAAGCTGAAAAAGTTATCTTGGGAGAACATATTAGTCCAGGTGAACAATTTACCTCGGGTAATATTATCTCAGAACTTTCTATTGTTGCTGTTGCTGATCAAGTTACCTCGGAGCAAACAACTACTCCGGAGGATGAAACCAACACTCTTTTGTTCTTTGCAGCAGACACATATCAGCCAATCAGGTTCGAGTTTACTCAAGCAAACATCTGGGAAGAAGCAGAAACACTGGCTATGCTACAGGCAAAGAAAATTTATCAAGGAATCAGTTTTCTTGGTTAACTTCTGCTCCTTCTCCTCCTGTTGAACCTGAACAAATTCTTGAAATTGAAGCTCCTCTAGTAGATTTGGGAGGTATTAGAGATGAAAGAGGGTATCAAATTTGGACCCTATTACCCACCAACAAAAGACTATTCAGAAATAGTTCTTGTGACTCCTTCAACTCATGTGGAGGAAATTGTAAGAAATATTTTGGCCAACTACTAGGCCAAATATAAACCAAGAATAGGTGAGGTAAAGATCAATCCACTACCACCATTTACCAAGAGAGCTGCCATCAGTGACAAAGTCATAACCTACCCCACTGAGAATCCAAATCTGGGGAAAGGTAAGAAGAAAATGACAGATGATGAACTCCTACATGCAGAATATGAGAAGAAGTTCAAACCTGCCTACAAGAATGTGTCATCTCCTGAACACAAAATAAACTGTTCCAGAACTGTCTTTATTCCCATTCTTGACAGGAAGGGTGAAGATCTTGATGAGAGAACAATATGTGACAAGGCATTAATTAGAGAATTCAATGAAAGAATGATATCTCATATGGCTCAGCTGAAAATGATCAATGAACTAAAAAGAAGAAGCAGAGAAGGTGTGAAGATCCCTGCAAAGCTGTTTGCACCAAAAGCCACAAAACCTGTAAAGCTTCTGGATGGGCAAGAAACCACCTTACCTGCTAGTGAAGTAAGTATGTTAAACTCTGTACATGCAGCTGATTTGATTGAAAGAATGGAACAGGAGAAACTAGACAAAGAGATGGCAGAGGCATTTGTGCTTCAAGACAACTTGAATATTTATCAAGACAATGAAGAAGTTCTTGATATTATAAAAGAAGAAAAACTAAGGTCTATAGAAGAAAGGAAGAAGAAGCTAGACCAAGCCAAAGAAAAGAGGCATCAATCATTTGTTGAAGAAGCCAGCATTGCTGTAAACAAAGAAAAGGAACAGATTAGGCTAGCTGCAAATGATGCTAACTGGGAGTTACTGAAAAGATGGAGAGACATTTTCTTAGCTAGAGGATGGGTCACCCCTAAAGCCATTAGCTTGACCTCTGCTAATGATTTATGTGATTTAATGTCAATGGTAGTAGAAGAAGAAGGAAATCTCAGGCTCAGCCAAAGACTTGAAGCTGATAATATCACTCATGAGCAATTGAAGATTGATGAAACATAGGAGACAAGAGCACTCAAAAGATACTTCATAGAGATATTAGGAGAGGAAATGAACACAATCAATCCCTGTTCTTTGAATACTCTAAGAGAGGTATGGTGAGATAAGAAAGTAAAAATCAAGGATATTAGAAAGAACAAGAATTCCTAGACCTCCAGGAGCTTTCTCGGGTACACCTTCTCTTCCTCCTAAACCTATGAGTCTCATAGACTCACTTCTTGGCAATACACCCTATACTCCACCCACTACCACACAAATCTCTACCATTCCTCTCAAAAGAAACCCACCCAGGGATAACAGACCTCAATTCACAAAGCCACCAACCAAAAAGTCCAAACCTAGCAAACCTATTCCACCAAAATTCAGAGCTGATAACTTTGCTCCCATTGAACCTCTCATGAAACCCAAACCAAAACCCACAACAGAATCATCCCAAATTCCTTCAATCCAAAAATTAACTCACCATTCCACACAACCACTTTCTGCACAACCAACCTCAGACCTACTAAAGCAACCAACCCTGTGAACCCACCAGAATCCACAACATGTTCCTCAAGGAGAAAGAAATTAATGGAAAAAAGGAAAAGACCTCAAGTCATTTCCTCTAGCTCTGACTCATCTTCAGACAAGAAAGTACCTGAAGATATGCATGCTAATAGAAGAAGAATTCTCTTTTGGAAATTTGATGAAGACTCAAGTTTCTACCTGTTCACTACAAGCACCAATGAAGTTCTAAGACTCAGCAGCAATGAAGCTCTTACAACTTTATCTGACCTAGAACTTGGTGATATAAGAAGTGTAGCTGGTGATGGAAAAAGACTAAGTGCTTAAGAGCAGTCCCTCATGATTAAGATAAGGATGCACTTCGACACAACAGTAAGGGAAACTTCATCTGCTGAACCTATCAAAACTGACTATCATGTTACTCATGTGGAATTGGATCTAGCTACTAACAGATACATTGTATACAGAGCTGATGGATCATTCACACGACACAGAGAGATAAATCCAGGTGAATGGAACTTTAATGATAAAAAACTATACTAGATTACATGCTCACAAATTGACTGTTCAGATTTGACATGACAAAGAATCAGTAGAAGAAGTCAGCTTTGCTGAAGAAGTTAGTTGTTTTTGGTTCAAGATAGTTTAAATTGTTTTGTTTTTATTTAGTATGATATTCGGAAGATTTTGGAATCATCATCTTAGGGGGAGACTGTAATGTCATTTTACCTCGGAATCCTATTTTACCTTGGGAACAAAGTTTTATCTCGGACAGTGGATACGCCCGAGATAACTCAAGTTACCTCGGTAAGGCGAGTTATCTCGGACATCAACTTGACCTGCTCCACATGTCTCTGACATATCTGATCTA
>JBCNJP010000025.1:59563860-59581511 GCA_039602395.1 Deinandra increscens subsp. villosa
GTGACAAACCATACCTTTTGATTGATTGGCAGCAGAGCCTACCAAGCATATCAACCGTGAATCACAGCTTTTCACATCCACCTTACACGTGTCAGTCAGCAAACACCTGAAAATTTATATCACTTCCCTACCTGGTCAACAAAACCAGTAAAAAAAACTTAAAAGCACACAAAATTAGGGGAAACATCAAGATGTTTATTTTATATCTTCCCCTTGCTTTTAGATTTTTTAAAACACACATAGAAAAAATTGACACTATTTTTGGAATACTTTAATAATTTTTTTTTATAAGTATACAGATAGTAGTTGTCAAACTACTCATCAAAGGCTATCATCCTGAGGCCTTTGAGACACATTTCAAAATTTGCACTAGGGAGGGGTTTGGTGAACATGTCCGCCACGTTGTCATCTGATTGCACCCGTTCTAAGTGAATGAGCCTGCGTTCATAGCAATCCCGAATGAAGTGTGTTTTGATATCAATGTGCTTGGTTTTCGAATGTTGCACATGATTTTTTTAACAATTTGCAAAGCAGCATTATTATCACAGTATATGGGAGTATCAAAGAAATTCTAACCGTAGTCTCCCAATTGATGCTGCAGCCATACCACCTGTGAGCAACATTCAGACGTATTCTGCTTCAGCTGTAGATTATGACACCGTGTGCTGCTTCTTGCTCTGCCAAGCTACCAACCTGTCTCCTAAGAACTGAGCTCCAGCGGATGTAGATTTCTTGTTAAGCTCACTGCCACCATAATCACTATCAGTAAACGCATACAGATTAAACCCAGACTCCTTAAGGTACCAGAGGCCCAGCCTTAGCCTACCCTTCAAATATTTAAAAATTCTTTTAATAGAAGATAAATGAGAGAGTTTAGGGTTAGCCTGATATCGTGCACATTGGCACACTGCAAACATGATGTCTGGTCAACTGGCCGTCCAATACATCAGTGACCCGATCATTGAGTGGTACATGTGCTCGCTGACCGTTTGGCCACCTAAATCTTTTAGTGAGTGTTGGCCTGGCTGCCATGGGTGTAGCAACAGGCTTTGAGTCTGCCAATTTGTATTTCTCCAGAATTTCTGTAACATACTGTGCCTGATGTATCAAGATACCAGTTTCACTTTGCTTCCCCTGTAATGCCAAGAAGAATTTCATTTCCCCCATCTGGCTCATCTCAAACTTCGTTCTCATTACCTTCTCAAATTCTTTGCACAACTCTTTATTTGTGGACCCGAAAATGATGTCATCCGCGTACACTTGCACCATAATGATGTCATTATCAACCTCTTTCCTAAACAGTGTCTGATCCATAATTCCCCTTATGTACCCATGAGCTAGAAGATGGTCAGTTAACGTTTTGTACCAAGACTGTGGGGCCTGATGCAATCCATAAAGGGCTTTGTCTAGCTTGTACACATGGTAGGGATGCTCTTCATCAATAAAACCAAGAAGCTGAGTGACATACACCTCTTCATCCATGTCTACATAAAGAAATGCAGTTTTCACGTCATACTGATAGACCGTGAAGTTCATGTAGAAGGCATATGCCAGAAAAACTCTGATTACTTCCAACCGGGCAACTGTTGCATACACTTCATCATAATCACTTCCTGCAATCTGCTTGTGCCCCTGGACGACCAGCCTTGCTTTATTTCTGATAATAAATCCATTGTCATCTTTCTTATTCTTGTAAATCCACTGAGTTGTAATGACCTTCTTATCGGCTGGCTTCTCCAATAACCTCCACACTTAAAGCTTTGAGAACTGGTTCAACTCTTCGTGCATAGCTTCCACCCAACTAGGATCTTGTAAAGCCATTGTGATGTTTGATGGCTCAATTTGTGATATAAAGCATGAATACATGAAGTGGTTGATGTCACCCGATTTGCTTCCTGTTATCACCCCAGATGCCAAAGGACCCATGATGTTGTCTAAGGGATGATATTTGTGAATTCTTGTTTCACCAACTGCTTGTACCGGGATTTCTGGAGGTAAGTTAGCCTGTACGGGTTCCTCATTAATCTCTATTTCTGCCTCTGCCTCCGCTTCCTGTGTTTGAACGGTTCCTATGCCTGGGTCTTTATCCGACTCGTCCTCATCTCTAACTTCATTTGTTTCTATCACCGGTATGGTATCCGTGTCGGTGGCAGAAGCTGAGGATTTTGAGATGGTATGGGCAATTGACAGTCCTAAGATTGGATCGTCAAACAATTCTTCTGAAATGACTGGATCCAATCCAAATGGGAGAAAGAATTGGTTGTAGTTAAATGCTTATGCCGGACCCACTCTACCATCCGAGGGGTAATCTTCAAGCCAGTCTACATTTGTAGACTCCATTACTTTATTCGTTGATTTGTTAAACACCCTGTAAGCTGAGCTGGCAGAATAACCTACAAAATAGCACTCATCAGATTTAGCATAAAATTTTGGCAAATCATTATTTATTAAAACAGTGCAAAGACATCCAAAAGCACGAAGATGCCCAATCTTGGGCTAGTCATGATAGATCAGCTCATAGGGAGTCTTCTACTGACGCTTGTTAATAAGAACCATGTTTTGCAGATAACAGGATGTGTTGACTGCTTCTGCCCAGAACATTGTAGGCAATTTGGAATCGCACAGCATTGTGCGAGCTGCTTCAATTAACTTTCTATTGCGTCGTTCAGCCACTCCATTCTGCTAGGGAGTATATGGTGCACTGTACTGATGCTCGATTCCCTTTTCTGCACAAAACTCATCAATAACTTGAATCTTGAATTATGTCCTGTTGTCACTTCTGATTGACTTCACTTTCAGGTTCAGCTTATTTTTAATGAGGTTGATAAAGACCTTCAACACCTCTTCAACATCATTTTTCTTGTGCAAGAAAACACCCAAGTGAAACATAAAAAATCATCAGTAATAACTAAACCAAAAACACAACGATTAAGACTCAACATACTGACTAGACCGAAGAGGTCCACATGAAGCAGTTCCAACATAGAGGAGATTCTGTTGAACATCTTTGGCTTGTGGGGACGTTTGTGCTGCTTCCCCTTAGCACATGCCACACATTCTTCCTTTACCTCGAACTCTTTAATTGGAATGTCTTTGACAAGTCCTCCTCTTGCTAGCCTATTTAGAATCTTCAAGTTCGTGTGCCCCAACCGTCTGTGCCACAACTAAGCATGGTTCTCAGCCGTTTTAGAAAGAAGGCATGCCACCTCGGTTGTAGGGGGCTTCTGCATGTTGAGGACATATGAGTTGCCATATCTTGGTGTGCGCATCAACACCCAATCATCGGGGATGGAGTATCCAGGTTTGAGAATTAAGCATTCTTTATTGTTGAAAAGAACTGGATACTCCTGATCACAAATTTGTGATACACTTAAAATATTGTGCTTCAATTGCTCTACATAACGTCATGAAAGCTGAGACATCCATTTATGACTATTACTTTATGACTGATGTAACCTCCAACTCCTCCGGCAAACGACACATATCCGCCATCAAATTTCTCTAAGTCTTGTAACAGAGATATGTCGCATGTCATATGCCGGAACAACCACTGGTAACATACCAAAGGTTGTTAACAGTCCTCCTTGGCTGTTCCTGCATTCAAAGGAGATCAATTAGTTTTGGGTACCCATGCCTTAATGGGTCTGGGTAAAGTTGGACTGCTTTTGGTTTAAGTGGGCATGTCTTTGTTGTTGATATTTCTTGGCTGGTGATTCTCTTCCCAAGTACCTGAGGACCTTTCGGTGGAGTTTCATTTTTATTTCCAAATTTTACATCTTGAAAATGTTTGAGTGTTTTTTATACACTCCATTAGGCTTGAAAGACAGGTTTACTACCTTTTGCACATTCCACCTGTCATCCTTCCGCCAGGGAGTTGATTTTGACAAACCAACTGGTTTTGGATGGATGGGTGGCTTGGGAAAACTTGTCTGTTTTGCGACTGCCTTTGAACTTCTAACAGGTTTTGGAATCCAGGCAGGTTTAAAAGACTTTGAAAAGTTTACTGATTTTTGAAAAGAGTGACCCACGTTAGTTTCTTTGAGATCAGTTTTTGTTTGCTGCTTAGGTGACTTGTGCTTTTGATTCACTTTGTGTACCTTAGGTTGTTGAGTTACAGGCTTCTGCATCTTAGGGTGTGAAGGTACAGACTTTTGTTTTGAGCCAGCATATGTTTGGCTCTGTGGAACATGTTTCTGATGAACCCTTTTAGGGTAATAGGGTTCATATGGTCGATGCAAGCAATTTCTTGCCAAGTGTCGAGATTTTCCACACACATGGCAAGATTGCTTTTTGGGATACGCGGGAGCCTGTGGTTGGTTTCGCCCAGTGGATATCCAAGTCGGTTTTTGGACAGTTCTTATGTATCTAATGGGTTTTGCCATTTGGCTTAGTGGTCAAAATGTACTCCCGCTGTATCGGTCAGTACTGGTCATATGCAGAATTGACTTCTGGGTACGGGACGAAATCATGAGGTTTGGCGTCCCGTATTTCTGCACATTTCTCACAACATTTTCATTTTTAACTTCACTATTTTTTCACACAAAACACGCCATCATTTGAGGGTTTAGGACCAGCAACCTGTGGTCCCGTACCTCTCCTCAAGATTTTAACAGTTCTTAATGGTTTCAATGCCTTTGCATCACACTCGCCAAAGTTAAAAGCACCAGACACAGAAGTTTATCAAACAAAACAGACTCAGAAGTTTTTGACACGGACTTAACATAAGATTCAAGTTTTTCCCACTCAAAGTTTTTATAAAAATCACTATAATTCGAAGTATTTGAACTTTTAGGACACTCCTTTTGATCCGTTACTCCTATTCTTTATTACTTTTATCAGCACAACAGGTAGAATTGTCATCATTGTTTGAAACAGGGGCAGAGATTTTAATAGGACATGCAATACGTTTCCTATCTATTTCAGCCTTAACTTTTAACGTGGTTTGAGAGGTTTTATGATGAGAAATCATTTCATGCATCAATGGCATAGGAACAGTGTGTGTAGAATTTTCATCCTTCTCATCAGTGCCAAGACCTAAACCTGAATGCCCTTTAACATGCCTCATTTTGGCATCAGTGTTATTTAACAAGGAACTAGCTTCCAACATTTTAGAAATAATTTTATCAATTCGTTCGATATTAGTTTGGGAGGTTCCTAGTTTGGCTCTAAGTTCCTCTACCTCTTTGGTTAAAATTTCAACTTTTGAGTTAGCAATCTTAAGGTAAGTGCTTATATCGCTTAGCCGACTTTCTAGACTTGTAACGTCTAATTTTATAGCCTCAAACTTCTCCCTAAATATTCTAGTCTTATCTTTGTATTCCCTAAGGTCTTTGGCAGTGGATTCATGATTTAGGGTTTCATTGGTGAACTTACGTTCCCAATTTTTACATTATTTTAGAATAGCCTGACATTTAGAATTTAAACATACCTCATGATTGCTAGAGCTAGATTCAGAACCTGGTATGATGTTAGTCATGAAGGCATGATGATCATATTTGGCTGCTTCCTTTTCATCTTCTTCTTTAGCAAGGAGGGCCACATGCGCCAGACTTAGGCTCAGATCTTCTATTTTGATTAGTCTAATCATATCCTGGTGTATGTTGAACCACCAGTGCCCTGTCATTGTTCACTACATCCTTCTTCATTCCTTCTTTCCTTTCTTCAACTGCTTTACCGTCCCTCTCCACCTTTGGTTTTGTGCATTCTCTAACATAGTGGCCATACTCATTGTAGTTGTAGCATCTCAGGGTTGCCTTGTTGAAGGTAAGCTTGATGCCTTTACCTCCATTCCAGTCTCTTTTGCCCGTCTTTACCATGAACTACTTTGCACGTAAAGCCGACATCCCCATTTGATAGGAGATATCCATGTGCTCCAAATCTTCAGGATTAACTTGATTCACATCTTCGGGTGTCAAATTAGTAGGCAGCAACGAGCCTGCCACTAGTTCCTGATAGCAACTCATGATACCTACACCAAGAGCAAAGCTAGGATCTTTATTTAGATTGTTGATATCTAAAGAAATAAAATTGGACAAACTAGATGAGCTGGCCTTGGGGCTTAAGACACGAAAGCTGTCTGATTAGTGATTGCACTGCTTTGATAAGTGGTGGGTTGTGATATGAAAGCTTGGTTGACTTGATTCATCAATGCTCCATTTCCAAGCTTTCTAGCCCTCTTCTGCTTCTTTTCCTCATAAGCTCTTATTGTTGACATAAGCCCACTCAGTGGTGAGGTTGCCATTTCCACTGTCTTCTCAATCAATTCAATGGTGTTGTCCCAGTTTGGGGGAAGTGAATTCACCAACTTCTTATTCACCTCGAACTGAGTAAGTAACACCTGCATCTTTCATAGCAGTCACAATCTTTATGAACCTCTGCAATTGGGTCTCTATGTTCTCACCATGCACATAGCTGAACTCATTGAACTGCTCTCTGAGATTTTCCCGTTGGGACTCTTTCATGTTAGCGTTACCCTCATATGCAGCATTGAGGGCATCCCAGAGTGTTTTAGCGGATCTAAATTCTTTGAATGCCTCAGCAACTTTTGGGGACAATGCCATGGTTAAAGTAGCCAGTGCCTTCCTGTCTCATTCAACCTTTTCCCAATCAGCCTCCGTCCAACTAGACTTTGGTTTGGGTGCTGCCTCCTCACCGGCTGCAGGAGTAGTCTTTGGAACAAAATCTCCCACTTCAACTGATCGCATAATCTTAGGGTCATTGTAGTTGACATAATCCTCAAATCTATACTTCTAGCTCATAAAATCTTTCCTAGACATTAGACGGGGATGTCTGGTGTTGGTACCAATCTTGGCATCCATTTCCAGAGTGGCACTGGATAATCCCAACATGTCCAAAGCCATCGCAAAATGAACGAAACAACGGATAAGGGTTGAAATGGGATTTTCGGTCGAAAAAGGGTCTTCGGTCAGAAAAGTAGATTGAAAAGAGATTTTCGGTCAAAGATAGGCTTGGTTGAAAAGGTGTTTTCGGTCGGATAGGGTTTGGGTCGAAAAGGTTGATCGAAAAGGGTTTTCGGTCGGACAGGGTTTAGGTCAAAAAGGTTGATCGAAAAGAGGTTGATCGGAAAGCAGGAACGAAAAGGATTGATCGAAAAGTCTGCTTTTCGATCGAAAAGGGTTTTGACTCGATCGAAAAGTGTAGATAGATCGAGAAGTGCACTTTTCGATCAGGTCGGAACAGGTCAAAGCCACAGACACTGATAAAAAATGTGTGATCGAAAAGTACTTATCGATCGAAATTTCAATCGAGAAGTATCAATTCCGATAAAAAAGCTATAGATTTCGATCGAAACAGGGACAAGGCCACAGTTTCAATCGAATAGCTTGAAAAAAACGAGCTTCTTGCTTCTGACCTGTTCGAACCCTGCACAAAATCTCATGTTTCACGCTAAAAACTGAATATCACACACAAAACTCAAATCGTTAGTCAATAAAACCTTGAACCCGATATCGCGAGAGCCACGAAACTCGCGTTTCTTGGTTCTGATACCAATTGTAAGGATCAAATCAGTTCCTCACGCGATATCAGTCCTATAATCACCGTGCGAAATTCGGTGATTAGAGGTGATTCAAGTTTAACCGAAAAGAAGCACTGTATAACTATTAAAACAATAAAAACACAAAACGAATGAGAAGAAAATGCTTGCTTGATCACGATTGCAATACACTTGAGAGATTCGAAAATCACAAGGTGATTTTCGATGAACACCTTACACTCTTGGGAGAATCAACAACCTATTCTAATAAACAATAGGTTCTTTATATAGGAGATGATCAACTTGGTGAATAAGCCACCTCCTAACCTACAAAAATTTGGCCCATACATACTAAAACCAAATGGACCCTTTAAACCCACAAAACCACACATGTTAGCCCAATTACAATTATAAACTAGCTCAAAATACATCTAATGCAAAAGCCTTATTTTCTAGGTCTCTACAATGAGTGGTTCCCGGCCGAAGCAAGTCTACCCGGCCGTAAACGGCCCGATCCAACCGGCTCTCCCCCTCGAATGGTTAGCCTAACTGAACAACCACCATGCACCATCTAAATTTCTAGCACCTTGCATGCAATATCCTTGTCTAACCTAATCTCCTAACTAATCCTAGATTACACTCCATCTATCACCTCCTAGACACCAATTCCCCATGCCTAAACTCTAGCATTATGCCATTCATATCAAGGTTTGTCCCCTTATGTACATGAAGTTATGGACCAGTGGATAATGAACTCCCTCCAAACCCCCTCCTCACTCTCCTAAAACCGGTTGTGTGTCTAGGGTTTTATAGTGGGTATCCAGGTTACCCGTTAAAATTTTAAAGCAAATATTCAACGAGATAAATATCTAAATCAGATACGCAGTGGAAAATTAATTTTACAAAGCGAATAAATAAAACCGTTAACAGGATCAGATCATCGGACAAAAAAACAAAGACATAATATATAATTAAATAAATATATATATCTAAATAATCGAGTTGATATACCTTGGCAGGATCTGAAGAATCGTTCGAGACACCAGGATTCAACAAACTGATGCTAGGTTGAACCAAGACACCCGACTCGAATCTGTGAGTCAAATCTTAGACAATTATTGATGAAGTTGACGGCTTCGGCATCAGCGGTGGTGACGGCAAGCGAACCGACGGCGGTGGCGGTAACAAAACGACGTCGTGTATCACGACGTCCGAGACCGAAGAGTCCGCGATACGCGTATCCAGGAGCGACCCAAAGATCAACTTGCCGGCGTCTCGCAGCTGTGGCAGAGGAGTGTGGCGGCTGCAGCGTGGAATGGCGCGGGGGTTTCGGTTTTGACGGGGTTTCGATCTTGGTGGCTTATGGTGACTAGGTTACGCCGGCAACGCAAGGACCACCGTGCGGTGATCGGCAACTTCAGGTACAGTTGCGGCAGCAGTGGCTGCGTCGGCTTCAAGGCGTGCGGCAGCAGCAACGAGACAAGGATCCATCGGGATTGAACGACGATGGGTTCCGGCGAGGGAAGTGGCCAGTGGCAGTGATCCAATGGAGATAGGGAGGCAACGGCGGGGGGGGGGGGATTTGGGATTAGCGTTTTCGTCTAAAAACCTATGTATCTCAATGACACCCTTAATCCCTTTTTAAAAAACATTAAGGGCTTTTAGTAAGTAGAAGCCCAATCCAAGCCCACTGTTGCGATCCATTTATATTTAGCTGTCAATCCATTGACAACGAATATAATTCGTCTTTCATCGTAAACCAGTTTACGAGTTCTTTTGTTTTGTTAGTTTAAATAAATAGGATTTAATTATTTATTTGTCTCGTTCATTTGCTAATTATTCGATAATTAGACTTTTGTTCGTTGACTCCAGTGTAACTCTTATGGGTCTACACTGGGTCAGTTACGTTAACATCGGGTCAGGACATTCAATATCCAACAGTCTCCTACTTGGACTGATCGCGACAAGTTAACGTGCGTAGTCAGAGACACTCTAGCTATGCGTGGCTACACCAACCAATGTTGATAATTTAAGTTGTCATCCAAAGTATATCTGGTTGAAAAGCAAGCAGATTGAGGACTCATGGTATCTTTGTCATATGTTCCTTTCTGTATAAGACATAGAAGAATAATGAGACATGGACTCTCATCTTTAAATCATCGATTATAGTCTTGATATAGTTTCGAAGTGATCTATTCAAACACACAGTTAGTTTGGGTGAGGCCTCACACTTATCACTTGGAATCAACGAGGGCGCCATAATGTCTAGTTGTTGCCGAAGCAAGAGTATAGAATCCCATGTTGAGGTATACAACTCCCACTGAACTTCAGATCCATTACAAAAAATAGGCGTTATGATTGGCATTTACATGGCAACGTTAGGCTACAATCAAAGAACAGTCCTTAGTAAACGAGACTTCTAATATACCTCTCAGGTCTAAGGATATATTAGACTATACCATTTAATCAAGCAAGCAAGACTTCCATGATTGCATTGCTTGATACAAGCTACGTCTGTAGGTCCAGAAAATCTCCCGAAACACGATATTAATATCACTAACGAGTGTGGAATCCTCGTAAGTGATTGATTCAAGAAGAAAGATGAAGAGAATGCAAGAATACGATGATATAAACAATAAAGACTTGATCTTTGCACACAAGAAAACTTGTCGGGTACAAAACTTGTAATCGTAAACTCCTATCACTCTTGGGTTTACGATCGTAATCTCTTTTGATCGTAAACACCTTGGGCTGCTCCTCTCTTAATCGTAAACCAGCAACTCCAAATGAGGAGGTCTTGAGGGGTTTATATAGGCACCCCAATGGGTTTACTATTGGGCCCCTTGTGGATCATAAACCCAATAGTAAACCCAAACCCAATGATAAACTAGCCTAAATACAATAGCAAACTAGCCTATGATTCTAATGAAACCCTCTAAGCCCAGCCCAACTTATTTAATATTACAAGCCTCATAATCTAGCCTCTACAATCTTCCCCTAGGCTTGTGATATTAAATGTCTTCAATCTTTGAAATTCTTCTTCTTGACTGGCTGGCCCAGATGCTGATGAGGATTCTTTCCGCAGAAATCTTCATTGGGTTTCATAACGGGAACTTAGGACTTACTCTTGATCAGCATCAGCTTGAACTTCTTGAAATGAACAAGTTAATGAGATGGAGGATTCTCATTGACTTGCTTCTCATGAATGAATTGGTTCTTGCTGAATCTTCGGTAACTGTCTTGAATCTTCAAAAATTAGAGGGTTGAAATTTTGAAAACCCCTAACTTTGAAGAATTTGATTGTTGAACTTGGATCTTCATGATCTCTGACTGCTCTCTGTATCATTTTCTTTTTCAAAGATTTGACTTGAAATCTTCAGCTTCCCCTAAACTTGTGAGCATCTTCTTTGAAGCTCTTTTGAAGCTTTTAAAAAACTTGTAAAAACACCAACAACTTCCCCTGAACAATTGCTTTTCCAGATGGAAGTCTTGTCCGGCTGGGTCTTTAACTTTGAGCAGCAGCAGCATCAGCAGCATCTTTCTATCATCAACCTGTCTGACACACATTTGAAAAAATATACTCCACCAGACATTTGATGACCGGTCTTTGGGTTAGAGGGTAATTATCATCTGTTCGATTGATTTAAATTAACATTATTTTAACCAAAAACCCTAATATAGATTACGGGGTTTCTATAAAACTTCCCCTGAACCCAAGACCTCTAAAGACTTCCCCTTAGCTGATAACTTCCCCTCAGCTAAGGACTTCCCCTGAGATAATACATATTATCTTCGAGTTCCCTTCAGATACTATGTATTATGTAATTTTTTCATTAGATAATAAGTATCATCCTCGAGTTCCCTTCGGATAATACTTATTATCCCCTCTCCTTCCCCTAAAAATTTGTCAAGATCTGACGGAGTAGGTCTTTTCCATTAAATAATAAGTATCATCCTCGAGTTCCCTTCGGATAATACTTATTATCCCATACTCCTTCTTGTAACAATTTGGCAAGATCTGTCGGGGGCATAACGTCATGCATTGAAACCCATGAAAAACACATTTTGACTTCTCAAATTGACCTGACCAAGACGAAACACACCAAAAAGAACTTAACGACTCGCACATGAAAGATATAAACTAAACAAATACTTACCAAACCAAACATGAGAAAGTTTACAAGGGATCAAACCGTATGAATCTGACTGAGGAACCCTTTTCAGCTTCAGTTACTCGACTAGTCCAGGTGATTGCCGGTATGTTTGTCCGCTTTAAACTCAAACCCGTTTAATCCCAACCGAATGCGTCATGCTTAATATAGTACATTATTACCATCATGTTTAATTGTCCCCACACCCAAGCGTACACAGCAAAACCTACCCAACCTCAGAGTTTATTGAGGATTCACAAATCCCTAGCTTAAGGAACCATGCAACACCGTTATGACTACCACTTATCTCATTAACCATCAGTTGGTGATCAGGTCGGCCGCTAAGCACGCAAAGAAGACCAACTGAGTGATTATTTTTCATTTTCTTTTCTTTTTCTTTTCTTTTTCATTTTTTTTTATTTTATTATGTGGTGTAGTCATGACAGCAGAGACATGGCGTGTGAGAGAGTGAATACTAGGTAATTACCACTCTCAACCCATTTTTGTCGGAACTCAGTCTTTTAAACCATGCAACCTAGGATGGGAAACTAAACATATATATCTTTTAAGTTCACTGCACTTACATTGAGGTCATATGTTTAGGTCGAGCCTACCGAGCATATCACCGTGGAGCTTGCCTTTCACTTCCGTCTTACGCGTGTCAGTCATCTCCAACCCGGACATTCATTTTACTTCCCCTAAATTCTCAAAAACAAGACACAAACAATTAAAAATTGAAAAGCACACTATTTTTGAGGGGTCAACTTTTTCTTCATCTTTACATTTCTTCCCCTTGCTTTTTGATTTTTAATGTCACAATCTTGTGAACATCAGTTTTTTTTTTTAAATAAAGAATAAAACACACAAACACACTTAAAAGAACAAAACACAAAATTTTGAAGATATCTGGCCAAGCTAACTTTCAAAGTATTGATTTGAAAATTTTTGAAAATTGGGTTTCATGACATGCACACTTCATTGCATCTGAAGTCAAACACTTCAACAATCAATCACCAAGTGAAAATTTTAGGAAATTTGGTTTGACTCAAAACACCCTTTGCCGCTTCATTCACACAACCAAGTTAAGAACAGTACCTTTCGCGCTGAATTTTACCTTTTACCTCTCAAGGAAACATATCCTCCATAAAAAATTGCTTGTCATGACATGAAGATACGTCTCCTAAAATGTGTCTGGAACAATCACTTATCAACAAATAAGTTAATCAATAAAAATGTTAGTGATAATCCTCCTTGACTGTTCCTACACATAATGAGAGATTAGTTAGCCATTGGTACCCAGGCCATTGTTTTTCTGGGTACACCTGAGGAATCAATGAAAGATACCTCTTGTAAGAACATCCCCTTCGAAAAATCAGGAAGTTGGGATGGAACTGCCTTGATTTTTGGTTTCCAAGTTCCAGGTGATTTAACATTTGTTTTAGTCACCTTTGGAGTTGTGACCTTAGGTATTTCAACCTTCTTCGTTTTAGATTCACTTTTCAAAACAGTTTTTGTTTTAGTCACCTTTTGAGTTGTGACTTTAGGTATTTCAACCTTCTTCGTTTTAGATTCACTTTTCAAAACAGTTTTTGTTTTAGTCACCTTTTGAGTTGTGACTTTAGGTATTTCAACCTTCTGCATTTTAGAATCATTTTTGAAAACAGTTTTAGTTACCTTGGGAGGGTTAACTTTGGGTTTTTCAGACTTTGTTTGTTTTGAAAATGGTTTCTTCACCTGTTTTTGGAAATTTTGGTAACTTGTAAAGCTGTTGTTTTGATTTAAAGAATTTCTTTCAGCTTTGGCAGCACCCCAATGTTGATCAGAGGGTTTAACCTAAGGAGTAACAGTCTTCATTGCCTTAGGTTTTTCCACCTTCATGGGCTTAGACTTTACAGACTCCTGAGATGAAACCCTTTGACTTTTCAGAAAATAGGGTTCATAGGGGCGATAAAGACAGTTTCTAGCAATACGACCAGCGATGCAACAATTAAAACAAGTCTGCTTCTTTAGTTAGAAGTCAGACGTGTACCCATTTGTCTTTGGTGGCTGATATGGAGCTGGTTTGCCTTGTGTCTGCTTCTTTGCTTTGACTGCAGCTTCAGATTTGACTTTCTGCTGGTTTGTCGAAGCCTGTGTCGAACCTGTCTTTACTGTCTTTATGCTTCCTTGATTCTTTGACGTTGAAGCACCATTCTTGCAATTACAACAACAACTGCATGATCCAACTGAAGAAATGGGAGACACAGCTACTCCCTTGAGTTTTTCATTCTTCACTCCAGCTGTTGGTTTCATACTTGGATGCTTGATGGTGATCTTTGGCCTCTCAACTTTAGGTTCACTTTTCACTCCATCGGTTATTCCCTTGAACTTGGAGGAGAAGGATGGTAGTTCATATCCTACATCTGGTTCTTGGTCAAACATTGATCCAGATGTCATAAAGATCTTCCCCTCAGGCCGTGTCGTCAAGATCACCTTTTCCCTTTTGACTTCGTCAATTACTTTGAAGCATGGGGTTTCAATTTTAGGGTATGGTTTCAACTCTATCCCAGCTTCATCAGACTTAGAGTTGTGACACCTGTCATATTTCTGGCACTCAGCATCATCGTCTGATATATCCTTTACTCTCCCTTCACCATAAGTCATGTTTGCTTCATTATCAATTTCTTCTTGAGTCAATGGTGTAGTTCCAACCAAGACACTATCAATAGGAAGAGCAGCTTCTTTATAATCAGACTTGGTTCGTTCAACTTGATCCTCACTAAGAAGTATTCCTATAATGTCTCTGGGAACTGGTGGGGGAATGATGCTGTTCATTACCAAAGATTTATCAGTTTTCTCTGACCCAAACCCAGATGTGTTTTTCCCAACTTGACCAGTCACAACAGCATGTGACAATTCCTTTCCAGCATCGAGCATTCTTTTGTTTCTTTCCTGATTTCAATCATACTTGACCTGTAGCTCATCAAATTTTTGTTGCAGTTCAGTTAATTTCTGTGTAAGCTCATGTATCTCAATCCTAGCCCGATCATATAAGATAGTCTTCTCTATTGCTAGCTTCTGATATTTCTCAATGTCTCGTTTCTGAGCTTTTACCTTTTCCTCATTCTTTTGCCATCTACCCTTGAATGAACTCCTTTCGCATTTTATCTCAAACAGTTCTATCTGATAATTTTTACAAATTTGCCTAAGTCCAGGAATTATACGAGCACAAGTGGGATTGAGACATATCTCAGTTTTGTCAACTTCATCTGTGAAATCATCTTTGTCCTCAATTATATTCTTTTCTTCAACCACTGAACTCATTATACAGCTTCTGAAAATTTTGAAAAATCAGCAAAAACGGCAAAATCGGCAAAATCACTATTCAAAGAATAGTGTCAGAAACTTAAAACTGAAAAACGGAGGCCTTCGGAGTGTCACGAACGTCGTGTTCAAATTTGAGCTTCTAACTCCAAAGAGTCAAAAGTTACGTCCGTTTCCGTGAAAGTGTGAAATAGTGACTTTTTGCCGCAAAAGAAGAGTTTCCGATCGTAGACACTGTTTCCGATCGTAAACCCGTTTCCGATCGTAAATACCTGTTTACGATATAGTCAGACAGCTGGATTGTAAACTCCTGATCGTAAACCTGTTTCCGATCACCTTCAGTCGTAAACCCTGTTTCCGATTAAGAAAAATCGTAAACTCCTGATTCCGGTTGAAAAATGTCGTAAACACCCAAAGTTCCAAGCTTTAAGTCGTAAACTCAAAATTCAGGTCGTAAACACACAAAAACCGTTTCTTGAAGTCTTAAACTCGATTCCTGTGATCGTAAACACAAAGTTGTTAAAGAACACGAAGAACACCAATCGTAAACACTCAAACCAACCCAGAATCTGTTCATTTAACCAGATCCAAATTTCTAGTTAATAAATTAATTTTAATGAAAGAAAAATAAAATAAATCTAATTACTAATAAGATGGGGTTTTTATGAAATGCAAATAGAAGTTACTATTACTTCGGAGAAAGTACCAGTGGTTAAAGAAGGTTAATCGATTATTTATAACCTTGCTTAAGATTATTTGCTAATAGACAACCAGACCGCATCTTAGCCTCCAATCTAGTATCACTACTCTCCCGGGTGATCATCCATGCAAGGTACGAACCCCGGGGAAGTGTTCTGTTAGCAAATAAATGTAGTGGAGTAATGCCACTTAGTTGTAGGGCTCCTTGGTCGGGCAACCGTTACACTCGACAGGCCGTCATAAACCAGCTGGGGAACAAACCAACGTGTCGGATTATTTTATTATGAAAATGATCTTTTTAAGGGACTAAGACCTGTCTCTTCCACACACCGCTCTTGCGCGTGTGCGTCAGTCGTAATCAGAGCCAAGTCCACCAATACATACCTTTCGGCTTCCGTGAGGTGACAAAATATTACCGACTCCCTTTCCCAACAAGATACTTTCACCCCGCACACGCGTGGTCATCGGGTTTGCTTCCATAGACATAAGAACCCCGAACATATCATGTAGCATGGGACGCGAGTCAGCCGAAGGATCATGCATCGTCTCCCAACCGGGTGCACAAGTCCGGTTGATGAGATTTCGACTCCTCAAATGGTATGTAATACGTACAGCACGTTTGTTCAAAAATGTTAACAATAAACTTTCAATAAAAAGGGTTTCATAAAGTCATTAAACACACTATAGACAAGTTTATAAAGTCGTTAACCAACCCACCAAGGGTTTGTTACTTCCCAAATAAGTATAAGAGTTTAGCCAATCATGGCTTTAAAGATTTGCTTATGAGAAAGAAAAGAATTCATAGACAAAAACTTACAAAATCTTACTTAAGTTGATGTTCTTATAAACTTGATTAAAAGACATAAAAAAGCCAAATGGCTCAAAGAAATGCAAGAAGGAAGAAAGAAATGAGCAAAGCTCTGAGCAAGTTGAAACGGAATAGTTGAGCTCCTTTTGTAGGCAGATTCGGGGTTAGGCACGGGGCCGTGCCATGTCAGGGCAGGGGTCGTGCTACTCAGAGAAGAGAGAGAACCTTCATCTATCAAAGGGACACGGGCCGTGCCATGTCAGCGGCACGGGGTCGTGTTGTCAGGAGGTAGTGGCACGGGGTCATGATGAGTCAGGAACATGAGTCGGCACTAATGGAACCTTCTTGAGGATGGGCACGGGTTCGTGCCAAGTTAGGCACGGGACGTGCTAAAGTCAATAATCTTGGAACTGGATAATTTTCATCTCTTTTGGTACATTTTCAGCTGTTTTTGTGATTTTGACTTTATTTTAATTAAAAAACTAAAAAGATGACTGTAAAGGAATAATTTGTGGCTTGTGTATCAAATTATCCTTTGGCGGATTATTTTGAAGGCCTATGTGTTAGAATAGGTGAAAATTAGATGGGTTATGGGTATATTAGGTCACTGGGCTATTTTAGATGTCTTTGGGCTCAATTAGAATGAGTTTAAGGGGAGTTTTGTGGGCCTTTAAGGTCCAATACGGAAATTAGTGAGGATTTAGGGTTTTTAGGATGACTTGTTCTCCAAGATGGAGAATCCCTATAAAAGGGAAACCCTCCCCACATTAATAGGTTGCTGGTTTTGTTGGTTGTTGGCTCTAGTGTTCTTGAAGTGTAATTCACGAAATTCTCCTTAGAGAATTTCGATTCTTGTGTTGCAATCGAAGGTGGTTATTCAAGTGTTTTCTTCTTGTGGTTTGTGTTTTAATCTTGTTCTTCATTGCTTATTTATATTAATTTTTGATTAATCTTGAATCACCTATAATCACCGGATTCCGCACGGTGATTATAGACTTTGATATCGCGTGAGGAGTTGAATTGATCCTTACAATTGGTATCAGAGCCAAGAAACGCAAGTTTCGAGGGTCTTGCAATATCAGATTCAAGTTTTTGTGAACTAATGATTTGAGTTTTGTTGGTGTTTTTCAGCTTTTAGCACATTCGGAAGTATTTTTTTTGCAGGTTTGGACGCAAGACAGAAGTTTCTCGTTGT
>JBCNJP010000025.1:59582011-59669357 GCA_039602395.1 Deinandra increscens subsp. villosa
TGCTGTGGCGTGTACGGTGAACTGAACTGTTGTGTGATGCCTTTCAAATTGCAAAAAGCATCAAATGTTTGATTCTTGAACTCCATCCAGTTATCTGATCTGATTATCCTAACCCGTTCTCTGCTGGCATTTTCAATGCGAGTAACGAAATTCTTCAATATCTTAGCTGTCTCAGATTTTTCTCTCAGGAAGAACACCCACGAGTATCTGGAGTAGTCGTTAGTAACAACGAGGCAATAAGACTTTCCCCATAAGCTCATGATGTTCACTGGCCCGAAAAGATCAAGATGGAGTTGCTAAAGAATTGTCGTCGTTCTACCAGGTGGCTTCGGCTTGTGAGACGTCTTGTGCTGTTTTCCTTTGGAACACGCGACACAGTTATCGACATGCACAAATTCTTTCTCCGGTAGCCCAATAACGTGTTTTCCTCTTACGAGTCGATTCATGTTCCTAAAGTTGACGTGACCCATTCGCCGGTGCCATATGGTTGAGTCTTCTTCCGATGTCTTTACTAGAAAACAAGCGATTGAATTTGCAGGTTTTGCTTCTGCCATATCCAAAGCATCCAAGTTTCCTCTTCGATGTGCTCGAAACAAGATCTGATCTTCAGGTATCTTGAGACTAGGCTTCAGAATTAGACACTCACGATCGTTAAACACCATTGGCATTTGGTTATCGCAAATTTGCGACACACTGAGTAGGTTGAACTTCAGATTCGATACCAGGTTAACCTTGTCAAATGAAATTTCTTCGTTTGTTAAGAGACTGTTTCCTATTATTCTTCCGCCATACACATCTCCCCCAAAGGCAACAGAACTATCGTTAGATATTGTTTTGACATCATACAGCAAGTCCTTGTTCCCTGTCATGTGTTTGGAGCACCCGCTGTCCATGTACCATGTGTTTACAGCTTTCCGGGTACGTCCCTCATCAGGGATGGTTTCGCGTTGGAGTTCTACAAGCCTCTAACTTGCCCCAGATTCAACTTCAGATGAGCTCACTTCAGTAACAGTTCCAGTGTCTTGAGCATTGTCTTCAGTCAGATCATTAATTCCAGCCATTAAGCAGAAGTTAGTTGGAAAGAGAGGGTCAATTGTGTTAGACGCATCTATCTCTCCATCATTTGCCTTCACTACAAGAGCATAGTTGGTCTGGCTAGAAGACGGATTCTGAGACGAGGAGGTCCAGTTGTAGTTTGAGTCTTCAAGCGATACCAAAAATTTGTTGCTTTCATCTAATCTTTGTGGTTGTTGAGAAGATGACGATCCTCATTGAGAGACATTTGAGCTAGTGCCCTATGGCTTCTGGAATGACGAACTGCCTTGTTTCTGATAAGATTGGGTAACACCACCACCCTGCTTTTGATGAGTTTGGTCACTTCCACCAGAATTGGATTGCCCGTTCCACGTACTTGGCTTAGGACATTCACGTGCAAAGTGACCCATTTCTTGACAGTTGTAACATTGCACTTTTGACTTGTCGAAGCCGATGTTGGTGTTTGAGGGAGCTTGAAAAAGCTTTCTTCCAGTCTTCTTGAAGAACTTTCGAGTTCGAGCAGCTATCATAGCCATTTGCCATTTGATATCGATCTCTTCGAGATCATCAGCAGAAACTTGGTCAAGGTCTTCTTGACAGACGGTCATAGACTCAAGACTTCCGGACATCTGAGAATTCATGCAAGCCAGAAAAGCGTTGCACAAGTCGGAATTCATGCTTGTCTTCGGTTGAGATGCAGGAGATGATTTCTGAACGAAGTAACCAGTTGGAGATTGTTGCACAAAAGTCACATTTGGAGTCTAACCGGTGATGGGAGCATTGACAGCTTCAGTTGGAGGAGCAGCTGGAATAGAAGTAGTGACCGGTGGGCTTTGACTTGCAGGAACAGAGAACTGGAACTCATCATCTAGGTCTGGAGCAATGAACGCAGCATTGGGAGAAATTAAAGAACTCCTAACAGTCACAACACCCATGAGAGACTTTCTGTTGCGCTCAACGGCTCGAACTTCATACTCACGAACCTTGTCGATCATATCCATATAGTCGGCAGTTGAGAGGACCTTCTTGATGATGGCACTGTTTTCACGTTGGATGTTCTTTGTCGTCGTCTCAGTGATTATGCGGCAGAATCGATTAACATGCGTTTCAAATGATTCGCCTTGCTTATGAGAGAACGTGTTGAACGCCAACTTGATCTTATCCAATCTTCTTTCCTTAGTAGCCGAGTTGCCCTCATACTTCTTTTCCAACCCTTCCCAGATTTCATGAGCCGAGGTGGTAGCACGAAATTGGTATTGCAACTCATCATTGATAGCCATCTTAATGCACCCAAGTGCACGCATGTCAGTTTTCAATTGAACATTTTCAGCAACATCCAACTTGTTTCTTGGTTTGGTAATCATCTTCTTAGGTGGAGGATCAGCACCAGCGGCAACATCAGCTGGAGTGCCAGCAATCGTAGCCTCTTCCACTTCAAACACAGCAGGACCTTCGACTACAGAAGTCAACAGGTCAAAGTCAACAGGTCAAAGTCAACAAATTCCAAGTAAGATAGGAATTTCGCCTTCCAATCATCGAAGTCACTTGCCCCCATGAGTTTAGGAGGCCTATTGTTGCCTTGTGTGGCAGGAGTGAAGTGATCAGACATGTTGAAATGATCAACACTTGTCAATTTCGAAACAAAGTAAGGGAACGGGTCAAACGAGTCGAAATCGGTTCACTTGCTTGCAAAGATGTAAATTGCTTGAATATACCCAAATCCTACAAGACCAACAATAATAAACATCATTAGTCATTCATAAATGAGATTTTAGCAACAAAAAAAATTGAAAAGTCAAATTTTCAGACTTAGCCAAATTTTGAACAGCTTGTTCTTGAGCAAATTCAAACTCAAAAATCAATGTTGACAAAATCAATGTTTAAGATCATCAATAGTTTCGAAATTCATGTAGGAGTACTTTACTCAACTGTCACGAACTCCAAAAATCACTCTAAATGACCTAAATCAATGGAATAGTGAGTTTATGTGAAGAACACAAAAAATCACCACTTTTAGCCTCTAAAATCTTCAATACTTGATGTTTTTGAGAGAAATCTTCAACACTTTTAGCCACTATTAAACTCGCCATTTATCAATTTTAACAGATAATCAACAGAAAAACAAGATTGAAAATTTTTCTCAAGAACAGGACTTAACAAAAAAACGATGTTCATGGCTTAAATCCAAAAATCGGACTACTTTGCTTGAGATTTTCAGAAATCTGAGTATGGCACTGAGTTTATTGAGTGATTTCTACCAAGAATCAACTCAAACAACTAGCAAATCCATCCAAAATCGACAACTCATATGAGATTTTCTCCATTTTGAGAAAACCTTCAAAAATGAAGAACAAGGCTTTGATACCAATTGTCAGGACCAGATTTGAGCAACATGTTCTCATATGATTCATCACACAAGTGCGGAAATCATGTGTGATGGTCGGTTCCGGATGAATCAGCATCAATGCTCACCCATTGATGATTCCTAAAGCTCAAGAACACACACTAACACCAAGAACACACACACAAAGGCTCTCTGTAGGAATAATACTCCTTCAAGCGTTGCCAATAGGGTTTTCTCATTGGTATTTATACTATTAGAGAGCCTGGGACAAAAAGAATGTTTGACACAACACAATCATTACCTAGAATTCAGCAAAATATTCTATCAGGAGAACAAGTTCGCTAGCACTTAACAAGTTCGCTAACAAGTACGCTAGGTAGGAACAAGTCCACTAACTAGTACGCTAAGTATTAACAAGTTCACTAACAAGTACGCTAAGTAGCAACAAGTCCGCTAACAAGTACGTTAAGCGATATCAAGTTCGCTAATATGAACAAGTACGCTAACAAGTTCGTTAAGAACAAATCATGTACGCTAGGAACAAGACAAGTCTGCTAAGTAAACAAGTTCGCTAGGAATAAACAAGTCTGCTAAGATAACCAATCAAACAAGTATGCTAAGTGTAGATCAAGTCCGCTAAGAGCATAAGTCACAAGTCCGCTAAGAAGCATAACAAGTACGCTAACATATACATAAAGTTTACCAAGTACATATCAAAAGACAATTACAAAATAAAGTATCAATAACAAGATAAGAAAAAAATACGTTTGTGTTGCTAACAAATAGGTTCTAACACTGAAACTTCTGTTAAGTTTGAGTCAAAAACTTCAGTGTCTGATTTGTGTGATAAACTTTCTGAATGTGGTGTGTTTACTTTTGGTAAAAGTGATGATAAACTTGTGAAACCCTTAAGAACTGTTAAAATTTTAAGAAGGGGTAAGAGACCACAGGTTGCTGGTCCCAAGTCCACAAGTGATGTGAAAATTTCTGAGAATAAGATCAATCATCCTGTCCAAAATGTGCAGAAAGTACGAGACACCAGACCCCATGACTTTGTCCCGTACCCAGAAGTTAACTCTGCATATGACCAATTTAAGCCGATACAATGGGAGTATATTTTGACCACAAAGCCACATGGTAAGGCCCTTTGGATCCATAAAAACTCTTCAAAGCCAACCTGGATATCCACTGGGCGTAACCAACAACAGGCTCCCGTGTATCCCAAGAAACAATCTTGCCATGTGTGTGGAAAATCTGGACACTTGGCGAGAAATTGTTTGCACCGACCATATGAACCTTATTACCCTAAGAGGGTTCATCAGAAACCTGCCCCAAAGGCCCAACCAAATGGTGGTTCAAAGAAAAAGCCTGCACCTGCAAAACCAAAGGTGCAGAAGTCTGTACCTCAGCAACCAAAGGTATAGAAGGTGAATCAAAAGTCTAAGTCACCTCAAAAAACAATGAAAAATGTTTTTAAAACTGATAATGTCTTTCATTCCAAATCAAAACCAGCCAGTTTTACAAAACAAGCCCATTTTCCGGGACCTGCCAGTTTTCTGAAACCAGTCGGTTATCCAGAAACCTTCTCGTTTAGTAATTTGGTATGTTTATTTTATTTTTTTATTTTTTTTGAGTTATCTTAAGTTTTTATTGTTTATTTTTCAACCATGGCCAAGTTAATTTAAAGGTTTTAATTTGTTTTGGTGGGTTTTTATGAAAGAAAGTTTCACCCCTCCAGAATCTCTAGGGGAGATAAGCCGAAGAGTCCTCGGGTTCAGGGGAAGTATTTATAGGAAACCCGTAACCTATGTTAAGGTTTTTGATTAAATAATGCTAACCCGATAACCAATCATCATGTCTGGATAGTGTTTGTTCCATGTTGTGCATGACAGGTTAAATGAAATGTCATGGAAAAGAAAAGTCAATGAGTGCTGCTACTATTCATGTTGAAGAACCAGCCAGAAAAGGACTTACCCTATATGCTCAGGGGAGGTTTGTTGGTTTTTTAAGTGAAACTTCTGAAGACTCAAAAGATACCATTCGCAAGTTTAGGGGAAGCTGAATGAAGAAAAGATGCAGAGCAGTCACAACGAGAAATTCAAGAATGCCAAGATAGAGGTTTTCAAAAATTATCCTCTGAAGTTAATGGCAAGTCAAGACAGTTACTGATGATTCAGCAAGGAATCCACATTTTTTAAGAAGAAGCAAGTATTTGAGAATTTTAAGAAGAAGCAAGTATTTGAGAATCCTCCTCTCATTACGTGTTTATCATTTGAAGTTCAAGCTGATGCTGATAAAGAGAGAGAGCCGTCAAACATCCCACATGGTGCCCAATGAAGATTGTAAAAGAAAAGAATCTTTATCAACCCATGTTCAAGCCAAGAAGAAGACTGCAAGTCTGAAGATTGAAAGAAGAAGACATTTAATATCACAAGCCAATGGGAAGATTGTAAGGGAATAATTTGTGGCTTGTGTATTAAATTATCCTTTGGCGGATTATTTTGAAGGCCTATGTGTTAGAATAGGTGAAAATTAGATGGGTTATGGGTATATTAGGTCACTGGGCCATTTTAGATGTGTTTGGGCTCAATTAGAATGAGTTTAAGGGGAGTTTTGTGGGCCTTTAAGGTCCAATACGGAAATTAGTGAGGATTTAGGGTTTTTAGAATGACTTGTTCTCCAAGATGGAGAATCCCTATAAAAGGGAAACCCTCCCCACATTAATAGGTTGATGGTTTTGTTGGTTGTTGGCTCTAGTGTTCTTGAAGTGTAATTCACGAAATTCTCCTTAGAAAATTTCGATTCTTGTGTTGCAATCGAAGGTGGTTATTCAAGTGTTTTCTTCTTATGGTTTGTGTTTTAATCTTGTTCTTCATTGCTTATTTATATTACTTTTCTATTAATCTTGAATCACCTATACTCACTGGATTCCGCATGGTGATTATAGACTTTGATATCGCCTGAGGAGTTGAATTGATCCTTACAATGACAAAATGGCTTTGTTTTGCTGTTAAATAGTCATAATTAAACCGAAATATGGAGGGTATTTGATGGAAAAATATGTAAATTTGATGCATATCATTCATGTTCATCATTATAACACGGTAACCAAATTAATGTCATGTATGCCTTAAACTGCTTTCAACTTTATTTGTCCAGTCGATAAACCTGTGAACTCACCAACTTTATGTTGACTCTTTAAGCTCATGATTTTCTCAGGTTGGTAAACCTTGCAGTGTAAATGGGAGCTCAAACATAGGACCTGCATATTGGCATCACAGTGTTGTATTTTGTCAATCATTAAACTATGAAACTTTTGGAGATTTATTTACATAACTTCCATGTGGTTGTCATGTCTATAAATCTTTTGTCATGCTACTTATTTTCGAAAATATAAAACAAATTCCTATCGATACTCTTTCCGCTACATCTTAAAATGACTTATTTATTTTCAATATCCATGAATTTTACTAAATCATTAGTGTAACTTTCAACACAATATATGACAAAACTTCCGTCTCATCCATGGAATCGATCCGTATATGTTTTTTCAGTTGGTATCAGAGCTGTTGGCTCTTTCTATGGTCGAAATCTATCATTTTTCTTCATTTCGAGATGTTAAACCTTCGGTTAGGGGTGATTGAAAGTGTTTCTGATTGATTTTTAATCAATCGAGTCTTTCTGAGTAATAGTTTTACCTAACAGAAGCCTCTAGATGTCAAAATTCGATCAAATTCTGAATCTGGTTCGATTTCAAAAATTTCCAATTCGAGTTCGTACAAGGTTCGGCCGAAGAACAGATCTGAAAAATAACCGCTCCGAACTCTAGGTTCGGACAGAGTTCGGACATGTTCGGACGTCCGAAGGTCAGGTTCGGAGGAAGTTCCGAAGGTCAGGTTCGGACTAGGTCCGAAGGTCAGTTTCGGAGAGGGTTCGGAGGCTCGGGTTCGGAGGTAGATCGGACAAGGTTCGGATGAGCTCAGATGCATTTTTGATGCATGAACCTTGTGTGGCCGTTACTGTTCGAATTGTCAAACAGACTGAGTTGTCGAAGACATAAACTGTGGTCAGAACTCCAGCCGAACTATGTGTTCGGCGGTGTCCGAAGGTGGTCCGAACTCCAAGTTCGGAGGAAGCTCGGACAGTGTTCAGAGGTGACCCAGTTCGGACAGAATGAAGAAGTATAAATAGTTTTGTCTTTATATTTCTTTGTAAGTTTTTGTCCAGTGTCTTTCCGATCAATGTGTTGAAAGGGGAGGTTCTGTCCGACCTCCATCGGAGCTTAATCGTTTGTATACTCCTTCGGTTTATGTAACCTTTCAACACAATATATGACAAAACTTCCGTCTCATCCATAGAATCGATCCGTATATGCTTTTTCAAGGTGGAATGAGTCAAAGGTGGTAAACCAGAATTACCAGCCTAAAGAGGTGTATAAAAAACACTCCAAACAATTTCAAAATGTTAAAATTTTTAAATATCAGAATGTTCAGAAGAATCCACCCAAAAGTCCTGAGGTAAAAGAAAAATTGAACCACCAAACCTGGAAGGTTAAGAACAAAGATGTTCCCAAAGATGACCAGGTAAAACCCAACACCAAGGCAGCCACACCCCCAATCCTGATGTCACAAAGGGAATGTACTTCAAAGAGATAACTTTCACCGACTCATCAGGTATACCCAGAACAACAATGGCCTGGGTACTTATGGCTAACTGATCTCTCACCTTGTGCAGGAACAGTCAAGGAGGACTTCCATTAACTTATTTGTTTTTTAAAGTGATTGTTCCAGGCACAGGATAGAAGGCATCACTCAACTACATGACATGCAGATTTTAAATAGTAGGGATGTTCTTCTGGTAAGAGGTAAATCTAGTGAAATCAACAAGGTACTGTCTGAATTGGTTGCTTCTTGGCTAATTTGATGTGAAGTATGGTAGTGCATTTAACAAAACCCATTTCTGAAATTTTTCAAAAGATAAACTTTGAAGGTTAACTTGGCCAATTGTGTTTAGTGAGTCAATGTTTAGTGACATGTCAGTGTGTTTAAGTTAAAATAAAAAAATAAAAATAAAAAATAATAATAAAAAAAGCAAAAAAATTAAAAAAAAGGGAAGAAGAAGGAAAAGAAAAAATGTGTGTTGTTATTAAAAATCAAAAAGCAAGGGGAAGAATAGAAAAGATGAAATTGTTGATCCCTCAAAATTAAATTGTGCTTTTTAATTTTTAATCTTTTGCTTGTTTGCTTGAGAAGGTGGGAAGTGAAATAAATTTCCGTTTTGGAGATGGCTGACACGCGTAAGGCAGATGTGAAAGACATGATCCATGGTGATATGCTGGTAGGATTGGCTCTTAAATCTGAAAAGGTATGCGTTACACACTTGCAGATAACGTATGGTAGTTTGTTGGGTAACAACACTTAGGTTATTTGCATTTCTATTTGAATGCATGTTCAAGTTCCCGATACACACGCTTGTCTCCAAGAGTGTGAAATTGAGCTCAAAAAGTCGGTGTCCCCTCTGCTTTGCGTGAGCAATGACCTGGGGATGCTCTTGTAGTATTCTAATGGATATAGACCCTTTCTCCGCACAACGAACATATTTTTCTCTCCATCAAACATCCAGGCTTTAATATCTGCATTGATTTCCCTCTTATCATGATAATGCTCTCCCAGCTGGCTTAGGTACCTTTCAGGGGGATAAGCAAATGTCTGAGCCTCCCAACCTCCGTCAAACTCAGAAGCTGGTACTGTCATGTAGTCTCTATCCCTGGTATCTTTATCTTTAATGAAGGCTTCGGGTAACACTGTGTGAGATTCCTCAGGAATATCTGCTTCAAAGTCAAATGCTGGTGATTGTGAGGAATCACCTACACCTGAACCTCCTTCTTTGTTTCCTGGATCACCCTTATCATCTTGGCTAGGGTTTGACTTGCTGGATTTATCAGAGTTATGCTGCCTGATTAGCTTATGTAGATCTCTGAATTGTCTGGTAAACTCTCGGTTTATCTTTTTCTGATTCTCCAACTCTGTGTTGTGGATCTTTTGGATATCAATCAAGTCTCTAATTATCTCACTTTGGGCTGCATTCTGGGCTTTCAGACTTTCAATTTCTTCTCTAAGTTCTTTTTCCAATCTGTATTCAGGTGTTTCCACCGCTTTCCCTTTATCTTGGGTAGTGGGTTGTGAAGATGATTGACCAGCATTAGTACTAGTGACTGGTGGCACAAGAGGGTCCAATCTTCTTCTTCTAGGGTCACTTGGGCCTTCTTCATGGTGTTGTGTAACAATTTTCTCAATCTCAGTCATTTCTTCTGTAACAGAAGCACCGAGGGGAGGATCCTCTGTGGCTTTTCGTTTTCTACTCAGTGGGATCTCGGCAGTCTCGGTCTCAACTTCCTCGATATTAATGTCATCAAGATATGTGTCATAATTGATACTCTTTTCACCTTCAAAATTCAGTGCACCAATCTGCACATCTTCTAAATCAAAATCTTCCCAATCTGAACTATCTGTGAGTTCAGTAATTGGCTTCTTAGAGGCAGGCACATTGTGTTCTTCTTCAATAACTGCATTTCTTTGTACAGGGACCTCCTCTCTTGTTATCTCAGCAAATTCACCAAACTTATCACCAAACGGTACCTTATCCGTCAGTTTCTTCTTTGGATTAATCATCGGGAAAACCTCAATGCCCATAGGCTTAGTATCATGAGTGTCATTGGTCTTCCTCAGGGCTAGATATCTAGAATCCAGAACTAACTGGATGAACCTTGGAACAGCAACAAAATTTTTATCCCTGGTCACCACAACCTTCACATCATCAAATATTAACCTGGACCAGTTGAATCGAACCCCTCTAACTAGTGACACCATAGCATGGGTGTGCACTTGGTTCAGTTGATCTGTTGAGCTTTTCTTTGCAATCACACACTTTTGCAAGTAATGGGTCAGCATTCTCCAGTACGGCGGAAGGAAAGCCTTCATTGTAGGTGGAGATATTCATCCCATTTCTTTTAGGCACTGAGTGACCATTTCTTTATCCAAGGCGATTGGATCAGCAGCAACATCCTTGAGCCTGAGCACCTGTCTGAAATTTTCTTCAGTTAAAACCACTGGTGTTGATTGTATTTTAGCCAGTATCTGGTTTCCATCATCCGACACAAATGTTGTCTTCCAAAATTCCTGATGCAAACGCTTGCAAATAACAGGCTTAGCAGTAAGAGCATAGTGTAAACAGCACCTCTTCAGTCCTTCAATCATTGAGCGGTACTTCTCCCGATACTCTACAGGTGGATATGCTACCGTATTGTGATCCTTGACAAATTCTAAGTCCCTGCACTCACAAACACAGATAAACATCCAAAACAAACAAGAATTCATTAGTTTTTAAGAATTTCTCGACAAACGGACAGCATAACGGCTTAATAATAACTGAAAAAACCATTTGAAACATCGTCTGGTACCTTTTCGATCGAAAAGCAGGGTTTTCGATCGGAAAGCATCCGTCTGATCGGAAAGTGGATCGAAAAGCTGAAGCCTCGATCAAAAAGCCAAAGTAGCCGGGACCACCGATCGAAAAGTGTACTGTCTGATCGAGAAGCCTAAGCTTCTGATCGAAAAGTACCAGTAGCCAATCAGAAACCCTAGCTTTTGATCAAAAAGCCTCTGGCCACTGGTTACCAGTGATCGAAAAGTACCAGGGGCCGATCGAAAAGCTTTTCAGCCTGATCGAAAAGCCCCTGGCTTGATCGAAAAGCCTCTTCTTCTTCGTTTTCAACCTGCAACTCAAACGTCACATTTGCGTATTTTGACCATGATTTCACTCAACCTATACTCCCAAACCCTATTCCTCCCAGTCCCGACACAAAAATGTAATAAATCAACACATACTCAGGCGTATCCTTCGGGGGTCGGGCAACACGCTTCAAACGAGGAGCCATTGTGTAAAATCAAAGGTGGGGATGTGTTCTGAGGATGATTCCGACTGGAGAGGAGGCGTCGGATGGTGGCGACGGTGGCGGAGGGCGGCGAATTGAGGAATGACAGCGGCGGCGGTGCTGTGGGAGATTGGGGGTGTTTCGGTGGTGGCTTTTGACGGGAATGGCCGCGATGTGGTCGGAGGGTAGTGGCGAGGGTGGTGGTGGCTCACGATGGTGACGGCAGAGGGTGGTGGTGGTGATTGGAAGTGGTGGTTGGGTGGTTAGGGTTAGAGAGGAAGAGAGGGAGACGGGGGAGAGTGACGGGTGTGAGCCGGCTCTCCTCCTTTTTGTTTCAATTTTTTTTTTAAAATTTCACTTTGGCCCCCTCAGCTTGCAAATGCAATTTATTTTCCACCCACAATTTTAAACAAACATGCTCTTTTACTAACATCATCACCAAACATTTAAACTCAAACCCCGTTAAATACAGAAAACTTCCCCTGAACTCAATCCCAAGAGTTTTATTATCTGGCAACTTAAAATGAAAAATAAGACAAAACACACAAAATCAGAAATTAAGATGAAATAAAAAACAAAATAAACAAAAAAATCTTAACTGACTGAGTTTCGAGTGAAGAGGCATTATAAGGGATCATACCAGATAGTCTGTGACCGAGGAACCCTTTTCAGCTTCAGTTACTTCACGTGTTCAGGCGATTGCCGGTATTATTGGTCCATTTTTTAGACTCATGCTGCTTTCGCTTACTCAGGTAGTTTCATCACATTAATTTATATTTTCAGGTTTATTAATTATGAAAATCTATCCTGGTCACACACAGAAGTCCTAGGTATAGTTTGTACACCCTATCAAGTACATCTGGCTTCCGTACAACATTTTTTCACGACACCTTTCCTTAAGCCCAACATCATGCTCCAGACTGGGTTGAGAAAAGAAAGAATAGATCACTGAGGTTTTGTTGGATAATATACAAAGTCAACTGAATTTTTGAATCATTTTTAATAATGCTCTCATCAGTGACAAAGGCTAAGGGTTTTGGACGCTTGTGGGTCTCTTTTGATTGTGCACCTTGGCATCTTTTTGGTTTATCATATATATACAATGTGATCTTAAACGTACGTGGATCAGGGAGGTTCCAGGTCTCCGCTTTCGCAGAACAGATGAGTCCTGACTCACGTATAACATTCCCAGGTCATTGCTTACGCAAAGCAGAGGGAATGGGAGTTTTTGAGCATGACATCAAAACTCAGAACCGGGCGTGTGTCTCAGGATTCCTGATGCACAGTTAAATAGGAATTATACTAACCTAAGTGTGTGCTCCCTTTCAAGCATCATACGTTATCTTCAAGTGTTGTGATAAAACATACCTTTTGATTGATTGTCAGCAGAGCCTACCAAGCATATCGACCATGAATCAGTGGTTTTCACTTCCACCTTACACGTGTCAGTCAGCAAACACCTGGAAATTTATATCACTTCCCAGCCTGGTCAACCAAAACCAGTAAAAAAAATTTAAAAGCACACATTTTAGAGAAAATGTTTATCTTATATCTTCCCCTTGCTTTTTTATTTTTTTTTAATTTTTTTTAATAAAGAAAAACATAAAAACAGTTGCCAGACTACTCATCAAAGGCTATCATCCAGAGGCCTTTGAGACACATTTCAAAATTGGCACTTGGCAGGGGTTTTGTGAACATATCCACCACATTGTCATCCGACGCCACCCATTCTAAGTGTATGAGCCTGCGTTCATAGCAATCCCGAATGAAGTGCGTTTTTATATCGATGTGTTTGGTTTTGGAGTGCTGCATAGGATTTTTCACAATTTGCAATGCAGCATTATTATCATAAAAAAATGGGAGTATCGAAGAAATTCAAACCGTAATCTCCCAGCTGATGCTGCAACCATACCACCTGTGAGCAGCACGCAGATGCAGCCACATATTCTGTTTCAGCTGTCGACTGGGACACCGTGTGCTGCTTCTTGCTTTGCCAGGATACCAGCCTGTCACCTAAAAATTAAGCTCCAGCAGATGTGGATTTCCTGTCAAGCTCATTACCGCCATAATCACTGTCAGAAAAAGCATACAGATTAAATCCTGACTCTTTAGGGTACCAGAGGCCTAGTCGAGGCCGACCCTTCAAATATTTAAAAATACGTTTAACAGCAGATAGATGAGAGAGTTTAGGATTAGCCTGATAGCGTGCGCATTGGCACACTGATAACATGATATCTGGACGGCTGGCGGTTAAGTACATCAGAGACCCGATCATAAACCGGTACATGTGCTCGCTCACCGGTTGACCCTCTGAATCCCTGGTAAGTGCAGGTTTGGCCACCATAGGTGTGGAGACAGGCTTTGCATCCATCATCTTGTACTTTTCCAAAATTTATGTGACATATTTGGCCTGATGGATAAGTATCCCGCTATCACTTTGCTTCTCTTGTAATGCGAGGAAAAACTCCATCTCGCCCATCTGACTCATCTTAAATTTAGTGCGCATTACCTTCTCAAACTCTTTGCACAAATCTTCATTGGTTGATCCGAAGATGATGTCATCAACATATACTTGCACCATGATTATGTCATGCTCGACCTCCTTTCTGAAAAGTGTCTGATCCACTATGCCTTTTGTGTACCCGTGTGCTAGAAGATGATCAGTCAGAGTCTTGTACCAAGACCGAGGGGCCTGGTGTAAGCCATACAAAGCCTTGTCTAGCTTGAACACATGATACGGGTGTTCCTCATCAATGAAGCCAGGAGGTTGAGTGACATATACCTCTTCATCCATTTCTGCATATAAAAAGGCTGTTTTCACGTCTAACTGGTATATAGTGAAGTTCATGTAGGATACATAGGCTAAAAAGACTCTTATTGCCTCTAAACGGGCAACCGCTGCATACACTTCATCATAATCCACTCCTTGAATATGTTTGTGGCCTTGAACCACCAACCTGGCCTTGTTTCTGACAATGATGCCGTTGTCATCCTCTTTATTCTTATAAAGCCACCGAGTAGTGATGACCTTTTTGTCAGCATGCCTTCCTAGTAACCTCCAAACTTGAAGCCGTGAGAATTGATTTAGTTCTTCATGCATGGCCTCTACCCAACTAGGGTCTGTCAAGGCCATAGTAATGTTGGGGGGCTCAATTTGTGAGATGAAACAGGAGTACATACAATGATTGACGTCCCCTGACTGGCTTCGTGTTACCACCCCTAATTCTAACGGACCAATGATGTTGTCAAAGGGGTGGTATTTATGGATCCTAGTTTCGGAAACAGCTTGAACGAGGATTTCAGGAGGTAGATTTGATTGATCGGGTTCATCGTTTGTTCAGCTGCATCTTCTGCCTCAGTTCCCTATGTTTGAGGAGTGTCTGACTCGGGGTTGACGTCTGCTTCATGATCATGATCAGGAGCAGCTGGATCTTCTGCATCAGCTCCCTGTATGAGGTGTGGTTTCTGTTTCCGGGGCAGTGACTGGAGCCTTGGTAATGGAGTGTGTTAATGACGGTCCTGAAACTGTATCTTCAAAAAGTTCTTCAAATATGACTGGATCCAATCCCAACGGGTGGAAGAATTGATTGTAGTCAAAAGCTTGAGGAGGACCCACTCCACCATCTGATGGATTGTCTTCTAGCCAATCCACATTTGTGGACTCCATCACAATCCCGATTGTTTTGTTGAACACCCTATAAGCAGAGCTGGCAGAGTAACCTACAAAATAACATTCATCCGATTTAGCAGCAAATTTAGGTACTTCAGAATTTACTAAAACTGTACAGAGACACCCAAAAGCCCGAAGGTGCCAAATTCTGGGCTTGTCATGGTAAAGAAGCTCATATGGGGTTTTCTGCTGCCGCTTATTGATGAGCACCTGATTCTGGACTGAAAGTGTGTGAGCGAGCGGATCTTCTACTTAGTCGTAACGAAATCAATATAAACGAATAGTACACCGAGAGTAAATACAAATCTGCCTTGTATTAACCACAGAGAGTTTACACAAAGACACTCAGAAAATATGACATGAACCACTACTGAATTCTACACAAGACAACATATTTATACTAAGCTAAACCCACTAGTCCGAACCTGAGGTTCGGCCCGAGGTTCGGCCATGTCCGAACTCCAGGTTCGGCCTGAGTTCGGACCTCAGCATTCTTGTGTAATTCGTCTTGTATTCGATACTTCACATGACGATCAGGAACCGTGTATCAACAAACTCCCCCTCGGCATGTGCAGTATCATCTCCTCTATACAAACTTGTATCATGTATCTTCAACCAAACTCCTCCTCGACCTTGACGATGAGTTCAATGTTGAATACTTGATATTGCATCGTGTGTAATCTCTTTATCAACATACTTCAGAAGACTTGAAGTTGTAATGTTCTCTTCCCACTTAGAAACCTGTTAACATAAATAATCTTGGTGCAAAATGTCTCTTCGAGACTCCAAGATAGTTTGATTTTGAAAATTGATATTGTATTTTATGTTGATTAATCGAAAACAAATAAGAAACAAAATCTTTTTGGCTTTTAGAAACTTTATATCAAAACACACCTAGAATCTTTTTGGTATTTTCTGATAACAAAAGTAAAACAATACTGAATTAGACACTATTTTTGTCTTTTGTGAGAAAGATCACAACTTGGGATCATATTAGTCATAACATGCTGAACTACACTTCAATTTCAATTAATGAAGCACATAAGCCATGCCGATTACAAATATAATTTGTCCAACTTTAAACTCCGGCACAATCATACTCATAACATCTGTATATGTTAAGGTATTGATTAAATTTGCATTGACCAGCGTACCCCACACTATCAGACATACTCAGATATGCTTTTGCTTATCACATTTTGTGATCTCATTTGTGATTTTAATCACACAATGATTATTATCATGATATAGTCAACTGTGTTCCATGCAAAAAGAAATAAGAACGTTAAATCGTCTACCTTAAGGTCGATCTTTCGATACGCAGATAAGGCCTCAGATTTAACAAAATAAGAAAATAAAACAATTTGAAATTGTATAACCCAACAACAATCAGGTCGGTACTCCCGTACACGCAGAGAAAGTCCGATGAGTTATACGAAACACCAAAGAAAATAAAGCAGAACGTCAAACGAACAACGATCAGGTCGGTCTTTCGACACGCAGAGACAGTCCGATCGTTTGACAAAATAAAGAAAATCAAACAAGTTTAAATCTTTGCAAAATGAACACATGTATACACAGTGACTTCTCATTTTATGTTTTTCATATCTTTTTCTTGATATATCATGAGATATGCATCAAGATGTTGTCCACTAGGTCAAGCATCAGATTTAGTGTATATCACATTTGTATACTTTCTGATTTGCCGAGCCTACCTTGCACATCGATCAAATGGTCTTATGGATTTTTCACTTACTTTATCCATGAGTCAGATACTGTCAGCCAATGTACCATCATTTCCCAATCATGTCGGATACAATTTCTCATTTTTCAATGTTTTTGGCTTTTTGCATTTTTCAATGTTTTTGTCTTTTTCAAATTTCTCCCCCTAAAAATGACAACTCTATTTGTAGATTTTCATTTTTACGATCTGAAAAACAAAACACTATTTTTGTATTTTTGCAAAAACAAACCCCCCCTCAGAATGAGACGGAGTGAAAAACAAGAAAAATTGATCAACCAACACGAATACTCAAAGCTTAGCCTTTTGAAAAACAAAATTGATTTTGAAATTCAATTTAATTAGAACGGATATTTCACAATCAGCAATTTTTCAATCACCGAGAGGTCTTCCTGAAACACCTGCTTGACACCAAATAAAACATTAGTCGCGTTGGGATCGACCCGATTCAACAGCATCGGGTCGCCCGGTGTCTTCCATAAAGTCTTTGTTGGCCTTGGAAACAACTTTTGGTTTCCAAATTTGTAAAAGTTTTAATTTTTGACCGGAACCTGAATCAGATTCAACCGACGAAATTGATTTAGACCAAGACGATTTACGAGTTGATTTAAACTTTGGGGACCATGGTTCATCAAAAATTTGGCCGTTGTTATCCACATATTTGGCAGTTTTGTGGATATATGCAGTCGTCGGACAATCAGCAGCTAGGTGTCCTAGTTGACGACATACATAACAAAGTCTTTCTCTAAAACTGTTTGAAAATCGTTTTGAGTTTTTGAGAATCAGAGGAATGTTCAGAATGAAAGTTATCAAAGAAACCATCAGAAGAATCATACCTAGGAGATGGACTCCTTGAAGATGAAGATCTTCCAGAATAATAAGAAAACTCCTTCAGAAATGGTGATGTCTTTGTAACTTTAGCATTAACAGCCTTGTCAGCTCTCACTGGTTTCTTTGCAACAGTTGGAACTTCCTTCATAACAAAACCTAAGCCTTTGTGCTTGGAACCTGAAACCTTTGAAGAACTTGAAGAAGAACCTGAAGCTTCTCTTGACTTAGCTTCACTAGTGAATTTAGCCTTGATATCCTTCAGCTTGTTCTTTTCCTTCAAAACTTTTTCTTCTTCGGTTGCAGATGAAGAACTGGAAGCAATCTTATCAAATACTTTCTCATTTTCCAGCAAAACAGACTTCGACACAAATTTGGGAGCTTCACCCAAAGGCTTCTCCTTCTTTTTAGATTTGGACTTGTTCTTCTTGGATGGAGTGGCAAACTTGGAATAATCATATAATTCATCTTTTGGATCAATATGAGCAGCAGTAACTTCAATTAAATCCACTGGTTGAGGTACCAAATGAACATCATCTTGCTTAGAACTTTCTGAACTCTGATCCTGCTTGTATAAGAAATTAAGCAATGTTGGTGACAAATTGCAATTCTTAACCTGTCGTTTCAACTCCAAAATCTCCAATTTCAAGTCATTAATTTTCTGTTGACCTTCAAACACTTCTTGTTGTGACTTGATGAACTTTGCATTGAGATCATCATATTCATAAGTCTGTAACTTTCTGATCTCACACTCTGCAAACAGTTCCTGAAGAACACTTTCTCTCTTTTGTTTATAGATCTCAACATCTTTAGTCAATACTTCATTCTTGTCCCGGTACAGAACATTCTCATCTTGAAGCATAGAAATCTTATTTTGAAGTTTCTCAACTGTAACAGCAGTCTTTGCAATAAGTGCAGTAGCCTCTTCATACTTTTGCTGAACAGGATAACTCTTCTCAAACAAGTTCTCAAAATCTTAAGCTGCATCTAACGCTTCAGCTTTGGCCTTCTCACACTCTTCAGCCGATTGAGCCTTTTCCTTCAAAACATCTTCATGAACATGAACTAATGCATAATATTTTTTTTGAAAATCTTCCAACTCTTTCTTTAACACCACAATTTCTTCAGTTGAAATTTGACAATCTTGTTCAAACCTTGCAATTTTCTTGAGCAACTTCTCACATTTATAACAATTAAATTCATCATCTTTTGAATTCTCAGAAGACTTAGGTAATTCTTCTTGAACCAAAGATATACTTGAAAAAGTATCAGATTCTGTTAACAAGCTTTCATCATCATCATGTTGAACGGTTAAAGCAATTGAGATTGGAGTATTATTCTCTTTAATTTCTGAATCTGCATTCCAAGCAAAACCATCTGGATGCATAAATGTATCAGTCCAATCATGAGCAAGAGTAGCAGATTTCTGCTCAACCTTTTCAGCTTTATCTTATGGATGAAAAACTATATGTGCATGCTGACCAGTCTTCAATTTACTTTCTGCAGAACTTGGACATTCTCGAGCGAAGTGACCATAAACAGAACACTTATAACATTTCACCTTAGATTTGTCCAATCCAATCTTTCCTTCCTGATTTAGTCTCTTCTTACCAGTTCTATTGAAAAATTTCTTCGTTCTACGAACTAACATAGCATATTGCCAATTCCGATCCATTTCCTCCAAATGATCATAATCAATCTGATCGTAATCTTCATTTGCTAATTCAGCATTACTCACAGCACCAGCGATAACACCAAAGTATGAAGATACCAATGCAGACATCAACGCATTATAATCATCGACAGTTTGAACAGACAATGCACTTTGAGTCGAAGAACTAGGAATTGACACAATACAACCAGCAGAAAAATAACTTGGAATTTCAGATTTACCTGCCAGAAATGCTGTAGGAGGAGAAGAACTAAGAATATTAGACTTCCCAGCATTCATTGTAGAATCATTTTCACCATGATACACTGCAGGATTCTGAATTTGTGTAGGAAGTGATTTATTCACCATTAATTCCATATCCCGAGCCTGAATTCTTTGAACCAAATCATTGAAAGACAATCCTGAAAAATCTTTATCATGAGTAATCATCATCACATAATTCTCCCATTTTTCAGGCAATGCTTCCAAGATCTTTTCTTTCATATCAACCTCTTCTTTAGTAAGATTCACCAAACGCATTTCACTCATTAGATGAGCGAATCTTGCAATCAGATTGGGAATCGTTTCATTTTGATAATGCTTAAAACTATCAAACTCTTTCTTCAAAACCTTTTGTTGACTTTTCTTGTATTGATCATTGCCTTCACATCATTTTTCCAATGCATCCCATAGACTTTTTGATGTGTAGTTACCAGCAAATTGATGAAGTAACTCTTTAGGCAATGCCATCGTTAACGTACCATACCCCTTTTTCTCAGCTTGATAAGCTTTCTTTTGTTCAGAAGACATTTTTCTTTGAAGAATAGGTTCACCAGTTCCATCTTTAGGATAAACATATTGCTCAGTGAATGCTAACCACATATCAATGTCATTTTTATCGACAAACGCTTCAAACCGTTTAACCCAACTATGATAATCTTCCAATTTTAGCAATTTGGGAACTTTCTGACTTGTTCCGATTTCATTATCATAATTCATCATTGTTTGCATCGTAGCTTGAACCGAATTTTGAATAGCTGCAAACGCTTGAAAATCAGACATTGTCGAAAATCTGAACACTGTTCACTCCGAACTTCGTCCGAACCTACTATACCCTCCGAAGCTGCTCCGAACTACCTCCGAACACTCAACGAACCTAGTTAACGTCGAAGTACCTCCGAACCTAGTTAACTCTCTCCGAAACCTCACCGAACTCAGAACACTGACCGAGCTTACTCCGAACCTGGTGTTCGGAGCGGTTATGCCGAACTTGAGGTTCGGCCGATCGCGAAAAACTCAAAAATTTCGGAAAAACTCACTGAAATCGACACCTCTCGAGCTGTGAACACTCAATCAACTGAAAACGAACAAACACAGACATATTGGACGTAAATCATGAAGTTTTGAATGAAGATTTTGAGAAATGAAGATGAGAAACGAGCTTTGAAAGACACAAACGTGAATTCGAACTCAACAACTCTGGAATACACTGATTTCCGACTAGTAGAGCAAACCAATTGCTCTGATACCACTTGAAAGTGTGTGAGCGAGCGGATCTTCTACTTAGTCGTAACGAAATCAATATAAACGAATAGAACACCGAGTGTAAATACAAATCTGGCTTGTATTAACCACAGAGAGTTTACACAAAGACACTCAGAAGATATGACATGAACCACTACTGAATTCTACACAAGACAACATATTTATACTAAGCTAAACCCACTAGTCCGAACCTGAGGTTCGGCCCGAGGTTCGGCCATGTCCGAACTCCAGGTTCGGCCTGAGTTCGGACCTCAGCATTCTTGTGTGATTCGTCTTGTATTCGATACTTCACATGACGATCACGAACCGTGTATCAACATGGACATAACATGCAGTGTTGACTGCCTCTGCCCAAAACATGGTTGGTAGCTTTGAATCACACAGCATAGTGCGAGCAGCTTCAATTAGGGTCCTATTGCGTCGTTCTGCGAGGCCATTCTGCTGAGGGGTGTAGGGGGCACTGTATTGATGTTCAATTCCTTTTTCAGCACAGAAATTATCAATACTTTGATTCTTAAACTCCGTTCTGTTATCGCTCCTGATGGCCTTCACTTTCAGCTTTAATTTATTTTCTATGAGCTTGATGAAAGCAATCAGTATACCTGCAACATCACTTTTCTTTGACAAGAAAAACACCCAAGTGAAACGGGAGAAATCGTCAGTAATAACTAAACAAAATGCACATCGGTTAAGGCTTAACATACTGAGTGGACCAAATAGGTCCATATGAAGCAGCTCCAGTGCAGATGAAATTCTGTTGAACACCTTTGGTTTGTGTAGACGTTTGTGCTACTTCCCCTTAGCACAAGCCACACATTTCTCCTTGAGCACAAATTCTTTGATTGGAAGGTCTTTAACAAGCCCTCCTCTAGCAAGTTGATTCAGATTCTTCAGATTCATGTGCCCCAATCGTCTGTGCCACAACTGAGCATGGTTCTCAGCCGTTTTAGAAAGGAGACGGGCCACCTCAGATGTGGGGAGTTTCTGCATGTTGAGCACATAGGAGTTACCATATCTTGGTGTTCTCATTAACACCCAATCGTCAGGGATGGAGTATCCAGGTTTAAGAATGAGACATTCTTTATTGTTGAAAAGGATTGGATACTCCCAATCACATATCTGTAAAACACTTAACAAACGGCGCTTTAACTGCTCGACATAATTGACATCGTGGAAGCTGAGACAACCATTGCGTACTGTGCCTTTCTGACTGATATAACCTCCAACTCCTCCAGCGAACGACACATATCCTCCATCAAATTTTTCCAAATCTTGTAGTAGAGATATGTCGCCCGTCATGTGCCTGGAACAACCACTGTCAACATACCATAGGTTGCTGACAGTCCTCCTTGGCTGTTCCTGCATTCAAAGGAGATTAGTTAGATTTTGGTACCCAGGCCTTAATTGGTCTGGGTGATGTTGGTCTGTCCTTGTTTGGACTGAGAATGTCTTTCTTGTTGACATCTCTGGATTGATTTTCCTTGCCAAGCCACTGTTGGTCATTCTTACTTATTTTTGAACTTTTAACCTCTTGAAAAGACATGGAGTGTTTTTTATACACTCTAGTAGGCTTGAAGGACAAATTCACAACTTTTGGGACATTCCACCTATCATCATTCCACCAATTGGTTGATTTAGTGAGTCATGCAGGTTTTGGGTGGAAATGTGTTTTTGAAAAACATTTGAAAGTAGATTTTAAAACAGGTTTTGGATTCACTGGTGATTTTGAAAAAATGTCATGCTTTGGAGATTTCTTAGCATTTTGATTCACTTTACTTTTTACTGATGTTGGTTCCTGTTTAGGTGACTTGGTTTTTGAAATCCCTTTGTGCACCTTGGAATTTTGTGGTGTGGCCTGCTACACCTTTCGGTTTGAAGGTGCAGCCTTTGCTGTTGGTCTAGGATGCACCTTTGTTTGTGGAGGTTGTGATGACAACTTCTGCACTTTGGAATCTGAAGGTCCAGATTTTGGTTTTGGGCCAACATGTGTTTGGCCTAATGGGACAGTCTTTTGCTAGACCTTCTTAGGATAATAAGGCTCATAAGGGCGGTGCAGGCAGTTTCTTGCCATGTGTCCTGGTCTACCACACACATGGCAGGATTGTTTCTTTGGATACACGGGAGCCTGTTGTTGGTTACGCCCAGTGGAAATCCAAGTTGGCTTTGAAGAATTTTTATGGATCCACAGGGCCTTACCATGGGGCTTTGTGGTCAGAATATACTCCCGTTGTATCGGTTTGAATTGGTCATATGCAGAGTTATCTTCTGGGTACAGGACAAACTCATGGGGTCTTGTGTCCCGTACTTTCTGCACATTTTGAATAGGATAATTAACCTTATCCTCAGAAATTTTCACATTTCCTGTGGGTTTGGGACCATCAACATGTGGTCCCTTACCCCTTCTTAAAATTTTAACAGTTCTTAGGGGTTTCACAGGTTTAAAATCACAATTACCAAAGTTAAACACACCACATTCAGAAAGTTTATCACACAAATCAGACGTTGAAGTTGTTGAATCAAACTTAACAGAAGTTTCAGGTTTCTCAAAATCACAGTTTTTAAAACAAAAATCAAAGTCAGGCTTCATGGGACTTTTGAGGGACTCCGTGCAATTCACTACCCCTGCTTATTTATTACCTTTATCTACACAAGAAGTAAAAGTGTTAGTAATGTTAGAAACAGGAGCAGAGATTTTAATGGGACAAGTGGCAAGTTTCTTTTCTATCTCAGCCTTATCTTCTAAGGAGGTCTTTGGGCACTCATAGTCTGAGATCATTTCATGCATCAAGGGCATCGGTACTGTATGAATGGATTTTTCATCTTTTACCTCAGTACTGAGACCCAAACCAGAGTTGGCTTTTAGATGTCGCATTCGAGCATCTGTATTATAGAAAAGAGAACTAGCCTTCATCAATTCGCTCAACTTTGGTTTGTGATATTTCTAATTTACCTTTAAGTTGTTCAACTTCAGATTTTAATGTGTCAATTTCTTCATTAGCAATTTTAAGATATGTAGTTTTATCACTCAATTGCCTTTGAAGATTTTTTATATCGACTTTGGCTGCTTCTAGTTTCTCACTTAATGATTTACTCCTACCTTTGTATTCCCTCAAGTCTCTATCAGATAGTTCACGATTTAACGTTTTATTAAAGAACTTACGTTGCCAGTCTTGAGATTCATTAAATATAGTTTGGCATTTAGGGTTAGAACATACCTCATTACTGCTAGCCGGTGACCCTGAAGTTATGTCTGCCATGAATGCATGATGAAAGACTTCAGCAGCTTCTTTCTGAGTTTCTTCTTCAGCCAAAAGGGCTACATGATCAAGTGTCAGACTCGAGTCTTCCACCTGAGATGTCCAGTCATATCCTGGTGTATGTTGAACAACCAGTGCCCTGTCATTCTTCCCTGTCTCCTTCTTCATACTTTCACCTCTGTTCTCAGTCTTGCTTTCTCTATCAACCTTTGGTTTGGTGCATTCCATTGCATAATGCCCATACTCGTTGCAATTATAGCACCTCAGATTTGCTTTGTTGAAGCTGAGCTTTATCCCTTTGCCACCGTTCCAATCCTTCTTTCCTGTCTTCGCCATGAACTGCCTAGCTCTCAGGGCTGACATTCCCATCTGGTAAGAGATATCCATATGCTCCAGGTCTTCTGGGTTGACTTGATTCACATCATTTAGAGTTAAATCACTGGGCAGAAGTGAACCTGCTACGAGTGCCTGGTAGCAACTCATAATCCCTACCCCAATAGCAAAACTGGGATCTTTGGTTAGAGCATTAACATCTAAAGAGACAAAATTTGATGTTCCAGATGTACTCAACCCAGTGGCTTGAGCAATAAATCCCATTGGAGTAGACTGTGGGTTGTTAGGTGCAACAGCTGGCTGTGAGATGAATGCTTGATTCAGTTGATTCATTAATGCTCCGTTGCCCAGTTTTCTGACCCTCTTCGGTTTTTCTCTTCATATGCTCTAATGGTAGACATGAGCTCGCTTAGCGGTGAGGTGGACATTTGCACTGTCTTTTCTATCAACTCAATAGTGTTGTCCCAATTTGGCGGAAGAGAATTTACCAGCTTTCTGTTGACCTCGACCTGTGTATATGTGACTCCAGCATCTTTTATTCCAGTGACTATTTTGATGAACCGTTGAAGCTGAGTCTCAATATTTTCACCAGGGATGTAATTAAACTCATTAAACTGTTCTCTTAGATTTTCTTTTTGAGATTCCTTCATATCATCATTTCCTTCGTAAGCGGCCACAAGAGCATCCCAAAGGGTCTTAGCGGAGGTGTACTCCTTGAAAGCTTCAGCTACTTCAGGAGATAGGGCCATGGTTAGAGCAGCCAGTGCCTTTCTATCTCGTTCCACCTTTTCCCAGTCGTCATCAAGCCATTCAGATTTTTCTTTAGGTTTGGGTGGCTGACCTTGTTCTCCAGCTGTCGATGGGACAAAGTCTCCCACCTCGACCGATCGCATGATCTTGGGATCATGGTAGTTTATGTAATTCACAAATCGGTACTTCCAACTCATGAAATCCTTGCCAGACATCAGACGAGGTGGTCTGGCATTGGTTCCGATTTTAGCATCCATTTCAAGAGTGGCACTTGGCAAGCTAGACATATCAAAGGCCATTGCTAACACAGAGAGGCAAGAAACACGGATTTTCAAAAAAAATGGGTCGAACAGGGGTTTTCGGTCGAGCAAGGCTTGATCGAAAAGTACTTTTCGATCGGAAAGTCACTGGTCGAAAAGTGTAGTAGTGATCGAAAAGTAGGGTCTGGATCGAAAAGTCTTGGAGGGGACTTTTCGATCGAACAGAGCAGTGGATCGAAAAGTCACAGGGGACTTTCCGATCAAGATGACGGATCGAGAAGTCACGAATGGGACTTCTCGATTGAGAGGTGAATGATCAAAAAGTCACTGGGGACTTTCCGATCGAGAATCCCGATCGAGAAGTCACAGAGTGGGACTTCTCGATTGAAAGCTGCTGGTCGAAAAGTCACTGATGGGGACTTTCCGACTGAAACTGCCTGATCGAAAAGACACAGAGGGTCTTTCTCGATCACAGGGAGGCGACAGGAAATGTTTTTCGATCAATCAGGCTGATCGAAAAGTCTCTTGCTGGGTCGAAAAGCCTCTAATTCACGAACAGTTGGTCACGGACACTTCTGTCTCAATTCGAAACCTGCAAACAATTCTTCCGAAACTTGCTAATGCTGAAAATCACCATAAAACTTAAACCGTTAGTTGTCAAAAACTTGAATCGGATATCGCGAGAGCCTCGAAACTTTCATTTCTTGGCTCTGATACCAATTTTAAGGATCAAATCAAACCCTCACGCAATATCAAAGTCTATAACACACTTTACTAATCACCTTGAGTAAGCAATAAGAATAAGAGCAAGAACACAAACCAGAGGAAGAAACACACTTTACTAATCACCTTGATTGCTACACACTGATCGAAATTCTATTGTGAGAAATTCATGAACACCAATCGCACACTGCAACCAACCCTAATTACATAAACTAGCTATCTATATATAGGGAATCCTATGCTTGATGAACAAGCAATAGAAATCGGCCTATGGGGCCCATAATTCGACCAACCTACAACCCACACAACCCATTTACATAATCATAGACCAACTACATTTAACTAGCCCAAAAGTATTTCTAATGCAAAAGCCTTATAAAATTCTAGACTCTACAGGATGTAAATAAAGCTTTCTTTGATTGATTTCAATAGCAAAGTACAGAGAGATCTAGAGAGAGACACTAGAGAATTCACACACTTAAGCTAACTGTTCTCACTCTTCTGACCCTGACTTAAAACATTAACCTATTTATTGTCACCGGTCAGCGTACCATTTGGTACGCTACGGCGTGCCAAATGGTCCGCCCCATGGTACGCTAGAACCAGAACATATACAAATTACAATATGAACAACACACACCTAGACCTAGCATTAGACACCAAAACTTGTTCTAACAAACTCTCCCTTGTCTTTAGCTAGTCTTCAGAAGCTTTTTCTACAGTCTCTTCCAAAATCTATGTCTGTTGTTCCCAGAATGAATTCCGAACGCATAACATACTCGTATCACTTTCTGGAATTGTAACACTTGATCTGCATCTTCAACATGATACAAAATGTTGTTGTGATAGAGCTTGTCTATGTTAGCCTCAGACAAATTGATCAACCACATTGGATCAAAGATCCCAACCACCTTATTATCTTCCTTTAACACAATCACTGCTTCACCAGTTCGTTCATCATAATACCACCATTTCAATGTCTGAATGAAGTTCTACTCCAGTTTCTTTAATGGAATATTCTTGAGTTGTACTGGCTTTCTGTATTTTAATACAATCAATGATTTTCCAGTCTTTTAATGAACTTTGGTCGGATGCTTTTCATACTTTGGCCTCTGAGGCTTCAAGAATCTGAATCTTCCTTGGCATTCTTTATGTAACCTCTCCTTGAAGAATTCAGCAAGAGCATTTTAACCATAATTCAGAAACGGTTTTCTGGTCAATTCTCTTACATCATATACTGGTAAAGTATTGAACCTTTTAGCATTCCTCAAGTAGATTATCCCAAACTCTTTTTTAATTGCATAGCACTTGAGTTATAAATCATACATCCAACTGATTATTTTCCCAACAGCTTCACTTTCAAGTAACACTTTTGATTTACAGGTTTCATTGAAAGTACTCTATTTACTCTCTGCTCTTTCATCCATTCATCAAATAATCTTATTTTTTCTTGTTCTTTTGAGAAGTTATCAGACTCATTAGTCTCAGTCTGTTTTTCAGCCTCTTTCTTGTTCAGCTCTTCTTCAATCTCCTCCTCATCATCTTTCCCAAAGAAGTTGAACCCAGTAGAAGTATCATCATCAGTGAAATTTCCATACATATTCGGATCATTCGGATATTCCTCAGCAGTCATGTATTCTACTTTAACATGTTCCTCCTCATACTCAACATCATCATTCGAATCAGTTTCTTTATACAGTTCAGCAACAGGAACATCATCAACTTCCTCAACATTCAGAGCATAGATTGCAGCAAGTTGTTCTTTCGTATAAGCATGAATAAACTCTCCCTCTTCAATCACGCTCTTAGATATCGGGATAACATCATATTCATCTCCTCCTACAACTCTCTCCCCCTGAGATGCACCAGCTGTAGAAGTACCAGCTGAAGTGGAAGTGCCCGAAGTACCAAACCCACCAGTACCGGCACCACCTACCCCTCCCTCCGGGTCTTCTTCATCATTTGAAAATTCTAGACCATCTCCCTTGCACGTTTCTTCAGGATCAGGATGTATCTCCCCCTGAGCAGGTAATGATTTTAGCAAAAAGCTTAGCTGCTCAACCATGGATTGAGAAATTGGCATTAAGCGACCAATCTCCCGATCTTTAGATCTCTCTCTTTCAATACCTTCACAGTTTCACGTAAGTCATGAATTTCTAAAGCTCTTTGACAATCCATCTCTTACAAAATGCAGTAACTTGGCTTATAAGTAATGCAAGCTGATGATCAACAAACACACTTGCAGATATATTTGTTATGGTAGCAGTAGTAGGAACTGAAGGAACTTTGAATGTGATTTTCCTAGTCTAAGCATGTAGATTTCCAGAACTTGGAGTAATAAGAGCAGTGGTTGTTGTGGTTGTCTTTGGAACTGAAGACTGTGTGCTTGACACCTTTTCCTTCTTGCTAGGTGCATTTCCCAGATAAGCTCTCCTTGAATCAGCAAGAAACGACCCACGTTTGACTAACATCTTCGGCCTCGGCATGGTCTTTACTCTTTTTCCAGTCGCTTGCACAGGAGCGATGCCTTTATCAGCAGGCACATTCTTTGAACCTGATTCTTCCATTGTAGGAGTGTAAGATGGATCAATATATAGTACCCGAATCAGTAGACTGTCTGGAATGTTGTTCATACTTTGAAGTATCTTGATTTGTTGACTTCAAATAAGCTACATGAGCTTTTGAACCTTTCTTCGCTTGAACACCTCTGGTATTATGCAAAATCATCACATAATCTCCAGAATCTGAATCTGTATCGGACGAACTCGAGTTATCAGCAACATGATCAGAAATATCAGCCTCATAATCACCCATCAATTCGTCATCCTGAGCATTAACGGCTACATGCTCAACCCCCTCATCTTGAATAACAGGATCTTGAATGATTTGCTCTTGATGTTGGTGTTGTTGCTGGATAGGTACTTGTACAACTGGTTCTTGTACTATTGGTTCTTACACAACAGGTTCTTGATTTTGTGGTTCTTGATTTGCAGCTTGATTCTGAACGACTTCTCATGGGTCACCATTATCATCCTATTCTAACTCAACATATGAACTATCATCATGACGTGGAGCACCATTTGTAGGAGCCACATAGTCTGGCTTAGCAAGGTGTCCAATCAGCTTCTTAACTGGTGGAGCTACGTTCGCCCGTTTACGTTTTTGATAAATCGATAATTTGCTGACTGCTATCTCATTCATGTGCTTCAACTTCATAATAAACGCTTGATTCTTTGGAAGTGTTGGATACGAAGCATCAAGAATCATTTGGATGAACCTCGGATACATTAAGCTTTTCTTTTGCTTCATCAAAATATTTTCCTTCATGTAAGCAAATATCCAACCAGAAAAGTTGAAATTTATGTTCATCACTAGAGGTGTAAAGAATGATAGTGTCTTCATATTGAACTCTTCATGACCTTTCAACCGATTTCTAAAACATCTGATAATCACATGCAGCAGATACTTGCATGGTGTATTAACATTTGACTTGATGAACCATTTAGCAGTCAAATTTCCATCATATTTGATTCTTCATAGTAACCCGATAAGATCTGCTTTGTCAAATTCTATAGGATATGCAGTTTGATCATTAAATCGAAGAACCCGACAAACCTCATCTTTAGAAATAACAATATCAGTCTCATGTATCCTAGATCTGATAACTGGTGGCACAACAGTACAATCCATCTAAGCTGCATTCCAGAAAGTGTTTAGAATATATTTGTACGGTAATCTTGTTTAGCTGCATAACAGATCCTTGATTGTTGCATGAACTCAAAAATACTTCCGAACTGAGATCTCCATTTGGCAGATGCTCTGAAATGCGTGCAAATGTTATGATCTAAATTTGATGGTAACATAACAGCCATTTCTGAAAATTCATAAAAACAAATATTGTTAAATTTATCTTGAATAAAAAAACGCTAACGATTGATTCAAATTTGACTTGAAACGCTTGAACTCTTAACTTTGTGAAAACCAAGTGAGCATACCATCTAGTCAACATACCATTGATCGTACCAAATGGGCATCCGTACCATGGTGGTATGGGCGTACCATTTGAATCAAAGACCATTGACCGTACCACACTAGTACGTGCCTTCCTTCGTACCACAATGGGCATGCGTACCATGTTGGTACGGACGAGCGTACCAACTGGTACGGCGGAAGAACAATCATCGAAAGGTCTCTCGATTTTAAGCCCAAAATACACACGATATGTGAAATCGGTCACCGTAGTTCATTTCTATATAAAAAACATACTCGACCGATGTATACAAAACACATTAACATGTCCTAAAACCTAGTTAACCAAAATGTGTCAAACTTTCTGAAAAACCGAGCCTAAATCGTTCAAAATCAAACAATTTATGTAACCATAGACTAAATCATGACCATCATCCTGTGCGCATTTGTATCCTCTACCTATAGCAACAAAAATCACGAGCAGAGCTTCAGTATCGAAAGAGAAATCAAGAAAAAAAATGAATTGGGGCTTAGGGTTTTGCTCTGAGAGAAGCTGGAAGTGGTACGGTGGTTATGAGATGAACGTACCAGTTTTGCCCTTATACATGGACCTTGGTGCGGTCAAGCGTAGCACTTGGTACGAGCGTACCAATCAAAAGTTTCAATTTAAACTTCAAAGTCTTCTGTTTTGACAGTTTTCTCCCAAAATTCATATTTTTCCAATTTTATGCACTTTAATGATGATGAGCTGATTCACGCTTCGATTGAGGTTCAGAAAGACAGAAATTTATGATTTTCCGTATTCAGTTGATCGAAACTAATACAGAAAAAAAATCTTTTTGTATTTTTAGCAATTTTATATCAAAACACACCAAAATCCTTTTGATTTTTCAAATTTATGCTAAAACACACCTAAAATCTTTTTGTGATTTTCTAAAATGTAGCAAACCAAAACAATCAAAATATAAATGGGATAAATTATATTTTTTTAAGAAAGATCGCAACATGAGATCATATCACTAATATGTACCATACTCACTTCACTTTCAGATTAAACAGCACGCAAGCCAAGTTGTGCACGAATACAACATTTTCATGTTTATTTCAGCCAAAACATATAAATTTCTATAGCGTTCTGATATGACTTAGGTTATCATTTATCAAGCATAAAAATCATGGTACCCACACATTCAAGTAATTGATAACCCGACTTATTATATTTTTGATTTTTCTCTTATTCATCTCAGAATTTATATACAGAGACAAGTTGTTCCTAGTGTTTCATGCAAAAAGAAGTCAGAACATTAACCTTAAGGTTGATCTTTTGATACGCAGATAAGGCCTCGGATTTTAACAAAATAAGAAAGAGAAAACAAGTTGAAATTGTATAATTCAACAGCAATCAGATCGATACTCCGTATACGCAGAGAATGCCCGATGAATTATACGAACCACAAAGAAAAATAAAGCAGAACGTCAAACGAATAACAATCAGGTCGATCTTTCGATACGCAAAGAAAGTCCGATCGTTTGACAAAATAAAGAAAATCAAACAAGTTTAAATCTTTCAAAAGAACGCATGCATACACTAGAACAATCTCTTATTCTATTTTTGACTTTTTAGATAAGATCAGAATTACACAAAAAACGAGAACAATGTTTCACCACTGATTTCAGGAGAGCATTATCTTTATATCATACTTGCATATATCAGATTTGATCACATCCATCGGACGCTGTAAAAAACGTCGCATCATAACAGATTTTACCGTGATAAGGTCGTGAATTCAGCATCTTTTGAATCTCGAGAGTTGTTGAGCTTATCCACAACCATCGACATTCAAGGGGAAATTGTTAGGGATTTATTTTCATGATGCTCGCAGGAAGCTCAGATAACTCAATAATCCTATTATAGTCTAAGAATCCCGTTTATCCAGGTATCCTGATTTATTTTTATTCAACTAACCCTTATAATTGCCACGTGTTTATTTGACTCAGGTACCATTGAGTCATCAACTACCTTTGAAATACAAGCCCCAGCTATTCAAGAACGTGGACCAAGTGAACGAGTGCAGCTCTAACGGTTAAGTTAGTTGGAGAATAGGATCCCAGGAATCCCAGAGTGTTAGTTATTAATGTATTCGCTATATAATCGAGGACTCAGTCGATTTGAGGAACACGCAACTCACTCACACTTTAGCTCTGATAGTTTGCAATTATTATAACACTTAGCCCGATCGATCAAACCTCCAAAATACTTGTAATCCTTTGTTTCGTAAAAATAAAATAACTAGGCGGAAGGCTCTTTAGGCCGGCACCCGAGGTTTTTTGCTAGGATTCCTAGAGGAAACTCGAAGGATTCTGGACTTTTCCTCATTATATCCTCGTGTCAACCTTACATTGAACCATTATTATTTTAGTCGTTAAAGCACACTACCTCACTTTCTAAGTTTGGAATACGAAATTACTTTTTGAATTTTTTACCAAAACAATCATGTAGGTAATCTTCTACCCTTGAGTTCATCATCTAAAACTTTGTGACTAATTCACCAATTGGTCAAAAATTCAGATTCTACATAACAAGACATAATCTTAACATCATGGGATTCAAGTAACACCCATCAATTTTATGTTTTCGAATCCAATATCTTGCAACCTACACATGCAACAAGATGAGGTTTACTTACTTGACACCCAATGGATGATAGGTGATGAGTAACCACTTCTAAATCTGAATTTTTTACAAGAATTCGCAGCCTTGGCCTTGCTAAGGCCGAATTTCGATTTTGGTTAGGGTGGAGGAGCTATGTGTATTCACCAGGGAGTGAAACAATGACCTCCCCAAATTTTTAGCATTTAGACTAATATCAATTATAGCCTAATTACGATTTTGGTCCTTCTATTTTTATTCTTAGGGCTTTTAATCACCACAACCCCATTTTACACAATAAACCCAAGTATTTTCACATATGAACAATTTCTAATGAAGTTAAGGGGTTTGTTATCCCATGTTATATATTAAAATGATATTTAGCGGATTTTTTGACAAATTAAAAACCGGGATGTTACAAATCCACCCCCTTAAAGGGGCTTCGTCTCCGAAACGAAATACATAACGAATAAATGAGAATAGTATCGTTGCATTTCCTCTTGGGACTACCATGTCACGTCCAAGCCTTTTCTATGCTCCCATTGAACCATCACTTGATTCACTTCCTTATTCCTTATCCGATTTACCTTGCGATCAAGTATCACGATAGGTCTTTCAACATAATTGAGTTTGTCCTCCACCACTAAGTTATCTAATGGCCCAAATGAGGTACTTGAAAAGTGTTGTGGATTCCACTTAACTCTTTTGGCAATTCGAGTTGGTATGCCATTTCGCCATCTCGGGCCAAAATCTTGAATGGTCCAATATACCTAGAACTTAACTTACCCTGTTTTCAGAAGTGGATAACACCCTTCCACGAAGATACTTTCAATTACACCATGTCCCTCTTTTGAAATTTTATGGGATTCCTCCTTCTGGCCGCATATGACTTTTGTCTATCTTGGCCTGCCTTAAGACGAGCCCTTATCATGTCAAGCTTTTCCGATGCCATCTTGACTACTTTCTTGCTAGCAAGCTTGCATGGTAAATATTACTGTATGAAAATTCAACAAGGGGAAGGTAATGATCCCAACTCCCACCAAATTGAATGGCACATGCCCTCAATATGTATTCGAGGGTTTGGATGGTTCTTTCACTTTATCTATCCATCTAAGGTGGTATGCGGTACTAAGTAGAAGCTTCGTACCTAACCATTCATGAAAATCCCTCCAAAACTGAGATGTGAACCGGGTGTCCTGGTCAGACACAATCAATACTCAATATTGGTACTCCATGACGTGATATAATCTCGTTGATATACACGTATGCTATCCTTTCTGAGGAATATGTCTCCCGGATAAGGATAAAATGAGCACTCTTGGTCAACATACCCACAACAACCCATATGGCATCAAAGCCCTTAGGCGTCTTTGGAAATTTAGTCAATAAATCCATAGTCACATGCTTCCATTTCCATGTTGGAATTTCCAGCGGCTGAAACTTGTTAGAGCATATTCCTATGCTACGATGTGTCTCGTGTACTATATCTAGACTAGAGCGTTTGTGTGAGTCTTAGTGGAAACATATCTTAGTGACCGTGTACCATATGGTACGCCGTACCAATTGGTACGCACGTACCAATTGGTATGTCACTTGGTACGCCAGTCTTAGTGAAGGGTATAAATAGTTCGTGTTAGAGAGAGTTCATTAGGAGTTCTGTCATTTGAGTCACTCTTAACAGTGTGTTCTGAAGGCGTTTCTCTCTCTACATTGTATTCTCTTAGTGAATCAATAAAGCCAAGCTTTATTTACGTTAGTGTTCTTCAATTAACTGAATCATGCAGTAGTAAGATCCCTCCGTGGTTTTACAAGTGGTATCAGAGCATTAGGTTGCTCTACTGCTTTGATTTGGTCAAATTCGAATTTTTATTGAGAGAAAGTTTGGGTTTGAGTCGTTTTTCATCAAATTTTCTCAATTCCGAGTGTTTCTGAGGTCAAAAATGATTTCTGAGTGTTCCTAGAGTGTTTTCGCACCTCACTGATCCAAATTCCCGTCTAAATTGTCAAAATTTCGAAAAATCAGTCGATCTCAGTCTGGTACGCTGCTGGTACGCTCGATGATGATGATGGTATGCCGGATGAACACACTGGTACGCTAGGCAATCTTCATAGATTTCTAGTACGCTGGTTGTTGGTACGCTAGGCAATCTTCAAGTTTGGTACGCGACGGTTAATTTTTTAGTACGCTGGCAGTTACGCCGTACCAAATTGGTACGCTGCTTAATTAGGTACGCTGAGATTTCTGGTCCGGATTTTGGTAAGTTGGAGCTTTGGTACGTTGACCTCTGTTGGTACGGAAATCGTTGGTTTGGTACGCTGAGACTAGTTTTGGTACGCTGGCAGAAAAGTGGTCTTCACTAAAACTGACGTAACTTAAGAACCGTTAAGAGTTACGGGAGCTAATACCAGCCAAAACGTTCATCTCGATGAGATCTATACTTTTAATCGCCTAACGGCCAGTACCCTCCGGTTTGAACCCCAAAGTCCACTTGGAAGACCTCCGTTTTTTAGTTTGAAGTTTTGACATTCGTTTTTTTAACTTCAAGATGAGTGATTTTCAAGCATTTTCAGCTGCTCAAAGATCGTTGCAATTAATGATGTATTATGATAACGAGATAGGAACAACTCAAAAGGTTCCTAAGTTGCTACAATTGGAAGATTATCACAATTGGAAGAAACGGTTTGAATCATACATATTTTCTCAAGATGTTGATTCTTGGATCCCAATTGAAAAAGAATATGAGTATCTGATGATAAGCCCGAGAAAGCCAAAGATGATAAGGGACTTTGATGCTGATGAAAAGAATTTTTTTGTAAGAGAGAAGAAAACGTATAGCATTCTTACAATGGCTTTACCCAAAGATTTGATGCATCAGTTTAAAAATTACACAAGTTGTAAGGAATTGTGGGATGCTATTGTTGAACGATGTGAGGGTAATAAGCAATACAAGAAGATTCGGAAGAAAGTTTTAAATAAAGAATTTGATAATTTTGGTCATTGTGATAATGAAAAAGTGTCAGACTTGATTGCAAGGTTTTCACACTTGATCAATGTACTTGATGTTGTCGGTGTCAAGAAAGAAAGTGCTGAATTGAAAGAGAAGTTTCTAGAAGCATTACCCGAAAGGTGGGAAATTTATGTAATGATGTTGACTATTGATCCAAGTTACTCAAATTGGACATTTAATCAATTAACTAGCAAGTTACAAGCTCGAGAAAAGGAATTGACGGTAAAGAAGTCAGCATCTCCCTCAATTCAAAATCCTAAATTGTATTTCGGAGCAAATTCTGCTATTGTGCATGCTAAAGCAAAATCACATTCTATTTCAACAAGTAATCCACCATCAACAGCTTTTCTTGCTGGAAAATAAGAAAGTACTGTTTATTCTTCGGGTTGTAGTTTTAGTATTCCTGATAGATCATCAAACAAGTCTACTCCTGCTCAAGCAACCGAAGATCTAGCTGCTTTGTTATCTTCTTTCATATCATCTTCGTCTGGATCCATATTTAGTCAAATTGGTAATTCTGGTTTGGTTCCGGAGGATCTAAAACAGATGGATGATGACCAGCTACATAAATTAGATTTGGATTGGTAGTTTGCTATGCTTGTTGAAAGATGACGAAGGTTTATGGATAAACATGGCAAGAATTCTATTATTCAAGGAGGCAAACTGGGTTTAGATAAGTCAAAACTAAAATGTTAGAAATGTTCCAAATTCAGACATTTTGCTCGAGAATGCAAGCAATCTTCATCTAAACCAAGTACTTCAGATAACCATGATCATAATAAAGAAGCTAAAGCTATGATATCTCAAACTGCTGAAGGTTTTGATTGGTCTAATGATTTTCCGGATGAATCTGCACTTTTAGTTCACTCTCTAGAAAATTATTCATTGATGGCTACTATGCAAGTTGAATCAAGTGATTCTGAATCTCAAACAAGTGAGTCTGAAACAAGTGATTATGAAGTTAGTGGCTATGAGTCAACATGTGAATTTTGTGCTCAAAAAGATAGAAAGATTCGGGAATTGATTCAAGAAAAAAAAAGGGTTGGTTATTGGTATGAAGACAAAGGATGAAGAATTAGAAAGTTTCAAGAAGAAGTTTGAAATATATTGATGAGGTTCTCTATATAAATGAGAAATTAGTGAAGGAGAAGAATGTGTTGATGGGAGAGTGTGTTGAGCTTCAGACTAAATTGGATGAATTGGTTAGTGCAGATAAAGAACAGATTGTGAAGTTGCAAACTGAGAATAAAGAATTGCTTAAAAGTGCTGCAAAGTGGGAGAGTGAAGCAAAAGATGTGATTGCTGATTTTGATGCTTTGTTTCAGAAATCCACTACAAGAGTAGAATCACTGAAGAAATCTTATGATGAACTCAAGAAAGTGTTTGATGAAGTTACTGCTGCCGAAAACCAACATCAATTAGTTCATTCTGAATTACAAGACAAAGTTATCAGTTTGAAAGAAGAAAACAAATTGTTGAAAAGAAATATTGAGATTCATGAGGGCCGAGTGAAGAAATTTACTCAAGAAGTGTATGATGCCCATGATCAGATGAGACAGGAAAAGTTTTTGTCTAATAGAGCTTCGGAGCAATTGATTGATTCTGAAAAAGCATTGGGTGAAGCTGAAAAGAAAATCTCTGATTTGAATGTAGAAGTGTTGGATCTTAAAAGGCAGTTGAACAATTTGAAGAAATCACATTCTTTTACAAGTTACTTGTGCAAAGATGAGAATTTCAAGAAGGTGTTTGGAAGCAAAGAGCATAATCAAATTCCACATTGAGTTATTCAAACTGATGCTCTAGCTGATATTCATGTTTCTGAAATAACTGGATATTATACTGAATTTGTGTCTAAGAAATCGGAGAAGAAGAAGTCACAGCCTTCTGTCAGGACCGATTTCACATCAAGAATCCCAATCGTGAGCTCGAATAAGATTAGATGAGGAGACGGGATGATGAGAATCTAAGAACATCTATAACAAGATATAATAAATCAAACGATTCATTGATTATTACTGAATGATTACAACTAACCGAATGATTACAAACTCATCATAGGAAATCCACGGTCACATTGGGTTGAGCTCAAACCCAATGTGAGACTCTCTCTCTAGAAAATGATAGCTCACATCTCTCTAGATCATCCTCCTTATTCATCTTATTCTCCCTTATTCTCTCCTCTAAATGAAGCTATCACCCCTATATATACAGAGCCCATGTGCTCACTAGTCCACTAACTAGTAAAACACAAAAAACAATGAGCAAAATTACAAATAAACAACTAAAGTAAATTATTAATTAAATCAAAGTTGATTTAATTAATATGAAGCTTGACTCGCTCGAACCGATCTTCCATTGACTTTTACGTTGACCGTTGACTCGAACAGTTGACTTTTCAAGAAACGTCTTCGGACCAAACTTGCAAGCCTCGATCATCACAACCCGTGTCTCTGAATCATTCCACAATGGATTCTTCAACCGAATTATTTGAGAATAGATTTGATGGCGTCAGTCACACTTATTATTAGTTCCAACAATTCCCCCTTGACTGACACTGTCAAATCTATCATACTGGTGAAGAACCGCTCTGTCGTACATCTTCAAAGAATAACTGATAAACCAGAATCTTTCTGTTGTAAAGATTCCCCCTTTGAATAAGCTTCTTCTGTTCTTGTTGCTCCAGTTGAGAGCCAAGTGCTGCAGTTCACTCGGTTCACACGGTCGGGTACAATACTAAGAATGCTGAACTTTAGAGTCAAAACCACAACAAACCGAATCAGATAAACCAATCAATCACTGAAAATGCACAAACTTCTGATAATCGGCCCGATAATCCAGTTCTATTATTATTCCTCCTTTTCTCTAGATCCCTCTGAAAACATCCGATGCGGAAGCGGAAAATCAGATGCAGAGAGTGGAACCGTTCCGCTCAGTTCCGAAGAGAAAACGGTACTAAAATCCTGAAATTGGACAATCTTGCGAAAAACCGGAAGCCGGGTGCTGACAGTTGTGAATGATCCATAAATAATGAACTTGTTCCGCGTGACTGGGTTGGATGCAAAAATAATGTCAAACCCGTGAAAAACTGAGATCCCGAGTGTAAATGCGAAATTTATTCATAATCAGAGTCTTCATAATTTTGGGTGAAGAAAACGAGCTCGGAAAAATATTTCGTGAAGATATCTGAGTCAAACAGTGTAATTTGGAATAAATCTGAGAAAACCGTCAATTTTATTCAAGTAACGGGCCTTCCGTTAGAGATTTAACGGAATATTCCAATATTTAGCTGAGATTCCAGTTAATTCGGTTAGATGACATCAGCGCCGCATCAACTAAACAACTTGGAGTGAGACATAACGAAACAGTCACAAACTTAACCGAGAAGCGAAACCAGTCCGTCAGTGGTCGTTAGCTAACGTAGTCTTGACGTCAACAAAAACTAGAAACCCGGTCGAAATACAGCAGCGTAAATCCATGACTGTAAGATCTTTATAGGATTAGTGGCAACTCAAACATAGCATCCTTAGTTATTGTGCTCAAATTGTAAATCTTTCACTTTAACTTGTATCTTGTACTTGGTGACAATTATCTTGATGTTTGTATTAATCACTCAAGTGTTTGATGTTTTGTATTTCATGTTTAATGTCTTAACTTGTGTTGGTTATTGATATTGAAGAAATTGCCCTTGTACATTTCAATTGCAGTGTGAATGTCTGAATCCAAATTCTGGGTCATTTCATGATAATCTACTTGGCTAATGTTAATAATTGAATGTGTCTTTGTAATAACAACCCTTAGTGATTCAATAATGATAATTGACATTTCCGGAGTGTACTTAGTGATTTCTGAACTTTCTTAGCGACCTCACCAACATTCTTGGCGACCTCACCAAGAATGTTGGCGATCTGGAATTTGTCTTGGCGACTTGAACTTAACTTGGCGACCTGGTGGCCTAGTCTTGGTGACCTCGCCAACCCTTGGCGAGCTCACCAAGTCTTGGCGACCTCACCAAGGCTTGGCGAGCTCACCAAGTTGTCTTGGCGATCTCAGCATTAGCCTTGGCGATCTCAACATTGTTCTTGGCGATCTCGTCAGTCTGATGTCATAAATTTCACTAACTTCAATAACATTCTCTTGATTTCAGTGCAATCACGTCCTGTGCTCTCTCCAGTATAAATAGCAACACTAGAATAACCCTAAATAAGCTTCTGGACAACTGTTTGAAGAGAGAGAGAGCACTTGTGTGTGAAAACCCTCGTGTTTTTGAGTTTCAGACATGAAATCTAAGGATTTCAACCAACAAACACTATGATTTGATCATGGATTCATGATTTCCGCACTTGGATCTGTGTATTGGATGAGTAAAGGCTCCAAATTGGTCCTGACAATGACCAATAAAATAATTTCTGAAATTTTGATAGGCGTCATCTCGTTAGTCTCGTAAAACTGATAAGAAATACCCGCATTTAACGAAAATAATGCAGAAATATTAATTAGTCTTGAAAAATCTCCATAAAAAACACAATCCATATCAAGATTATGCAGCCAATCAGGATTCATCTTCATATCTGATCCAACAGACAGAAAAAATCAGATCTAATGGCTGTAGGTGATGATCCGTGTGAATAACACAACAGCTAATCACAGCGTTGCAGCTACAAAGCCTTTAATGGCTGACTTTCTAAAGAGTGGGACCCACGAGAGTTTTGCAAGCCAATCAGGAGCGCCCAGGGACTTGGCCTCAACGGCTCCTTTATTTTGTATGGGACCCACTATCTTATTTCCACCCAATGAGGAGGAGACAACAATAAAAGAGAACAACAGATCCTTGTATTCTCCTGGACCCACGCGCAGTACATCCGCCAATGGCAGCTCGACAACAATTAGGGTTGTCATGATAGAACCGGCAAGAGAGAGAGAATGAATTCTCTGAACAGCCAGTGCTGCTGCGACACGTCATCGTCTCCTTAAAGAAAAGGGAAAATCACCAAAATGACCAAGTTTGACCAAGAAAATTCAGAAATGACCAACCAAAATTATCCTAACTCAAATGACCCACCCAATAGAAACCCTCTATTTGTCTTCTTTCAACCAATCATAATCTGTAATGTGTCCTCCATCTGACAAGAAGGATAAGGGTGGAGCCCACCACCATCCAATAATTTTTTGACACATGGAGAAAAAGTCAGAATGCTAGGTGTGTTACCCGAACCTGTCCGAGCCTAACACCTGTCCAGACTTACTCGACGGCTTGGCTTGTAATCAACGGCTTGTAGGATGGCTTGGCTTGAATTGGTGGCTTGAGGATTACTTTATCCAACCTCCACCCCTACCTCTCCCCTACCTTTCCCTTACTTTATCCAACCTCCCCTACTGGAGGTTATCAAAGAAGCAACGTGCATCTTCCTCTACCTCAATAGAAAAAACAGATGTGCCTGTCGATCTCAAACCTCGCATTTATGTCCAACAAAATCTTGTTACGACGAACCCAGCTGTACCTGTTCATAATAGACGAAGATGGGCCATTCTGGACGATGAGTCTGAAAATTGGTCTAAGGATGCTCTAGAGTTTTATAAAGAAGGGGATAAACCCTACTGTTATTCCGCTTTGTGACCAACGTTTCTGGGCTCCACTACTTAGTTATGGTTAATTGTCAGCCATTGTAAGTAATTTCCACAATAATTAAATGTTACATTACGGAAACGAATTCACGTAATCTTTTTACGAATTTACCTAAAGTAATTCTAAGGGATGGAGGTTGGATAAAGTAGGGGAGAGGTAGGGGAGAGGTAGGGGTGGAGGTTGGATAAAGTAATCCTCAAGCCACCAATTCATGCCAAGCCATCCTACAAGCCGTTGATTACAAGCCAAGTCGTCGAGTTAGTCTGGACAGGTGTTAGGCTCGGACAGGTTCGGGTAACACACCTAGCATTTTGACTTTTTCTCCATGTGTCGAAAAATTATTGGATGGTGGTGGGCTCCACCCTTATCCTTCTTGTCAGATGGAGGACACATTACAGATTATGATTGGTTGAAAGAAGACAAATGGAGGGTTTCTATTGGGTGGGTCATTTGAGTTAGGATAATTTTGGTTGGTCATTTCTGAATTTTCTTTGGTCAAACTTGGTCATTTTGATGATTTTCCCTAAAGAAAATGTACCAGCTTCCGAAACCCTAATATTGGTCGGAATATCTGCCGGAAAAACGCACCCTTGTCGGAAAACCGTATTATGTCCATAACTTCGTGAAAACTTAACAAAAATTGACAAATCTTATACCGTTGAACTTGTTATTCAATCCTCTACACATCTAGATGATCGAAATCCAATGAAACTTATTTGAATAAAAACCCAGAAGTGAGGATCAGTCAAGATCGCCAAGTTTCTTCGAGGTCGCCGAGCCTTATACGAGGTTGCCAAGCTTTATTCGAGATCGCCAAGCCCATGGTCGAGATCGCCGGCCAAGTTATGAACTCGCCAAGAACAACTCAGATCGCCATGAACAATGTCGAAATCGCCATGAACAAGCTCGAAGTCACCAAGAACATCTTCAAGCATTTTCCAGATCGCCAAGAACATCTTCAAGGCTGCGAAATCGCCAAGGCAATCTTCAACAAGAATGATGAACACTCAGAACACCGTGAAACACGCACTAGTGTGTGTTTTTACAGATCTGTCAAATCTATTGAGAATCAGACAAAACAGATGCTTCCAATGGATCCGGAACGCGTTTTCCATCAAGAATAGTACTTTATTTCATCCAAAAACACTGATTTTATCATCAAAAACTCAGAATCAAACTCGAAATCTTCAAGAACACCCAAAAAACGTGAAAACCCTAACAGTTTTCGTTTTTTCAGCCCAGATCTCACATATCTTCACTTATTTGAACATATGGAGCATGAAATCACATCTAAATGAACCCAACAACAAGAATCTATCATCAGATTCATCCAGAAATCATCCAACAGCTCCAAAAATGCAGAAAAATAGAATTATTCATCTCCAAAGTGGGTTTTCCAATCTGCACTTTATTCAAGCTCAAAATTAAGATTCGAGTGACCAGATTCGTCGTGAAACAAGATCTTATCGGTACCCGCTCTGATACCATTTGTCAGGACCGATTTCACATCAAGAATCCCGATCGTAAGCTCGAAGAAGATTTGATGAGGAGACGGGATGATGAGAATCTAAGAACATCTATAACAAGAAATAATAAATCAAACGATTCATTGATTATTACTGAATGATTACAACGAACCGAATGATTACAAACTCGTCATAGGAAATCCACGGTCACATTGGGTTGAGCTCAAACCCAATGTGAGACTCTCTCTCTAGAAAATGATAGCTCACATCTCTCTAGATCATCCTGCTTATTCATCTTATTTTCCCTTATTATCTCCTCTAAATGAAGCTGTCACCCCTATATATAGAGAGCCCATGTGCTCACTAGCCCACTAACTAGTAAAACACAAAAACAATGAGCAAAATTACAAATAAACAACTAAAGTAAATTGTTAATTAAAATCAAAGTTGATTTAATTAATATGAAGCTTGACTCGCTCGAACCGATCTTCCATTGACTTTTACGTTGACCGTTGACTCGAACAGTTGACTTTTCAAGAAAACGTCTTCGGACCAAACTTGCAAGCCTCGATCATCACAACCCGTGTTTCTGAATCATTCCACAATGGATTCTTCAACCGAATTATTTGAGAATAGATTTGATGGCGTCAGTCACACTTATTATTAGTTCCAACACCTTCCAACAAGAAAGTGCAATCTTCAACATCTGGTGTATCAACTTTTGTTAAATTTGTTTCAGGTGGGGTTGATGTTAATGCTCAAGACATTACTGCTGATAAGCTGGTGGAGAAAGATGAGAAGCTGGGGTCTGAGGGAAAATTCGCTATTGAGTTGGTTGAAGCTAATAACTTGAAGGGTATTAAAGCTAAGTTTACTCAAGTTGCTCAAGATGGATCTTCAAAGTCTCAGATAGAGTTGTCCAAATTACCCGGTTACAAACGTTCTGGTTTGGGTAGTGAAGGCAAGAAGTTTGAGAAGTCAAAACAGAAAAATGTGTCAAAGAAGGTTCAGAAAGAAAAGAAAGACACAAGTCTTGAACAAATCTATCATTTGCCTCAAGTATTCATTTCCACCATGGACAAGGGATTTGGAGGAAAACAAAAGAAGTAGGATTCATCTGAAAGTTCTCCAAAAGAATATTCATCTGGATCTAATTCTACCCCTCGACGTCCTACTTCCAAATGGGTGTATGCAAACAGGTTTTAGGTTTTTGATGATTATTCAAATGATTATTATTCTTATGATAGATGTCTTTCATTTCAGGACAAACCACAATCTCAACGATCTTATCGTTTGTGCTATTAGTGTCGCCGAAAGGGACACATGGCAAAGGACTGTCCAGAAATGACAAAAAGATCATTTTCTGAAAAATCTACCACTTTTATTGATGAACCGGGCAGAATTTTTACTGAGTCACCACCTTCCAAATCAAAATCTAAAACGAAACAATTTTTCAAATTTGACTCAAGTGTTGGTGGTTCGTCACATGATGTTGACTCTGTTAAAAATGAAAAAGAAAAAATGTAGTGGCGACCTAAGGTGGTCAGCACGGCTGCAACTGATTTTGTTGAAGACATTGGTCAACCGAAAGCTGTGTGCTCCGGGTCATTTGAATTCTAAAATTTAAATCCAGTGTGCAGGTTCTTTAAGAAGACCTGTTGGTGATTGTGAAGTTCAAGGCTTCAAACGATTGCTGATAGTGGAGTTTCCTGCTTAAATTAAATCAAATGACTCATCTTACAAATCTAAAAGTTTTTCTAAAAAGCTAAACACTGAAAGGTATCAGTATCGATTGGTCAATTTTCTTTCTTTTACATTCTTGTATGTAGTTTAGGGGGAGAAAATCAAAAAACCAAAAATAGTGTCTTTGTGTTTTTGTTAAAATGAAAATCCAAAAATAGAGTTTTCATTTTAAGGGGAGAAAAAGGAAAAATACAAAAACATTGAAAAACAGAAAAATACAAAAACATTGAAAAATGAGAAGTGTATCCGACATATTTAGGAAATGATGGTATATTGGCTTACGTGTCTGACTCATGGATAAAATAGATGAAAAAAGCCATAAGATCATTGTTTGATGTGCTTGGTAGACTCAGCATTAAATCAGAAAGTATTCAAATGTGATATTCATTAAATTCAAATGCTTGACCACGTGGACAACATCTTGATGCATAGATTAAGATATCAAGAAAAAGATATTTGAAAAAGAAAATGTGAAGTCACTGTGTATACATGTGTTAATTTTGCAAAGATTTAAACTTGTTTAATTTTCTTTATTTTGTCAAACGATCGGATTTTCTCTGCGTGTCCACAAGACCGACCTGATTGTTGTTCGTTTGACATTCTACTTTATTTTCTTTGATGTTTCGTATAACTCATCCGACTTTCTCTGCGTGTATGGGAGTACCGAACTGATTGTTGTTGGGTTATACAATTTCAACTTGTTTTTATTTTCTTAATTTCGTTAAATCCGAGGCCTTATCTGCGTATCGAAAGATCGACCTTAAGGTAGACGATTTAACGTTCTTATTTCTTTTTGCATGGAACACAATTGACTAAATCATGAATAAAATCATTATGTGATCAAATCACAAATGAAATCACAAAGTGTGATAAGCAAATACATATCTGAGAATGTCTGATAGTGTGGGGTACACTGGTCAAAGCAATCTAATCAATAAAATAATATATCCAGATGTTATGAGTATGATTGTGCCTGAATTTAAGATGGAAAAACTATACCAGCAATCGACATGACTTGTGTGCTGAAGTAATTGAAATTGAAGTGTAGTTCAGCATGTTATGTCCAATATGATCCCAAGTTGTGATCTTTCTCACAAAAGACATAAATAGTGTGTGATTCAGTATTTCATTTCTATATTGCATTTATGTTTCATATCTGAAAATTCCAAAAAGATTTTAGGTGTGTTTTAGCATAATCTTCGAAAAATCAAAAAGATTTTCGGTGGGTTTTGATGTAAAGATTCAAAAAGCCAAAAAGATTTTGTTTCTTATTTGTTTTCGACCGATCGATACAAGATACAAAAATTCTGATTTCAAAACTATATCTTGGATTCTCGAAGAGAAGTTTTGCGCCAAGATTAAATTAATTTTCAAAAGAAAAAAAAAGCCGCAATTCTGTCTTCTAAAATTACAGGTTCTGTGTGACAAGACTCAATCATGGTGAAAGGGGGAGTATGTGTAATATCTTACACAAGTGGATCTTGAAGTTCAAAGATTGTTCAAGTTTGATCCAGTCATACAAGCTCTATTTCTGACAAGATTTCAAGTTGAAGATCGGACGCATTGATGCTGAAGATTGAAGATTGAAGTTTAGTTGGATAATAGATAGCTAGATACACTACACGTTAAGGGGGAGTTTGTTAGAGGATATTCCTATGCTACGATGTGTCTCGTGTATTGTATCTAGACTAGAGCGTTTGTGTGAGTCTTAGTGGCAACTTACCTTAGTGGTCATACCATATGGTACACCGTACCAATTGGTACGCACGTACCAATTGGTATGTCACTTGGTACACCAGTCTTAGTGAAGGGTATAAATAGTTCGTGTTAGAGAGAGTTTATTAGGAGTTTTGTCATTTAAGTCACTCTTAACTGTGTGTTCTGAAGGTGTTCTCTCTCTACATTGTATCCTCTTAGTGAATCAATAAAGCCAAGCTTTATTTATGTTTGTGTTCTTCGATTAACTAAATCATGCAATTGTAAGATCCCTCAGTGGTTTTACAAAACTTGCCATATGACTTTTGATGCTCCGCCTTGACTTGTAAACAAGTCAAACATTTTTCCAAATACTTGACTATGTCCCGCTTCATGCCGGGATACCAATAATCACGCTTTAGGTCGTGATACATTTTAGTCGCCCCTGGATGCACCGAGTACCATAACTTATGAGCTTCATTAAGTAAGAGTTGCTTCACATCACAAGTGTTAGGAACCTAAACTCGCCCGAAACGGGTTTTAAACCTTCTTTCTTCATCCACCAAGTTTTTCACTTGGCCCATAATTCTCTCTTTCTTCAGATTTTATTCTTTTATGGATTTAACTTGAGCTTCTTTAATCTTGGTGATTAGATCAGAAGTCACCAACAATTTCATCAACTGCCCCTTAATAGGAGCATAATCTCCTTTTCGACTAAGGGCGTCCGCTACCACATTGGCCTTGCCTGGGTGTAGTGGATTTCACAATCATAATCTTTTATTGTCTTGAGCCATCTCCACTACCTCATGTTTAACTCCTTTTGTTTAGAGAAGTATTTAAAGCTTTTATGATCCGAGAAAATTGTGCATTTGACACCATATAGGTAGTGTCACCATATTTGCAAGGCAAACACTACCGCTGCTAACTCCAGGTCGTGAGTTGGATAATTTTGCTCGTGGACCTTTAACTACCTAGAGGCATATGCAATCACCTTACCCCGTTGCATTAAAACACAACCCATGCCCATTCGCGATGCATCTGAGTAGACCAACATATCATCAGTTCCCTCTAGGAGGGTTAGAATCGATGCCTGCGTCAGCTTCTTTTTAAGGCTTTGGAAAGCCTCTTCTTGCTCGACACCCCACACAAAATTGGTGTCTTTACGAGTGAAATTGGTCACGGGTAGGGCGATCTTCGAAACGTCTTGAATAAACCTTCGGTAGTAGCCTGCCAACCCTAGAAACCTCCGGACTTCGGTTAGATTCTTTGGGGGTTCCCATTTGGTAACCGCTTCGATCTTTGCTGGATCCACCATGATCCCTTCGGCACCAATCACCTGGCCTAAGAATTGCACTTCCCTCAGCCAATTCGCGCATTTGGAGAACTTAGCATACAACTTTTCATCCCTTAGATTCGCTAGTACCTCCCTCAAATGGTTGGCATGATCAACTTCGCTTCGGGAGTATACTAGTATGTCATCGATAAATACTATCATCGACCGATCCAACATGGGCGTGCATACTCGATTCATGATATCCATGAAGGGTGCAGGTGCATTAGTTAGTACAGAGGACATTACCAGAAATTCGTAGTCCCCATATCTCGTTTTGAAGGGCATCTTAGGAACATCCTCCTCCTTCACCTTCAGTCGATGGTACCCCGAATGCAGGTCTATCTTCGAGAAGCATTTCGCCCCTTGAAGCTAATCGAATAAATCGTCAATTCTGGGCAGTGGGTACCTATATTCCACGGTGAGTTTGTTCAACTCCCAATAGTCAATGCACCCTCGCATACTACCGTCTTTCTTCTTCACAAACAATACCGGGGCTCCCCAAGGGGGGACACTCGGTCGAATGAACCCCTTATCCAACAATTTCGGGATTTGGGTCATCAACTCTTGCATTTTTGTTGGTGCCAACCTGTAAGGAGCTTTAGCCACCGGCTTAGCATTAGGCACTAAATCAATTTTGAATTCCACATCTCGATCGGGTGGTATCCTCGGTAAATCATCTGAAAACACGTTTTTAAATTCTGGCACCATGGATAAATCATCTATCGCTGGACTTTAGACACTCGTGTTCGTCACCATTGCTAGGTATGCTTGGTACCCATGCATCATGAACCTTCTTGCTTCTAATATCGAGCATAACGATGGTGCGTACTGCTTTTCACAATATATGGTGACTTTGTTCCTGCTTGATGAAGATATCTCTATCGCCTTTTGATCACATATGACTTTCGCGTGATTGTGGGATAGCCAATCCATTCCCACCACCACCTTGAATTCTCTTAATTCCATCGGAATAAGATCAACTGGGTACTCCTCGTTGCCGATGTAGATTTTGCATTCCGGACACAAATCCTAAACAAATATACATTTATGTTTAGCAATTTCTACCTCTAAGGTTACATGCAATTTTTCAATCCCAAATGAGGGATGTTTAATAAAATCGTATAATAGATTTGATCTATTGGCACCTGTGTCACACAACACGTGAGCATGTGCTGAATTAACAAGAAATGTATATGCCACTACATTTGGATCTAATTTTGCCTCATCAGCCGTGAGTTGGAAGGCTCTGCCCGTAGCTTTTGGAACTTCCATCTTCCCACTGCCTCTTGCCCCCTGTTTCTTGACCTCTGGGCAATCCACTTTCTTGTGCCTCGTTTGGTAACAATTATAGAATATGGGCATGTCTGATGGGCAGTTAGAGATACCATGGCCCTTCTTTCCACAATTAAGTCAAGGGTGATCTTCAAAGATGCATTCACCCGAATGCCCTTTTTAAAATATTGGCATTTCGATCCACCCCCTTTTGACTCTTTCTTCTTAGACGACTTGCCTACCTTTTGTTTCTTGGGGGGATTATAATTTCCTCCATTAGGTTTCGTTCCTTCCCGAGCGTCTTCTCAGATAATATCAAGTTCCCACGTCCGGGCGGCATTTATCATTTGTTCCACCATCTTAAATTGAGAAAGGGGGTATAAACTCCTTAATTCTTGCCTTCAGCATGTTGCGGTAGAAAAACATTCGTGCCCCTTCGGTTGGCGTCACATCACTACAAAACTTTACCTGACCAAGGTAGATCCCGGTAATTTCACTGTTAAAGTAACCCCTTATTCAATCTTGAGGAACTCTTGCTTTAATTCATTGATCATAGAGGTCAGTAAGTAGTGCTCTACAAATAGCTCTTTGAACTCTACCCATGTTATATCATTAGCCAGTTCTTCACCTTTCTCCAGGACTTTAGCGTCCCACCAGTCTTTAGCACGATCTAGAAGTAGACCCGTTGCGTAGACCAATTAGTCTTTTGCCTCATAATGGCACCTCTTGAACACCCCTTCCTAATTATTAATCTAGCAATGACACGTTATTGTATCAACATCACCCATGTATTGGGGGTTTTAGAAGCCACAAATTCTTTGAAGGAACATCCCTTCTTCGTTTTACTGGTTTCCCCTATTGAGAAGGGCATTCTTTGTTTCATCGAACTTTTCATTCATCATTCTATAAAGAACCTATTGAATCTTCTGAACATATTCAAGGAGAGCTGCATGAATGGCCCTCCCCACCTCTTCTGAAATTTGAGCCCTCAAGGACTCGTTCCTCTGTTTCTCCGTGGGACCTCCATCATTGTGGTTCGTTATGGTTTTACAGAGTTAACAACGTACTAGCTCAACAATATCAATTTCCTTTGCCTTCAGCAAGGTTACATAAGTCTTATTGGTATTCGCCAATTTAACTCCAACAGGTTTATACGAGGTCTTTAGCCTAGGCCTTAACCCATTTCTACATGCCCCCTTTATTTACGCACTTTCGGTTCAAGTGAACAAACACTTCCAAATAGTTAATAACTTCACCATTGTTTAACATACATGAAAATCATTAGTTTATTTAAATTCAATCAACGATATCTAAAATCATAACAAATTAGACTTACCCAGATACTCAATCAAGCTTGAACCGATCACGTACTCTTCCCGTTCCTTGAACTCAGGGTTTAAGTTCAAGCAACTTCTGAATACTTAAATCCCTTAAACCTCGGCTCTGATACCAACTTGTAACACACTTATCTAAGTTTTCCATTATTAGACGGTAAGTTATCACACATATTGTTCCCAGAAAAAATTTCTTTATAACCATGATTTATATAACATTTACAAAACGTTGTCTCATAGTTTCACAATACCAAATCATGATTCATAATCAACATGTTAATAACTTAACAATAGACACTGCAGGAATTCATGAGTTTGAGTGACCGGTTATCGCCAAGCTTCGATTGTATCTGGTTCTTACCTTGCCCTTACCTACAATTTACCCACTTCATATGTGAGTTTCTATGCCATAATATAAGTAAATATCAATAATTAAGGAAGAAAAACAAAAATCACCAAATTTAATCCCCAATCGTATCGCTTGGAATGTAATTTTCTCCAAGCAATATGCTTGGAGAATCAAGCGTATTGCCTATATAACACTTTGCTCCAAGCAATACGCTTGGAGCGTAATTTCCAGGGATCAGGCCTAATTCGGCCAGTTCCTACACTTAGCTAACTTTGGCTATTTTCCCAAATTACCCAACTTTGTCACCAATGTACTTGTGTCATTTTCCCACTTGTTTATGACTCAAAAACACTTCTAATCATGTTATCACACCAACTGTAATTATCTCTTTCGAGTTTTCATGATAACGAAGTCTAATTAACAAATTGGCCAGGTTCCAAGCTGTTTGACCCATTAAGCCCCACTATCAAGTAGTGTGCTCGATTTACCCTTACAATGGCTATTTCTTTTCATTATCAATAAAAACAATTGATTCGGATCACCATGTAATCCTACTATGTAGCAATTTCACAATTATGAGTCCTTAGAGTCATTTAACATGTTTGACCCATTTACATGGGTTTCAAAACCTAGGTACTTCTTACATTACCCGTTAGCCAAATCATATTACCAATGATGCAGGGTTCCTATGAACCATTTGCGATCAATTATCACATGGCACATGGTTCCTCCATTGTATCCATGCTTAACTATTTTATGGTTCCTATAAACCATTTATAGCCAACTTTCATTATTTGGTTTAACATGGTCCCTTTGAACCATTTTACTCATTTGTAACACAAAATATTATGCTAAGGTTCCTATGAACTAATTCATTATAAATCACTACATTACAATGGTAAGTTGATCCAACTCCCATTTGAACTATTATGCATGTTCATACATGTGCACATTCTTAATAGTAATGTGTTACCTCTTGAGCTAGATCCACTACTACCTCCGGTGTCTCCTTGAAAGCCTCTGTCACCTCCTTGATTGCCTAATGGGCCACTAACCAAGTTAGGACCTTTCATGACTATTATCATAACACTGTTATCCATTACTATGGATCCAATATAGCACATAGCCAAGTTTTCACACAACCAACTAAATAAGCAATTCATCATGATTTTCACTTATGTTGTTTCATACGTTTAGGCATATATATTCTTTATGCATACAACCTTAGTTCTAGGAAATTGGCCATATTCTAAGCAACCAAGCTCATTTAGGCATTTCATCAAACACCTAGAGTGCACCTTAACATACATTTATGCAATTCTATGGTTTTAAAATTCCAGCCTACAAATTTACATCTCTTGGGTGGAATACCTCCAATCCATTATCATACAACCAATTTATTCATAGGTTCTCATCAAAAATTATCATATAATCATATTATAACAATCAAGAACTCATCAGGTAGGTAATCTTCTACGCTTGAGTTCATCATCTAAAACTTGGTGACTAATTCACAAATATTAATTCAGATTCTACATAACAAGACATAATCCTAACATTACAGGATTCAATTAACCACTTCTAAATCCGAATGTTTGATAAGAATTCGCAGCCTTGGCCTTGCTAGGGCTGAATTTTGATTTTGGTTAGGGTGGAGGAGCTATGTTTGTTCACCAGGGAGTGAAATAGCGACCTCCCCAGATTTTCTAGCATTTAGACTAGATCAATTATAGCCTAATTATAATTTTGGTCCTCCTATTTTTAGTTTTGGGGATTTTAATCTCCACAACCCGATTTTACATAATAAACCCAAGTATATTCACATATGCACAATTACTAACGAAGTTAAGGGTTTTATTATCCCATGTTATATATTAACATGATATTTAGCGGATTTTCACAAATTAAAAACGGGGATGTTACATAAATGCTATTCCGTGGGAGGATTTTAAAGACATGTTACGTGATGAGTACTGTTGGAGGAGTGAGGTTTAGAAGTTGGAGCAAGATTTTGGGAACTTGACTATGAAGGATTCAAATATCGAGGGCTATACAAACCGGTTCCATGATCTATCACGATTGTGCACAACCGTGTTCGGCCTGAGTATAAGAATATTGAAAGATATATGTGGGCATTAGCGCCCCAAATTCAGAGTATGGTTATCGCATCCGCCCCTGTCACGATTCAAGTTGTTGTTCGCCTGGCGCACCAACTCACCGACCACGGTGTGCGTTAAGGTTTGATGCCAAGAAAGGGGTGCCTGTGAGGATTGAAGGTTCAAGTTCGGGGTCTGATCCTAATGGAAAGTGGTATGGAAGGAAAGAAAAGAACCAGGTTTCGAGGACGATTGCCCAAGGAAAAGTCTATGTCACCGCGCCATATGAGCTACCCCAAAGTCCCTATACCCAGACAACTCCACAATGTAGCAAGTGATTTAATGCCTGAAGCGGCTTCCATCACTCGGTCGCCATACCGTCTCACGCCGTCGGAGATGCGGGAGTTGTCCAGCTAGTTGCAGGAACTTTTGGATAAGTGATTCATTAAGACGAGTTCCTCACCTTGGGGAGCCCCGGTCCTACTCGTGAATAAAAGGGAAGGATTATTTTGCATGCGCATCGATTATCGGGAGTTGAATAAGCCCACTGTGAAGAACCGATACCCCCTGCCCAAGATTGATGGCTTGTTCGACCAGCTTCAGGGATCCAGTTGCTAATTGAAGATTGATTTGCATGCGGGTTATCATCAGCTACGAATCCACGAGGATGACATTCGCAAGACCGCTTTCCGAACTCGTATGGTCATTACGATTTCATGGTCATGCCATTTTGGCTTACAAATATGCTAGCCGTGTTCATGGACCTCATGAACAGGGTATGTAAGCCCTATCTCGACAAGTTCGTCATCTTCTTCATCGATGATATTCTGATTTACTCATGCAATGAGGAGGAGCAATTCCTGAATTTAAAGACGATCTTGGAGTTGGTAGGGGAGGAGAAGTTATACGCCAAGCTCTCTGAGTACGAATTTTAGATTCGTGAAGTACAATACCTAAGTCACACGGTGAACGAGCTGCGTATATACTTGAACTAATCCGAGATCGACGCAACTAAGAAATGGGAAACGCCCAGGTCCTAATTCGAGATTAGTTAGTTTCTGGGTTTGGCTGGTTACAACCGGTGGTTTAATTGAGAATTTTCCAAAATTGCTCAACCCCTGACCGCTCTAACAAATAAGGACAAGAAATTCGACTGGACCGATGAGCAGAAGTCGGCATTCCAATTATTAAAGGAGAAGTTGTGCAGTGCACCCTTACTGACCCTCCCCAAGGTGACAGACGGCTTTATGGTGTATTGTGATGCATCACACCAAGAACTGGGCTGTGTTTTGATGCAACATACGAAGGTCGTCGCTTACGCGTCTCGCTAACTGAAGGTTCACGAGAAGAACTATACGACACACGAATTGGAATTAGGATACGTAGTGTTTGCACTCAAGATATGCAGACACTATCTCTATGGTACAAAGTGTATGATCTTTAACGATCACAAGAGTCGTCGGCATATATTTGACCAGAAGGAGCGCAACATGAGGCAACGTAGGTGGGTCGAACTTTTGAACAACTATGGATGCGAGATTCGCTATCATCCGGGCAAGGCTAACATTATGGCTGGCGCTTTGATCCAGAAGGAGAGGAGCAAAACTCTGAGAGTGCAGCTCTGAACATGACTGTTTAGATGAATCTCATGACGCAGATTCGACAGGCCCAACAAGAAGTGCTCAAGGAGCAGAACACACCAGAGGAATCCCTACATGAGATGGAGAAGTAGTTCAAGGTCGTATCCGATGGCAAGTGCTATTCCATGAATCGAATTTGGGTATCGAGCTTTGGGCAACTGAGGATCTTAGTTATGGATGAGGCACACAAGTCCAGATACTCTTTTCATCTAGGCTCTGATAAGATTACCATGACCTGAAGGCACAAATGGTAGCTCAATATGAAGGCTGAAATCGCCACCTATGATAGCAAGTGTCTGACGTGCTCGAAGGTCAAGGTGAAGTACCAGTGTCACGAGGATTGTACAGATGCACACAACACTAAATTAGGGTTGCGATAATTCTTAATCCTTCCCATTTCATAAAGATTTATATACATGATTAACCAACATTAAAACAATCATAAATATCCATTTTCAAGGTCTCACTAAGTCACATGCGCCCTAAGTGTTATCAACAAGATCATCAACATCTAACAGCAAATCCTGCAACATGTACAACATAAAGGTCAACTACGAATAGTTGGTGAGTAAACATAGGTTTGTGATTGATGCACGCGAGGTGTACTTTGGCCTGCAAGAATTTCCTTTAAATTTATAAACCTAACTCATCTTATTACTACATGTGCATACATAGGAAAGCGGACCTATCGTATGGTAGCACTTAAGAATGACTCAGGGTCGACCTAAGGAAGAAATGGTGTAATCATACTAAGCCTAATTAAGATCATCAGGATTCTGTCACTATTCCTATCGACTAGTAGTAAAAACAAATAGGTAGCAATAACTAAAATAAGAGTAGATAAACGAACGCAAAATATAATAAAAGCATATATCATCTAAGACTGGTCATTATTTCAACATTACCCAACCCTGACATTGACAAAATGTAACTTAACTATCTGAGGGAAACAAAGTTGCTAGACAATGAGTCTACAATTATAACCACAGACGTAATGAAGTATCCACGAATAATGTCGTAGTTATAAGGCACTAAACACATGACCTAAGACCTAAGATCATAGACCAATCCTATTCTGAATAATCATGATGGACTAACATATTATAACCCAATCACATACCATCACATATGCACTACACCTAGTTACTTCACTAATCCTTTAATCCAAGACATGGCAGCTAAGATTCATGACTAACTATAGAGACATAATTCAATCAAAATGAACTATTAAACATGCAATATCACCATTTCCTATCTAGGCTCGTTAGAGTTTCTAAACACATATTGGAATCTTCAGATAACAACTAAGAAATAACATTGAATCAACAAGCAGAATACGTCTATCCTACTAATCAAAGAAAGTACTACAAGAAATGGAGCAAAAACAACATTCAACAACTCAATTCTGATATGCAATAGGAATCATAAACTGTATACTTAAATCATTATGTCATACAAAAGATCAAGGTCAAGTCATGGGTAAATATCAAAATAGATCACATTGTCTTAGACAATATCAAGAGAGTTAGCCTCTCATTACGACTAAACTAACTATTACAGATAAAAATAAAGTAACTAGAAATCATTATTAAAGCAAACCGATGGCAATCAGTGGTGGAATCTTCGACTGCGATGATTACTCGAACAAATCGACACCTTTCTAGACCTTCAATGGCTTCAATCTTCAACTCGGGATCTGAATACTGCTATGAAATTGTATGGAATGTCTCTGGCCTCTCTAAAGCTTCAAACGAACAAAATGGATGGGTATTTATAGTGTTTGGTTGAGGTTTTGGAAATCAGGCGTAACGACTCATGATGAGACAACGAGTCGTGAGCGTCGCCATAAATCTACGAATTAGGGTTTCTTGAAACAATTCTATAACGGCTCGTGATAGGAAAACAGGGCGTGACGTGGAGAATACGTCAAATTTCTGAATCTTGTGCAAATTCTTTTCAAAACCTCTTAAAATTAGCAATTGTCACTTTGGCCCTCTCTAGTTACCTGTTTATAACATTTCATAGCGAACTAGGATAAAATTAACCAAAATAACGCATAAACTACCAACAAGTGCAAGTGTTTAACTAATAAAAAGATGTGTACTTTAGAGCACATTAAAACATCCCCCCACTTAGACTTTGCTCGTCCCTGAGCAAACCTCTAACTACAGCATTACTTTTCCCATCAAAGCTTTTGAAATGAAGTGATGGTTGATGGTTACAACTCTAAACGATTAAATACACAAAGACATAACTAGTCACATGTGTTTGCATTCTCAAGATAGACTAAACAAAATAAGTTTTAAGAAAGGAAAAGCATGGACAAAAAACAGTGGACTTCTTTCCTTAGGATTATTCCTTAATAATCAACCAGACTATCTCACAATGCACACACCACTCACGCTTTGTTTCGGGATAATTAGTTGTTAGAACATATTGTAAATGTAACGGAAAACAGTCAATTATTATAACAAAAGATAAGAAATATCCTTAAAAGAGAAAGGATAAGGAAATCTGTACGACTTATAGATTTCTGTATTCGTACAAGACGATTCTAGAATTTTCGAAGTACTTCTGTACAGGTCAACTTCTACGTAATTCCTCATTTCCATATAAGGCTTTCTAGACTATCAAAAGATAAAGTTTACGAAAAGAACAACTTGGTATTTAAATGCAAAAGTAGTTGAAGACAGCTAAAAAGAGATAACTTTAGTATCTTCAATTTATCTCTATATACTCTGACACACTCCGAATTCAACCGTCCTCAACCACATTATTCGCTTGCAACTTGCTACAACTTCCTATAAATACCAAGCGGACTTCACCATACATGGTAAGACAACAAGCACACAATTCACAAGCTTCTCAAAACATTTACAATTACTCCCGTAGAAAAGTTCTTTCTGTTGATATATTGTTATACTATAAACTCGTTGTAGGATCGAATTTTGGTTACAGAGTTGAACCAATCACAAGGATTTACTTAGAATTAACCAGGCAAAAACAAGTTAATTCTTATGCTCTGTTTAAAGTAAAGTAATATGAGATCGAATACAAGACAAGTGTAACAATAATATGAATAAAACTGAGCACTATATTATAACTTACAGATTCGAAGTACATATCAGAGTGATTTACACTTACTTAATTAAAGCATGGTTACAAGTGTCTATATATAGTGCCCTATGGAATTAGGAGAACCCTTGATTCCTCTAACGATCATCTAGACCGTCGAGTAAAGATACATGAACTAGAATAATATTAAACTAGTCATGAAGATAATCGTGTCAGCTTCATGTCAAGAGAATGGCGGGAAACTGGATCAGATATGTCAGAGACAAGTGGAGCAGGTCAAGTTGATGTCCGAGATAACTCGCCTTACCGAGGTAACTTGAGTTATCTCGGGCGTATCCACTGTCCGAGATAAAACTTTGTTCCCAAGGTAAAATAGGCTTCTGAGGTAAAATGACCTTACAATCTCCCCCTAAGATGACGATTCCAAAATCTTCCGAAAATCATACTAAATAAAAACAAAACAATTTAAACTATCTTGAACCAAAAACAACTAACTTCTTCAGCAAAGCTGACTTCTTCTACTGATTCTTTGTCATGTCAAATCTGAACAGTTAGTTTATGAGCATGTAATCCAGTATAGTTTTTTATCATTAAAGTTCCATTCACCTGGATTTATCTCTCTGTGTCGTGTGAATGATCCATCAGCTCTGTATACAATGTATCTGTCAGTAGCTGTAGAGCCTAGAATTATAAAGCTTGCAGTATTAAATGTTAGTTATAGTGTTGGGCTTGTAATAGTTAGTAAAGTGTTATGTGGGCTAGATTGTAATTGGGTTTAGATATTGGGCCCGATCCAGTTTAGAGGGATTAGGGTTAAGTTTGTTATAAAAGCAAACTTAATCCCTCATATCAAGGGTTTACGAATTTGATAGAGAGAGAAGGAGATTGCGTGGAGCTAGGAAGAATTCTTGTACCAGATGAATCAATGATTCGTGTGCAATGGTTAAGGTGTAATCAATTAATAATCTTTATTTGATTGTTCTTATTCTCTTTTATTTAATTTCTCATCTTTGTTCTTGAATCAATCAATCGTCGGGATTCCGACCTTCGATTGATCGCTGATATCGTGTAAGGATCGTTTTGGGACTTACAATTGGTATCAGAGCTAAAAAAAACAGTGTTTTCAAGGCTCTCACAATATCTGATTCAAGATTTTTCGGTGTATTTCGATTTGTTTTGAGGTGTTTTTGAAGTTGACGGCTGCCTTCTTGTTTCTATTAAATTAGGGTTTAGGTGAAAAGGTTAATTGATTGCTTCTGTTATTTTTCATTAAAAAAAAAGAGGAGTTTCCGAAAGAAAAAAAAATTGTTTCATTTAATTTTGGTTGCGAATTTGTTAACTGCTAATCAAAACGATTTTGTTTATAAATTACCGCATTTTAAGAAGAAAAGAAATCTGAAGGAAGCTCTTGTTAATTGGTTTTAAGGTACACGTGATTGCATCCAATTTTGATATTAATTAATTACCTTCTTTGAATATTTTTTAAATTGAAAATCGCATGAGATTCGGAAACGTGGTTGTAATTAGTTTTCGACTCTACGGATGAACTTGGGTTTTCGGTCTTCTTTTTCGGGTGGTGATTCTCGGCTCTCGATCGGGTTTTAGGTTTTCGATACCCGGTGTCGCAGGTGTCTTGGTAGGTTGAAGATTGAAATATTTGCATGCATGCCATCCGATTAAAATTTGAGTCACGTAAGATTTGTATTTTTCAAGAAAATTACAACTTTGCCATTGGGAATTAATTAGATTGTGTGGTCCGTATCAACCGGATATTGAAGCAGTAAACGGCCACTCATTTTAAGTTGGTGCAAATTAATGTTGACGGGGTTTTGATCGTTGATTTTTTCCGAACCTTGTGGTGTAATTCGTTTGTTTTAATATTCATATTTTTTGTTTGCTCCAAGTGTTTCAAGGTGTTACTAACGGTTTTATTTGTGAGTTTCTTGTGATTGTTTTGCAGGTTACAAGTGTTGCAGAAGCAAGAAGCCCGTGTTCTATAAGCTATTCGATCGAAATCTGTGGCTTTGACCCTTATTTCGATCGAAATTTTTGGCTTTTCGACCCTTTTGGATACTTTTCGATCGACTTCTCGATCGAAGAGTACTTCCCGGTTCCGCTCTTTTCGATCGGAAAGTCCCTTCGTGACTTTTCGATCAGGTCTGTTTCAATCGGAAAGTCCCTTCGTGACTTTTCGATCAGGTCTGTTTCGATCGGAAAGTCCCTTCGTGACTTTTCGATCAGCTCCGTTTCGATCGGAAAGTCCCTTCGTGACTTTCGATCAGTTTCGCCTTTCGATCGGAAAGTCCCTTGGTGACTTTTCGATCAGCTTACACTTTTCGGTCGAGCCGAAACTCTGCCCGATCGAAAAGTTGTCTTTCCGATCCAGTTGAGACTTTTCGATCCATCCCTTTTCAATCTGTTCAAGTCTTTCAGTTCGTATTTGATCTAGAAGTTCATCCAAAGAAGATAATGACAAGTACTCAAGTTGCTTCTCCTCTTGTGAGTGATCAAACTCAGATATGTTCAAACTCGGCATGCTCCGAATCAATCGAACAATATAAGAAATTGTTTCGAACTGAAGAAAGAGACTGTCTCAATGCAGAGTACAAACTAAAGACTCATCTAAAACAAGTCGAACCCTACAAAAAGAGGGTAGAGTCTTTAGGTGAAGAACTCAGTCAGGAGAAATATCTTTTCCGGACATTCCGTGAAAAAGAGGAGGAAAAGCGGAAGATCAATCATGCTGATGGAGCTTGGATCTGCAACTGCGAGGAATGCTCAAACCCCATCTGTTGTGCCTTGATTAAGGAATGGGAACAGAAATTCATAAATGAAACCGCAAATCATGCACTCACTGCTAGAGACCTTAGGGAGTGCAAAAGTAAGACCAAAATATTTAGAGAGAAACTTGAGGCCATTCAGGTAGATGTTAAGAGTCTTCAATCTCAGGTGAGTGATAAAAGCACATATCTTAGGCTTGCTAACGCTAAGGTAGAAGAGCTAACCAAGGAGGTTGAGGAACTAAGAACCAAGCTTGACTCCTCCCAATCTGCGCTTGAGAAACATCAAGGTATTCAAAAGAAAATGATGGACTCTCATCATGCTTTATTCAAATCAGAAGATCGACTCGAGCAGGTAAAAGAAACATCTGGCCTCGGGGATGTAAATTTTCCTCCCCCATTACAACATGAATACATTAAAGTGCCCCAAACTGCCGATGAATTGTTGAAAGAGTCCCTGAATGAAGCAACCATGGTATATGGGCCTCAACCAGCACATAATAATGAAAAGATAGCCACTGAAGCAACTCAGTCTAATAAAATTGCAGAGTGTGCAAGCTCAAGCTCCAGTAAGGTGAAGAGAGCTGATGAAGAAAAGTTGGTTCCTTATCCAAAGATCGAGACTCCTTATTCCAAAGTTGTGGATGAGGTAAAGCGGGAACGAGTGGTGATGACTACAAGGCCCAATGGTAAGATATTCATGACAGCAGGGTCTATGTTCATTCCGATTGAAGGAGAAGAGCGACCCTCATTCACCACTAAGTTCAAAGGCTTGGGTCATGATGGTGGTTTATCATCTCACATTAAGAGCATAAGGCCCAAGATCACCATCAAGCCTCCAACTTCTGTTCCTGTCAAGATTGAAAGGCCCAAGATGACAAACAAGTCTCCAGTTTCATCAGTAGGCTCATGCAGTTGTAGTTGTAGAAATGCTGCCTCGACATCAAAGAATACATGGAGCACAAGAACTGAAGCTTCAAGGAACCAGTCGACAGTCAACCCAAGATCTGCAAACGGGTCAAGGATGCAGACACAAGCAAATGGTGCTCCACCTCAGCAGCTAAGGACAAACGGTTACACGTCTGACTTCTATCTCAAGAAGCAGACTTGCTTTAATTGTGGCAATCCTAGTCATATTGCCCGAAATTGTCTTTATCGCCCCTATGAGCCATATTATCCGCACAGTCAAAGTGTTTCATCTCAGGAATCAGTTAAGTCTAAGCCAATGAAGGTGCATCCACCTAAGGCAATGAAGACTGTTTCTCCTAAGATAAAACCCTCTGATCAACATTGGGGCGATGCCAAAGAGCGGAGAAAATTTTCAAATCAAAAATATGTTTTTCCAAATTATGAAAATTTTCATAAAAAGGTGAAGACACCAATTTCAAAACAACACAAAGTTGACAAACCTAAAGTTACCCCTCCAAAGGTAACTAAAACTGTTTTGAAAAAGAAACTTGAAATGAAGAAGGTTGAAATACCTAAAGTCACTACTTCAAAGGTGACTAAAACAACTTTCAAATCACCTGGAATTTGGAAGCCAAAATCAAAGGCAGCTGCAACTCATATTCCTGATTTTTCAAAGGGCATGTGTTTAAAAGAAGTAACTTTCATTGATTCATCGGGTCTACCGAGAACCACAATGGCCTGGGTACCTATGGTTAACTGATCTCTCACCTTGTGCAGGAACAGTCAAGGAGGACTTTCATTAACCTTGTTTGTTTGTGATAGTGATTGTTCCAGGCACAGGATATGAGGCATCTCTCTACTACATGACATGAAGATTTCAATGGAGGGTATGTATCTATGAGAGAGAGGTAAATCTGAAAAAATCAGCAGAAAAGGTAACATTGTCTGAATTGTTTGTTTCGTGGCTAGTTTGATGTGAAGTATGGTTGTGCATGAAACAAAACCCATTTCTAAATTTTTTTTAAAAGATAAACTGTGAAGGTTAGCTTGGCCGGTTTTAGTACATATTTAGTATTGTGTCAGTGTGTGTTTAAAAAAAAAAAGGTGTGTGTTGTTATTAAAAAAAATCAAAAAGCAAGGGGAAAAATAGAAAAGATGAAATAGTAGACCCCTCAAAAATTGTGCTTTTTAATTTTTAATCTGTTGTTTGTGTGTTTGAGAAGGTGGGATGTGAAATAAATTTCCGTCTTGAAGATGGCTGACACGTGTAAGGCAGATGTGAAAGACATGATCCATGGTGATATGTTGGTAGGCTCGGCTACTTAAATCTGAAAAGGTATGCGTTACACAATTAAAGATAACGTATGACAGTTTGTTGGGTAACAGCACTTAGGTTAATTGCATTACTATTTGACCGCATGTTCAAGTTCCCGATGCACACGCTTGTCTCCAAGAGTGTGAAATTGAGCTCAAAAAGTCAGTGTTCCCTCTGCTTTGCGTGAGCAATGACTTGGGGATGCTTCGTGTGTATGTAAGGCTCTCCTCTGCTTTGCGTGAGCAATGACCTGGAGTTGTCCATACATACGTGCTTACAGATCACCTAAAATAATATATATAAAAAAAATGCATGTATACACCCAAAAGATGCCAAAGAGCACAAGAAAAGAGACCCTCAAGTGTCCAAATCCCTCGGCCTTTGTCACTGGTGAGAGCATTATTGAAAATGTTTCAAAAATTCAGTTGAATTTGTATATTATACCCAAAAATCTATGTAATCTATTCTTTCTCTTCTCAACCAAGTCTCGAGCTCACTTTCAAACTTCTGGATCAGGTTGTGAAAATATGTGGTAGGGAATTTATGTGCTTGATAGTGTGTAATAACACGTACCTAGGATTTGTTGAAACGCACTTGCTGTTCATAATTAATGCACCTTAAAAGATAATAATAATGCACCTTAAAAGATAATAAAGTGACAAACAGCCTGAATAAGAAAAGGGGTTGAGTTTAAAGTGGATCAGTATATTGGCAATCACCTGGACGTGGTCGAGTAACAGAAGCTAAAAAGGGTTCCTCAGTCAGATTCATATGGTTTGACCCCATAGAAACCTTCTCGTTTAGAAATTTGGTATCTTTATTTTATTTTTATTTTTTTTTGTGTTATCTTAAAGTTTTATTGTTTATTTCTCAACCATGGTCAGGTTAATTTAAAGGTTTTAATAAGTTGTTATGGGTTTTATGCAAGAAAGTATCACCCCTCCAGAATCTCAGGGGGAGATAATGTGAAGAGTTCTCAGGTTTAGGGAAAGTGTTTATAGGAAACCTGTAACCTATGTTAGGGTGTTTGGGTAAATAATGCTAACTCGATAACCAGTCATCATTGTCTGGTTAGTGTTTGTTCCATGTTGTGCTTGACAGGACCCAGTTGACAAAAGCACTGATGCTGTTACTGATCAAGTTGAAGAACCAGCCGGAAAAGGACTTGCCCTATGCTTAGGGGAAGTTTGTTGGTTTCTGAAGACTCAAAAGATACCATTCTCAAGTTTAGGGGGAGCTAAATGAAGAAAAGATGCCAAGACAAGCACGCCAAGACAGTTACTGATGATTCAGCAAGGACTCAACAGTTTTCAAGAAGGAGCAAGTATTTGAGAATCCTCCTCTCATTACTTGTTCATCCTTAGAAGTCCAAGCTGATGCTGATTGAGAGAATGCTCCCAAAAGTCTCTCGTTGCTGCCCACTGAAGATTGCTGAAGGAAGAGTCTTCACCAACACAAGTTCAAGCCAAAAGAAGATTGCAAAGTTGAAGACTGAAAGTCAAAGACATTTAATATCACAAGCCTAGGGGAAGATTGTAGAGCCTAGAATTATGAGGCTTGCAATATTAAATGTTAGTTATAGTGTTGGGCTTGTAATAGTTAGTAAAGTGTTATGTGGGCTAGATTGTAATTGGGTTTAGATATTGGGCCCAGTCCAGTTTAGAGGGATTAGGGTTAAGTTTGTTATAAAAGCAAACTTAATCCCTCATATCAAGGGTTCACGAATTTGATAGAGAGAGAAGGAGATTGCGTGGAGCTAGGAAGAATTCTTGTACCAGACGAATCAGTGATTCGTGTGCAACGGTTAAGGTGTAATCAATTAATAATCTTTATTTGATTGTTCTTATTCTCTTTTATTTTAATTTCTCATCTTTGTTCTTGAATCAATCAATCGTCGGGATTCCGCACCTTCGATTGATCGCTGATATCGTGTAAGGATCGTTTTGGGACCTACAGTAGCTAGATCCAATTCCACATGAGTAACATGATAGTCAGTTTTGATAGGTTCAGTAGATGAAGTTTCCCTTACTGTTGTGTCGAAGTGCATCCTTATCTTAATCATGAGGGACTGCTCTTGAGCACTTAGTCTTTTTCCATCACCAGCTACACTTCTTATATCACCAAGTTCTAGGTCAAATAAAGTTGTAAGAGCTTCATTGCTGTTGAGTCTTAGAACTTCATTGGTGCTTGTAGTGAACCGGTAGAAACTTGAGTCTTCATCAAATTTCCAAAAGAGAATTCTTCTTCTATTAGCATGCATATCTTCAGGTACTTTCTTGTCTGAAGATGAGTCAGAGCTAGAGGAAATGACTTGAGGTCTTTTCCTTTTTTCCATTAATTTCTTTCTCCTTGAGGTACATGTTGTGGATTCTGGTGGGTTCACAGGGTTGGCTGCTTTAGTAGGTCTGAGGTTGGTTGTGCAGAAAGTGGTTGTGTGGAATGGTGAGTTGATTTTTGGATTGAAGGAATTTGGGATGATTCTGTTGTGGGTTTTGGTTTGGGTTTCATGAGAGGTTCAATGGGTATAAAGTTATCAGCTCTGAATTTTGGTTGAATGGGTTTGCTAGGTTTGGACTTTTTGGTTGGTGGCTTTGTGAATTGAGGTCTGTTATCCCTGGGTGGGTTTCTTTTGAAAGGAATGGTAGAGATTTGTGTGGTAATGGGTGGAGTAGAGGGTGTATTGCCAAGAAGTGAGTCTATGAGACTCATAGGTTTAGGAGGAAGAGAAGGTGTACCCGAGAAAGCTCCTGGAGGTCTAGGAATTCTTGTTCTTTCTGATATCCTTGATTGTTACTTTCTTATCTCACCATACCTCTCTTAGAGTATTCAAAGAACAGGGATTGATTGTGTTCTTTTCCTCTCCTAATATCTCTATGACGTATCTTTTGAGTGCTCTTGTCTCCTATGTTTCATCAATCTTCAATTGCTCATGAGTGATATTATCAGCTTCAAGTCTTTGGCTGAGCCTGAGATTTCCTTCTTCTTCTACTACCATTGACATTAAATCACATAAATCATTAGCAGAGGTCAAGCTAATGGCTTTAGGGGTGACCCATCCTCTAGCTAAGATAATGTCTCTCCATCTTTTCAGTAACTCCCAGTTAGCATCATTTGCAGCTAGCCTAATCTGTTCCTTTTCTTTGTTTACAGCAATGCTGGCTTCTTCAACAAATGATTGATGCCTCTTTTCTTTGTCTTGGTCTAGCTTCTTCTTCCTTTCTTCTATAGACCTTAGTTTTTCTTCTTTTATAATATCAAGAACTTCTTCATTGTCTTGATAAATATTCAAGTTGTCTTGAAGCACAAATGCCTCTGCCATCTCTTTGTCTAGTTTCTCATGTTCCATTCTTTCAATCAAATCAGCTGCATGTACAGAGTTTAACATACTTACTTCACTAGCAGGTAAGGTGGTTTCTTGCCCATCTAGAAGCTTTACAGGTTTTGTGGCTTTTGGTGCAAACAACTTTGCAGGGATCTTCACACCTTCTCTGCTTCTTCTTTTTAGTTCATTGATCATTTTCAGCTGAGCCATATGAGATATCATTCTTTCATTGAATTCTCTGATTAATGCCTTGTCACATGCTGTTCTCCCATCAAGATCTTCACCCTGCCTGTCAAGGATGGGAATAAAGACAGTTCTGGAACAGTTTATTTTGTGTTCAGGAGATGACACATTCTTGTAGGCAGGTTTGAACTTCTTCTCATATTCTGCATGTAGGAGTTCATCATCTGTCATTTTCTTCTTACCTTTCCCCAGATTTGGATTCTCAGTGGGGTAGGTTATGACTTTGTCACTGATGGCAGCTCTCTTGATAAATGGTGGTAGTGGATTGATCTTTACCTCACCTATTCTTGGTTTATATTTGGCCCACTAGTTGGCCAAAATATTTCTTACAATTTCCTCCACAGGAGTTGAAGGAGTCACAAGAACTATTTCTGAATAGTCTTTTGTTGGTGGGTAATAGGGTCCAAATTTGATACCCTCTTTCATCTCTAATACCTCCCAAATCTACTAGAGGAGCTTCAGTTTCAAGAATTTGTTCATGTTCAACAGGAGGAGAAGGAGCAGAAGTTAACCAAGAAAAACTGATTCCTTGATAAATTTTCTTTGTTTGTAGCATAGCCAGTGTTTCTGCTTCTTCCCAGATGTTTGCTTGAGTAAACTCGAACCTGATTGGCTGATATGTGTCTGCTGCAAAGAACAAAAGAGTGTTGGTTTCATCCTTCGGAGTAGTTGTTTGCTCCGAGGTAACTTGATCAGCAACATCAACAATAGCAAGTTCTGAGATAATATTACCCGAGGTAAATTGTTCACCCGGACTAATATGTTCTCCCAAGATAACTTTTTCAGCTTCCGAGGTAACTTGATCCTTTACCTCGAGATCAATCAAATCTCTGTAATCCTTCATAACATCTTCTATTTGTTCATCAGCAATATCCATATCAATTTTGTACACATCCTTGTTGATTTCTTGAATATTCTGATCTTTGGCAGTAGTGTCATCTTTCAACACACTTTGAACTTCCTCATCATCTTTCTTTTCATTACCATTATCACCATTGTTATCATCATCATTAACATCATTGTTGTCATCATCCATCACTTCTGTCTCAGCATCAAGATCAACTCCTTCTTCTTCAGCAATTGCCCTCATTTCAGGGGTAATAAAATCTCTTTCAATAGTTTGCTGAATTTCTCTGATAGAGGCAATAGGAGCTCCTACAGCTATCATACTGAAGAGAAATAGTACCTTCAGGTTGTCTTTGTGTGGAGCCACAACAAGGATGTCAGCTATTGAAACTTCTTTCCATGCTTCTTCAATTGTAAATGGCTCTCTTCCCACAGATTGAAACAACTTCAATCTAACCTGCCTGGGTACTCTTGTATACCAATCAAATTCAGTAAAATCTTCTTCTCTGTAGACCCTATACTAGGAAGCTTGTTTGAGGCTCAAAAAATCTCACCGTGAAAAGGGAATGGAAAAAGGGCTTAAGTTTGGTTGAATATCTAGGCTTCCTCCCTCGTACAAGCACACTGGAATTGTTGTCTAAGTTTTATAAGGTCTAATCTATCCTAATAAGCAACCTAGGACTTTGTTATGCATAAGGGTCTAAAATACATGCCTAGAGTTGTATAGTGATGAATGGAAGGTGGATAAAGCTTTGCTTTGGTCCAGCATATAGAGTTAAAAGTTTGCTTAAGACTTACAAATCAGTTGATAGCTTAAGTTTTAGCAGTGTAAAAAGTTTAGCATGCAAAAAATTTAAAAAAAATTACAAATTTCAAACAAATGACCAATAAAATATGCAAACTCCCCCCCCCCCCCCCCCCGTGCTTAAAATCGTACATTGTCCTCAAGGTACTTGACAACACTGTAAAACATAAGATAAAAAGAAAGGAAAGACGAGTCTAGTTGCTGGTGGAATGTAGATAATAGTTTTCTTTACTAACCCTAATGGTTGACTTATCTTCTCATTCGTTTTTGTACCAGTTCCTTTGTCTTGATGCTACTTACAAGACTAACAAGAGAAAGAAAAACAGCACACGCAATAAGAAAATAAAAGTATTACCCAAAAATAAATAATAAAACAGTCCATTTATTTAATCCATAATAATTATCATTGAACCATAATCAATTGGATGTCAAAACAATCCAAAAAAAAATCACCAATGAAGTCTAAAGAATCAGATAGATAGATTATAATAATAATATAGATAAATAGGCTTCATGGTCAAGATCCTTAAGCATCTTCAATGTCTGATTCTTCTGAGGAAGAGATCACCAAAAGAAGCCTGCAAAGTATCCAACTCATGTTGTTGTATCCTATCTATCATCACCATTGCACCGATCTTGTTTATCTTTTGTTGAAGCTTATGAGTAGTGCGAGTGAGAGTCTGATCCTTTTTAAAATCTCGCCCTCCTTGAGTGTGAGCCTACCACACAGGATGTTGAAAGTTGGCATGGCCTCGACTTGCTTTTGCTTACGCCTGATCTCATCATCATGTTTCATCGGCCTTGCCCGATTCATCGGGAGGAACTAGCTTATTGTTATAATTCTTCATAGGCATGACATCAGTCATCGGACGTTTGCCAGACATCTAACAGAAAAAATAGCAAAAAGACAAAAATATGAAAGAATGAAAATTAAGTGTGTAACGGCTCGTTAAAGGCTAACGAGGCATTTTGCAACTTACTGTAAGGGATGCATAATGAGCCGTTACGAGGTAACGTGCCATTAGGGCTAATTTCACAAAATTTTTCGAAAATTCAAAACTGATCAGAACTTTGTAAGGTCCAGAAATTAGCAGGTTAAGTGCGAATTAGGGATGGGAACTTATTGCCATCCCCACACATAATCCTTTACAACGATCATGAAGAAATTTTGAAAAGATTAAGTGTGGTGATCGAGTTATCAATGGATAGGAGAGCATGGAAGGGGTAAAGAAACATTCCAGCCCTCAAGAAGAAAAGAAAAGGTTGAAAAAGCAACAACCGAACCATACCTTTCTTCATTTAAATGTCAAACGATGGAAGAACACGGAATTCTGCTTCTCAGATCAACCAAGATTGCCCTAGAAGTCGGCAATGCGAGTTAGGGTTTATAAATAGCCGTCTGAAAGGTTTCTATTTATAAGACACAAATAGGTCGATAACGAGCCATTACGGGGTAATTAGCCGTTTTTGCTTTAGTTCATAACGGGCCGTTATGTGATAACGAGCCATTATGTCACCCGAAAGTGAATTCTTGACAGAGGCTATTTTCGTACAATTTTAAGCAACGTTGACAAACCGAGTTACAGAATTGCGAAGAAAGAGTAATCTCATTTGAGATAGTCAACTGAAATGAAGAATTCGGATAGAACCTTGACAAATTTGAACACACGAGAGAAAAACAATACGAAACGAAAGAAATTGAGTTGCCTCCCAAGAAGCACTAAGTTTTAACAGGGTCTTCAGCCAGACCCACCTTCATCTAGATTTATGAAAGATGAAGGCTTAAACTCACCTCTTCGTCGAGTGGTTCAATCTTAGGGTTTTTGACATCAAGGAATGAATTTATCAGTTCAGGATTGAGCGAGACAGGAAATTACATCATCTGCTTAGGAATGTTTCCTTGAGATATCACAATCAGATTCAAGGACGGGAGCGAGTATTGTGGGACATCAGAGTCCATATAACATACGAGCTCCTCCTTATCTTGGAAAATCAAAGCCTTTAGATTTGTATGTGTTGGCGCAATTGAGATTTCCTCATCACCATTTCAGAGGGTGATGTGACCATTATCCATGTTGATTACTACTATGGCAGTTTCTAGAAACGGACGTCCTAGAATCAAATGATGATTTCTATTAATTCGTACGTCAAGAACAATGAAGTCAAATGGAAATTTGAGTTTTATTCAGAATTGACCCTCCCGATGAGGAATCAATGTGCATTCGGGTGATATTTCTCAACCTGTTATAGAAATATGGTACTTAGAGCCACTCATTCATATTATGATAAGGACATTTGCGTAGCATCCCCTTGTACGTTTCCCCCTCATCTTGGGAAAATGAGTGTTTTAGATTTAGGAAAGACTTTGACTAAGAATTTCTCAGCCAGCTGATCCCATGTAGTGATGGAACCTGCTGGTAGAGTCTCCATCCAAGTCTTGGTACTACCAGCCAGAGTAAATGGCAAGAGACGGAGTAAAATGACATCATTGGTGAGACCGTCGAGTTTGAATGTATTGCACATTTTGAGAAATGTGTCGATATACGAATGAGGACACTCGTCTGCTAAACCGTGAAACTGTGAAGCATTTTGAAACATCTAGATGACGCCAGGATTGATCTTGAAGTGACCGGCGACAACGGATCGCGTGATGCTTGATTGCCCTCCATTTAGTGATGGCTTCGCGTAATCGGTGATTTTACGTTGTGTTGCATCTCCCATCTTCCTTGCTTAATGAATGACACGCTCAGGGTCTTCAAAGGGTTAGACTAGAATTGGAGGATTAGCACGAGTAGGAATAGCAGAAGAATTTTTTTTTTTGGATTTTTTTAGTTTTTAAATTTTTTTATTTTTCTGAAATTTTGAAAGACGAAACGAAAAACAGAAAGGAAAAACTACCTAAACTAACTAAAATAATTAGGTCTAGAATGACAACTTGCTTTCCCGGTAATGGCGCTAAAAAGCTTGATTGATGCACGCGAGGTATACTTTGGCCGGCAAGAATGGCCTTTAAATTTATAAACCTAACTCATCTTATTACTATGCATATGCATACATAAGAAAGCAGACCTATCATATGGTAGCACTTAAGAATGACTCAGGGTCGACCTAAGGAAGCAATGGTGTAATCATACTAAACCTAATTAAGATCATCAGGATTGTGTCACTATTCCTAACGACTAGTAGTAAAAACAAATAGGTAGAAATAACTAAAATAATAGCAGATAAACGAACGCAGAATATAATAAAAGCGGATATCATCTAAGACTGATCACTATTTCAACATTACCCAACCCTGACATTCACAAAATGTAACTTAACTATCTAAGGGAAACAAAGTTGCTAGATAATGAGTCTACAATTATAAGCACATACATAATAAAGTATCCACGAATTAATGTCTTAGTTATAAGGCACTAAACATATGACCTAAGACCTAGGATCATAGACCAATCCTATTCTGAATAATCATGATGGACTAACATATTATAACCCAATCACATACCATCACATATGCACTACACCTTGGCACTTCACTAATCCTTTAATCCAAGACATGCTAGCTAAGATTCATGACTAACTATAGAGACATACAATCAAAATGAACTATTAAACATGCAATATCACCATTTCCTAAACACATACTGCAAATCGTCAAATAACAACTAAGAAATAGCATTGAATCAACAAGCAGAATGCGTCTATCATACTGATCGAAGCAAGTACTACTAGGAATGGATCAAAAACAACATTCAACAACTCATTTATGATATGCAATAGGAATCATAAAAATTATACTCAAATCATTATGTCATAGAAAAGATCAATGTCAATTCATGGGTAAATATCAAAATAGATCACATTTTCTATGAATTAGGGTTTCTTAAAATAATCCTGTAACGGCTCGTGATAGGAAAACGGGGCGTGGCGTGGAGAATAAGTCAAATCTCTGAATCTTGTGCAAATTCGTTTCAAAACCTCTTAAAATCAGCAATTGTCACTTTGGCCCTCTCTAGTTACCTGTTTATAACATTTCATAGCGAACAAGGGTAAAATTAACCAAAATAACGCATAAACTACCAACAAGTGCAAGTGTCTAACTAATAAAAAGATGTGTACTTTAGAGCACATCAGTTTGTATAGCATACTAGAGTAAAGGATGTGATCCATGAGTTAAGGGTAATTCATAAGTATGATAATCAAGTAATGAAATAAAGCACATGATATAATAGCGTAATTAAACCCTTGATAATTAGGCTTCCAATCACCCGACGCCAAATACCAGGCATTCCAGGTGGGTTGTCAAACCAATAGATCTATTATTGTAACCCCGGCTCGGTGTGTTAATGATATAGCTGTTGAAATTGACATTAACATTGAAATTGAAATAGAGCTTGATCCCACAACAACAACAATCTACACAAGTTTAACATACTAGAACACACATAACAATCATAGAGTTCGCATGAAATTTTAGAGTAAAGAAATCAAGTATTTGAGATTGATATAGCGTACATTTTGTACCCCAAAACGATAAAAGAAAATGGGCTATAAATACTCACCTAGTATCGAAGAAATGAACGAAAAATGACACCATGAAAATGAGACGGTTAAACCCCGAAGATGACCATACGAACGAATAAACCGAATGAATACAAAGACCCAAAACGACACAATGGACTTAGTTGACTCGACGAGACATTGGCGATTTATTTAAGTGATCACATATGTATTTATCTCAACAGATAAACCAAACTTAACACTTGATCATGTGATGACAAAATAATTAATTAATATAAATATTTATTTTCATGGCGACCTTAAATATATATATGTATACATTTTCCATGCCATCACTTAGAATCAATCAATGATCATGGTTATCACACATGCACATCACATACTACATCATACATGCAAAGATCATACCATGGTGTTTATCACAATTCATATACATATTTATATATATTTATATATATTTAATTTTATGACAAAAACCTAGCTTTACTATATAGCATGCGATAATCCATTCAAGATCATGGTTTTAACATGCTATCATCATTAAAACTCGTTCTTTATTCACTACACATGCTAGATATACATAGATATATGACTTACCAAAGTTTTACATCATCAAGTCACTACCTTTCATGATATTCATGCATGTAAACATCTATATATCTCAACTTTATTCATCAAGCATCATCAAGCATGCAACTTTACACTTCTAAACACTAGATCTATCATCAAGATAGAATCTGTACTAGCATTCATGCATCAAAACATCATCTTTAAGCCTAACATGCAAGATCTATCATCATATTGTAAGGGAATAATTTGTGGCTTGTGTATTAAAATCATCACTTGGCGGACTATTTTAAAGGCCTATGTGATAGAATAAGTGGAGATTAGCTAGGTTATGGTTATATTGGGTCACTGGGCCAATTTAGATGTGGTTGGGCTCAATTAAACAATGTTTAGAGGGAGTTTAGTGGGCCTATATGGTCAAAAACGGGAATTAGTGGGTAATTAGGGTTACTAAAGATAGATTAGCTTGTTTTCCAAGCTAATCTCCCCCTATATATAGATAGTTTGATTTTGTAATTAGGGTTGGTTTCTCTCAAGGTGTTTTGCGATTTCTGTGTTCACGAAATTCTCAAGGAGAATTTCGACAAGTGTAGACAATCAAGATCAATAGTAAAGTGTTTTCTTCTCAATCGGTTTGTGTTCTTATTCCTATTATTATTATTTTTCAGTATAATTCTCGTTTAATCTTGAATCACTCTAGTGTTTGGATTCCGCACACTCACTAGAGATCGTGATATCGTGTATTGGGTTATTTTGATCCTTACAACTGGTATCAGAGCCAAGAAACGCAAGTTTTGAGGCTCTCGCGATATTCGATTCAAGTTGTTGACAACTAACCGTTTGAGTTTTGTGGTGATTTTCGCAGTAGCAAGGTTCGGAAGATTGTTTTTTGCAGGTTTCGGATCAGAGACAGAAGTGTTCGAGGTGACCAATTGCTCGTGTTTTGGAGACTTTTCGCCCCTGTTTCTAGACTTTTCGATCGTCCTCCTGATCGAAAAGCCTTTTCTGTCGCGCCATTTCGATCGGAAAGTCCCCTTGTGACTTTTCGATCAGCCATCTGTCGATCGAAAAGTCCCCCTTGTGACTTTTTGATCAGCCCATTTCGATCGAAAAGTCCCCCTTGTGACTTTTCGATCAGCCCATTTCGATCGGAAAGTCCCCTTGTGACTTTTCGATCAGCCATCTGTCGATCGAAAAGTCCCCCTTGTGACTTTTCGATCAGCCCTTTTCGATCGGAAAGTCCCCACTGAGACTTTTCGATCCGCTGACACTTTTCGATCGAGAAGTCTGCTTTTCGACCGACCCCCTGTCCGATCGAAAAGTACTTTTTGATCCAACCCTTTTCCGACCGAAAACCACTTTCCGACCGAAAACCCACTTTTCGATCCATCCCCTTTTCAATCCGTTCAAGTCTTTCAGTTCGTATTTGATCCAGAAGTTCCATCCAAAGAAGTTCATGGCACCCATTCTACCAGGTACCACTTCATGCACCAACAATAATGAGGCATGCCTAAACCCTAAGTGTCAGGCTATTTTGAATGAATGTAAAGACTGGGAACGTAAGTTTACCAATAAGACCCTTAATCGTGAATTAATTGATAGAGACCTTAGGGAGTCCAAAGGTAAGACCAGAATATTTAGAGAGAAACTTGAGGCCATACAGGTTGATGTTAAGAGTCTTCAAAGACAATTGAGTGATAAAAGCACCTATCTTAGGCTTGCTAACGCTAAGGTAGAAGAGCTAACTAAGGAGGTAGAGAAACTAAGTGCCAAACTTGACACTTCCCAATCTGCCCTTGAGAAACATCAAGTTATTCAAAAGAAAATGATGGACTCTCATCGTGCTTTATTCAAATCAGAGGAGCGAATCGAGCATGTACAAGAAACATCTGGCCTCGGGGATGGAAATTTTCCTCCCCCATTACAACATGAATACATCAGAGTGCCCCAAACTTTCGATGAATTGTTGAAAGAGTCCCTGAATGAAGCAACCATGGTATATGGGCCTCAATCTGTACATAAAGATGAAAAGACCGCCATTGAAGCAACTCAGTCAAATAACACTACTGAGTGTGCAGGTTCAAGCTCGAGTGAAGTAAAGAGAGCTGATGAAGAAAAGTTGGTTCCTTATCCAAAGATCGAGACTCCTTATTCCAAAGTTGTGGATGAGGTAAAGCGGGAACGAGTGGTGATGACTACAAGGCCCAATGGTAAGATATTCATGACAGCAGGGTCTATGTTCATTCCGATTGAAGAAGAAGAGCGACCCTCATTCACCACTAAGTTCAAAGGCTTGGGTCATGATGGTGGTTTATCATCTCATATTAAGAGTATAAGGCCCAAGATCACCATCAAGCCTCCAAATTCCGTTCCAATCAAGATTGAAAGGTCCAAGATGACAAACAAGTCTCCAAACTCATCAGTGGGCTCATGCAGTGGCAAAACAACTTTCTCAAAGAAACCAGTGGGCCCAAAAGGTCAAATGTCTGGTTCTGCTCAGTTTTCAACGAACCAGAAAGATTCAACAGAAATGGATCAAGGTCAGAAAGATCGAACAACTGGAGATCTGGAGTCTTTCTAAACATGCAACCGAATCTCAAAGCCTCTCCATGAAAGCCATACAGCTCAAACGGTCACACTTCTGACTTCTATCTGAAAAAGCAAACTTGCTTTAATTGTGGCAATCCTGGTCAGATTGCCCGAAATTGTCTCTATCGCCCCTATGAGCCATATTATCCACGAAGTCAAAGTGTTTCATCTCAAGAATCAGTTAAGTCTAAGCCAATGAAGGTGCAACCACCTAAGGCTATGAAGACTGTTTCTCCTAAGATAAAACCCTCTGATCAACATTGGGGCGCTGCCAAAGAGCAGAGAAAAATTTCAAATCAAAAATATGTTTTTCCAAATTTTGAAAATTTTCATAAAAAGGTGAAGAAACCGATTTCAAAACAACACAAAGTTGACAAACCTAAAGTTACCCCTCCAAAGGTAACTAAAACTGTTTTGAAAAAGAAACCTGAAATGAAGAAGGTTGAAATACCTAAAGTCACTACTTCAAAGGTGACTAAAACAACTTTCAAATCACCTGGAATTTGGAAACCAAAATCAAAGGCAGCTGCAGCTCAAATTCCTGATTTTTCAAAGGGTATGTGTTTAAAAGAAGTAACTTTCATTGATTCATCGGGTTTACCCAGAACCACAATGGCCTGGGTTTTAATGGCTAACTAATCTCTCACAGTGTGCAGGAACAGTCAAGGAGGACTTTCATTAACCTTGTTTGTTTGTGATAGTGATTGTTCCAGGCACAGGATAGGAGGCATCTCTCTACTACATGACATGAAGATTTCAATGGAGGGTATGTCTCTATGTGAGAGGTAAATCTGAAAAGATCAGCAGAAAAGGTAACATTGTCTGAATTGTTTGTTTCTTGGCTAGTTTGATGTGAAGTATGGTTGTGCATGAAACAAAACCCATTTCTGAATTTTTTCAAAAGATAAACTTTCAAGGTTAGCTTGGCCGGTTTTAGTACATATTTAGTGATGTGTCTGTGTGTGCATAAAAAAATAAAAAAAATAAAAAAATAAAAAAACATGTGTGTTGATTTTAAAAATTAAAAAGCAAGGGGAAGAATAGAAAAGATGAAATAGTTGACCCCTCAAAAAATTGTGATTTTTAATTTTTAATCTTTTGTTTGTGTTTGAGAAGGCAGGGAAGTGAAATAACTTTCCGTTCTCAGAATGACTGACACGCGTAAGGCAAAAGTGAAAGACATGATACAAGGTGATGTGCTCGGTAGGCTCAGTTCCAAAAACAAAGGTATGGGTCACAACACTTAAAGATAAAGTATGTCATTTGACGGGAAACACACACTTAGGTTAAGTGCTTGTTCTATTTGACTGCGAAATTGTTCCCGATACACACGCCGGACTCCAAAGTGTTGAATCGAAAATCTCAAAAAGTCGGCGTCCCCTCTGTTTTGTGTGAGCAAAGATCTGGGGATGTCAAAGCCGTCAGTCAAGTCTTGCCTTTGCTTTGCATGAGCAATGACCTGGTGTAGAATGGTTGACGTGTTAATCAGATTTTCCTCTGTTTTGCGTGAGCAAAGACCTGGTTAGTCTGGATTAACGTGCTTGCAGATCACTGTATATATTTTACACCACAAAAGATGCCAATGTGCACAATAAAAGAGACCCTCTAGCGTCCAAAACCATTTAGCCCTGACTTTGTGACTAGGCTTATGTGTTTGATGAAAGGTTACCACCTGACTGATAAACGCCTCTGAGTTGAAATCATACAAGTCTTTGTATATTATTCCTATCTCTTTTATGATCTGTTCTTTCTCTTCTCAACCAAGTCTCGAGAAAAGATTCAAAACTCTGGATATGGGAATGTGAAAATGTGTGGTAGGGAAAGATCAAGCTTGATAGACTGCACATATTAATTACCTAGGATTTGTGTGTGACTGTCGGATGTTCATAATTAAGGCACCTAAAAGATAAATAAGTGACAAACAGCCGGGAAAATGAGGAACATGGGTTTAAGAAGGACCAATGTACTGGCAATCGCCTGGACGTGTTCGAGTAACAGATGCTGAAAAGGGTTCCTCAATTCAGACAAAGACGGTTTGATCCCAAAATAAAGCCTTCTCGTTTAGTAATTTTGGTATGTTTGTTTTTATTTCTATTTTTCTTTTGTGTTATCTTAAGTTTATGAATTGGCCAGGTTAATTTGAGAAGTTTAAATAAATATTTTATGGGTTTTATGCAAGAAAGTTTGACCCTCCCTCAGAACCTCAGGGGGAGATAATAAAAAGAGTCATCGGGTTCAGGGGAAGTTGTTTGGTTAAGTAATGCTAACCCGATAACCAGTCATCATTGTCTGGTTAGTGTTTGTTCCATGTTGTGCATGACAGGTTAAATGAGATGTCATGGAGAAGAAAAGTCAATGAAGTGCTGCTACTGTTCGTGTTGAAGAACGAGCCGGAAAAGGACTTACCCTATGCTCAGGGGAAGTTTGTTGGTTGTTCAAGTAAAGCTTCCAAAGATACCGTTCTCAAGTTTAGGGGAAGCTAACTGAAGAAAAGATGCCAAGTTAGGGATTTTCAAATTCGTCTGAAGTCACACGAAAGTCAAGACAGTTACTGATGATTCAGCAAGGACTCAACAGTTTTGAAGAAAGAGCAAGTATTTGAGAATCCTCCTCTCATTACTTGGTCATCATGTGCAGTTCAAGCTGATGCTGATTGAGAGAACACTCCCTAAAGTCATTTGTTGTTTCCCAATGAAGATTGTTAAAGAAAGGAATCTTCACCAACCCATGCTCAAGCCAAGGTGAAGACTGCAAGTTCTGAAGATTGAAAGTAGAAGACATTTAATATCACAAGCCAAGGGGAAGATTGTAAGGGAATAATTTGTGGCTTGTGTATTAAATCATCACTTGGCGGACTATTTTGAAGGCCTATGTGATAAAATAGGTGGAGATTAGTTGGGTTATGGTTATATTGGGTCACTGGGCCAATTTAGATGTGGTTGGGCTCAATTAAACAATGTTTAGAGGGAGTTTAGTGGGCCTATATGGTCAAAAACGGGAATTAGTGGGTAATTAGGGTTACTAAAGATAGATTAGCTTGTTTTCCAAGCTAATCTCCCCCTATATATAGATAGTTTGATTTTGTAATTAGGGTTGGTTGCTCTCAATGTGTTTTGCGATTTCTGTGTTCACGAAATTCTCAAGGAGAATTTCGACAAGTGTAGACAATCAAGATCAATAGTAAAGTGTTTTCTTCTCAATCGGTTTGTGTTCTTATTCCTATTATTATTGTTTTTCAGTATAATTCTCGTTTAATCTTGAATCACTCTAGTGTTTGGATTCCGCACACTCACTAGAGATCGTGATATCGTGTATTGGGTTATTTCGATCCTTACACATATATATAAAAATCCAAACTTTAACATCATTTTATCATAAAAATCATAATTTTATCATGGCATGAGTTAGATCTAAACATAACAAAGTACGTAAACCCTAGATCTAACCTAGATCTAGCATAAAAATTGAATCTTGATGCATGCAAACAAGTAACACAAGGAATGAAGCTTATTGAACCGGAAAGGATGGTGATCTAAGCTTGGATTCACACAAAACAACCACAAATCTTCAAGGAAGCAATGATATAATCATGGGACAACAATTAGTGGTGGATAAGGTTGATTAGAAGAGGTGAAAATGGTGTTAGAGGGGTTAAGGATGATTAAATAGGTGAAAAATAGGGTTTTTGCTCATCAGGCATGGGTCACGAACCGTCAAGGTGCACAAAAGAATGTTCACGGTCTGTGAGTTTGTTCGGACATGCACCCTTTTGGTCAGTTTCACAGTATTCGTTCCCATTTCTTCGTTATTCGTCGTTTTCGACTACGGTTTTCTATGTTTTTCACCGTTTTTCATTCCCCGTCATATCAACCACATTCAATCCAATAAAAATGAATATAAACATGCCATATGTTGAATTATGATCGAACAACTAAATTCACGTAACACGTTATCAGGCAAAATATAATACGTATCACTTTTTGATTAATCGTCAATGTTTCAAGACTCAACGTTGAATGGCATGACTAGAGATAATATTTAGAAACATGAGACACATCAATTACAATAACTTAAGCACTAAGCCTGAATACAAGATTTCCCGGTAAACGACGAATCGCGTACAGAAATCGCGTAAAAATCGAAAATTACTTTATATTCGTTTTTTGAGGAACCCGATTGGGTCCAAAAGATTTTAATTAAATATTGGCTTTAAGAATGAATTTGGTTCATCTAAAAACATTATTTGGAGCTATAATACTCGAAACTTCTTCCGATACTTATTAAACCAAAAAATGAAAAAACGCAAAATTTCAAAATGAGTCGGGTTTCATAACTGGGTAAAATGCAAACGTTACAACCAAAAACTGTCAGGATTGGTATACCAAACGAAGATCCCGCAGTGGAAGTGGGAGCAGATTTATATGGACTTCATCACGAAGCTGCCCAAAAGCGTTGGTGGTTACGACGCCATTTGGGTACTGGTTGATCGGTTAACGAAGTCGGCACACTTCCTACCGATCAAGGAGACAGAAAAGATGGAAACTTTGGCTCAGTTATACATCAAGGAAGTTGCTCGAGGCATGGAGTGCCAACCTTCATCATCTCAGACCAAGAGTAAGTTCACGCCAAGGTTTTTGTAGTCGCTACAGGAAGCGTTAGGCTCTTGTTTGGATATGAGCACTATCTATCACTCTCAAGCGGATGGTTAGAGCGAGACGACCATACTGAAGCTTGAGGACACTTAGAGCTTGTTTGATCAATTTCGAAAATCGATGGGATATTCACATGCCTTTGGCTAAATTCTCCTATAACAATAGTTACTACACGAGTATACAAGCTGAACCGTTCGAGGCACTTTATGGAAAAAAGTGTTGGTCGCCGATTTGCTAGACCAATGTTAGGGATAGCCAACTCACGGTTCCGGAGGTCATCAATGAGACCACAGAGAAGATTGTTCAGATTCAGAACCGATTGAAGGCCGTGCGCGATTGTCAGAAGAATTATGCTGATGTGAGGCACAAACTGTTGGAATTCCAGGTAGGAGATCGCGTTATGCTCAAGGTCTCGCCCTGGAAGGGAGTCATTTTCTTTGGGAAGCGAGGTAAGTTGAACCCGAGGTACATTAGACCGTTTAAGAAACTAGCCAGAATCGGTCAGTAACTTATCGTCTCCAACTATCGCAAGATTTTAGTTGTCTGCATAACATCCTTCATGTATCCAACATGAAGAAGTGTTTCTCGGACGAGACGCAAGTGATTCCGCTCAAGGAGATTCAAGTGGATGAGAAGTTACATTTTATCGAGGAGCCCGTCAAAATCGTGGACTGCGAGGCCTAACGGATTAGGTAAAGCCATATCCCCATTTTGAAGGTACGATGGAACTCACACCGAGGACACTAGTTCACGTGGGAGCGCGATGACAACATGTGACGCAAGTACATGGACCTATTCGAGAGAGCCCCTGTCGGCGCCAACTCGAGTTGAATTTCAGGACGAAATTCTCTTAACAGAGGGAGAATGTGACAACAGTCAAATCTCTAGGGTCAACATTTGAAGACTTAACTTTTCATAAAGTAGGTCATCACATGCATGAGCACGTCCATTTTACACAGTCGCGAGCGATTATTGGTTCATGTTCCATCAACCTAGCACCACCCCCGCTACAATAGCGCCCGATGATAATAAGAATTTTGGAATAAAAAGCGTACACATTTTAGTAATGAAAACATTTTCGTTTATGATTCCACGTGAGTCTTATGATATACCAGTTTCATTTAATAATTTTATTTGATTATTCATTTATTTATATAATTATCTATTTAAATCAATCCATTGGTTTTAATATCTCGTCCATCTATTTGAACCAACCCGACCAATTACATGCCCAAAACCAAGACTCGACCCGACCTGGCCCCATTCGCATAACCCAACCTGACCGCCCAACCCCTCTCTCTCTCTCTCACTCTTGGTTTCCCTCTCCCTCTCTTTCCTTCCCCCATTTGAATTCTAACCATTTTCCAACCCACACTCAACCTTCACCACATCCTTCCCCTACCACCCCCTTCCTAGCCGGCCTATGCATCCCAACACCATCATCATCGCCGCCCCATGCAACCAACTGGCTCCCTCCCTTCTCTTTATAAAACCCACACCCCCAACACCCTTCACTCCCTTACACAACCTCAGACTCAAGCAAACACCCCCTTCCCCTCACTCTCTCTTGCTTTCTTAACCGAACACCACCCACCTGACACAGCCCCGCCGCCGTCCAAAGCCATTGTTGTGGCTAGCTACTGCTGAGCACCACCTGAGGACCCCCTGTCGCCGTCGTTCCCACCGTCGTAGCCCCTTGTTGCTGACCTGAGACCCTCGTGAGCACCTTTTTTTCTCCTTTGTATTTCTTTTATGTTTGCATGTCTCAAGTTCGATATTCACTAGCCTTGGTTCTACCCGTTGTCTCCTATGACTCATTTTTATGCTCACCTGACCACCCTGCCTCTTGTTTGATCCATGCATGTTGGTTATATACATGTAGTTCGGTTTGAATGCAACATGCATGAGGATGTTTTTGCCCATAGGTCTTGCATGCAAGTTCGGTTTATGTTGATGATGATCTTGTGTATATGCAACGGGTTAGGTCATACATAACGCCGTCTTTCCCACCGTCGTAGCCCCTCGTTGCTGACCTGAGACCCTCGTGAGCACCTTTTTTTCTCCTTTGTATTTCTTTTATGTTTGCATGTCTCAAGTTCGATATTCACTAGCCTTGGTTCCACCCGTTGTCTCCTATGACTCATTTTTATGCTCACCTGACCACCCTGCCTCTTGTTCGATCCATGCATGTTGGTTATATACATGTATTTCGGTTTGAATGCAACATGCATGAGGATGTTTTTGCTCATAGGTCTTGCATGCAAGTTCGGTTTATGTTGATGATGATTTGGTGTATATGCAATGAGTTAGATCATAGATTTATGTATTTTAAATGCATGTGTCAGTTTGGTGTTCACGTCCCATGTTCGGTTTGATTTCATACATAAATAGTACATTTGACATATTCGAGAGTTTTCTTATTGGTTTTTTGTTGGTAAACGCGGAGAAAGTGCGTCGGCCCGGATGTCACTAATGAGTCGGTCAGACCGCGCCATGACGGTAGCATTCACATGGGTGCATGTCCGATTCGGTCCAATGGTTTTACTCGGGGTATTTTATGTATAAAAAGGATGTTTATGACAACCTTGGTATTTTCGATTCATTTATTAATGTTGCATGACAAGCCTGTTTCACATAGTTGTATTCGCGCGTCGAGTTGCTCAGTATTATTTATGAATACAAATATAGTCTTAAATGTTTTTCCTTCATTTGGTTAATAAGGGTAATACGAGTCTAGTTGCTTAGTATATAAGGCTATGCGTAGTACCCCTGTGGTGGGGGCGTTTTTGCCTCTTCACGTCGGAATACGCCCACCACCTCCGTCTCCCTTTGGGCGTTCTCCTTCCCTCCATTGTTCAAGTCATGGGCGTTCGACAATTTCATTTTTTTTTCAACCAATCTATTAGTTATAAATCAAATAATCACTCTTCACACTATCACTAACCTACTACACTACTTTATTTCACTTTCACACCACATCTTGTGTGACACACTTTTCAGTTTTAAACTTTCGCAACACTATAGATTGTCTAAGACTGGGATTTGCACTTATTTATTATACGAACTTCAAACCGGAGTTCAAACTTGACACCCACGTTATTCAATGTACTAGTTATTTTATTTTATAAATCCTCTTAAAAAAAATTAAGGGGAAGTTTCTAAGCAAATTAAAAAAAAAAACAAATATACGACTAAGATACTTTATAAAAAGTCTTTTCAATTTTTAACTCTTTTAATAAACGTTTTACTATTTTAGAAAAGAGGCATTTTGTTTGAAAATTTTCTATTAAAATAGTTACGTGAAACTTTTTATGCAAAAATTAGAAACCTTTCAAAATATTTTTTTTTAATATTAGTCCCTGCACAATATTTTTAAATTTTGTTACAAAAATTAAAAAATACTTCTGAATTAATTTTTTTATTCAATAAAAATAGGAGTGAAAAAAAGTACTTTAAAAAAGATTCTTATTTTAATACATATTTCTTAAATAGTTAACTCATCCAGGACCATTTTAATAAATAAGTTTTATAACTAAATCTATTTATAAAAAAAAACTCGAATAAATTGAATATTTATAAAGTTTTCTGAGAAAAAATCTAAAACTATGGGATGGAGTAGAAGTAGATCAAGGTTATTTATGGTGCATGTTGACTATGGAGAGAGATCATAACAAGCTATGATGGTTGGTTGTAGGTGATTAAGAAGACAGTGGCAGAAGGAAGGTCAGTCAGTCAGGCATATCAAAATAGGAAAAACCCAGCATCATACATGGGAGAGAAAAAGCAACCTCCCTCAACAAGCAAACTCAAACTCACACTCTCACTCTCACATCACTCTTTCAAAACAATGGCAAGATAGTAATATTAAAATACGATGAGCTATATTTTAAGACTACAAATAACAAAAAGTAATAAAATTTTAAAAATTATATTTGAATGTAAGTTATAATTAAAATCATTTTATCATTTGCTGTGTTTTTAGTAAATTATTAAAATAAAAATATTTTATAAATTTAACATTTAATTATTTAATAGAAGAGATAATTCATTTTTACCAGATTAATTGGCGAAAAAATATCATAAAATGAATATGATAATAACATGTTTTTTTAACTGTAAATATCTGATTACTCGTGAGTCTCATCATGAGAAATGATGTTACCTACGACACGCTGCGATCACAGTCCATGCGAGTAACCAAGACCCTTTGTATTGCACGTCCATCCTAGAAGAAACTCACCGCTTAAAGACCCACTATGGTAAACCTTTGACCTACCTCTATAATATTTTACATTTTTTGTGTCAGGTGAGATTTTAACTATTGATCTCTACATTGGAAGATAAAGAGTATCCACTCCACCAAATGATGAGAAATTACGATAATAACATGTGACATATGATGATGTAGTTTTTTTTTAATTAAAATGATACTCGGAAAAATACTTTTGGGTGAACATTTTTAAATTGTATTTTTCTTCTAAAATTGCAACCCTGGCTGATTGATTAATTCTTCACGTGCAAGTACAACTAGTAGTTTTTTATTTTATTAAAAGGTAAATTGGATTTAGATAATCTCAAGTTTATCAATTGGCAGGCATTAATCACAAGTATCGAAATGTTTGCTATCGAGCCCAACTTTTAACATATTTTCCTACAACGATCCCTGACTAACGGAAACTTAACGACGTTAGTTTTTATGAAAGTTGAGATAATCGTCGGCCAATTGCTGAAAAATGAGATTATTTTTTATGAAAGTTGATATTATTGTTGGCCAACTAATGAAACTTGAGATTATTTAAATCTAATGTTTTATCAAAAAACTAATGTCGTTAATTTTCCGTTAGTCAATGATCATTGTAGAAAAATAGGTTAAAAATTGGGCTCGGTAGTAAACATTTCGTTACTTGGGATTAATGTTGGCCAATTGATAGAACTTGAGATTATTAAAATCCAATTTGTCTTATCAAAATAAAAATCTCTTTCATTATCTACCCAGGAAACTTAATTCTATATATTATTTTTGATATTGATATCATTCTTGTATAATATTTTATTACTCGGTTATAAACTTCCATTTATTAAATAACAAGATTTTATCATTCGCGTGTTACTCTTGAGATAAAGCGCTCATACAAAACGGTTGCATTAGTATAACTTCACGTAAAGAAATAAGAAAATGGAAAAGGTGTAACGATCCAAACGTTTAAAGTATCGAGCATACGGCTTAAAAACTATGTTATATGACTGTACCTATCATACCATTAAGCCTATTACACTACAACTCGTCACAAACTCATTTGCTAACCACACTGAAAGAATCAAGAAATCCTCAAACGATATCAACTTGCTTACAGATAACAGGGTTTGCGGTAAGAGCATAGTGTAAACAGCATCGTTTCAGACCTTCTATCATAGACCTGTACTTCTCTCGGTATTCTGCAGGAGGGTCCAGTAAATAGGCAACTGTATTGTGATCTTTAACAAACTCTAAGTCCCTGCAATCACAAACACAGATAACATCCAAAACAGACACAAAATTCATCAGTTATAAGGATTCCAAAAAAAAAAACGGGCAGCATAACGGCTTAAAAATAACTGAAAACCATTCGAAACACATCATCAGGTACCTTTTCGATCGAGAACTAGGTTCTCGATCGAAAAGCATCCATTCGATCGAAAAGCAGCATGTTACCGAGAATCCTGATCGAAAAGTGTATTCTCCGATCCAGAAGCCTAAGCTTCTGATCGAAAAGCCTACACGTCTGATCGAGAAGCCTAAGCTCCAATCGAAAAGCGTAAGCTCTCGATCGAGAAGCTCCTGGCCTTCGGTAATCGCTTGATCGAAAAGTCCCGGGGGCCGATCGAAAAGCTTCTCAGCCTGATCGAAAAGCCCCTGGTTCGATCGAAAAGTCTCATCTTCTCCATTCGATACCTGCAACTCAATCAAATAACCAATTTTTGAGTGTTTTAACACTCAAAATCAATCCCAAACCCCTCTAATCACAGGTTTTTACCCGTCCCAACAAAAATTAACAAGAAAATCGCACATACTCTAGACGGTCTTGTGGGGGTCTAGCCGCACGCTTCAATCGGGGAGCCATTGCTCAAAATCAACAATGGGGTTGCGTTCAGTGAGCGATTCCGACCGGAGGGGTGTTGTCGGATGGTCGCAGTCGGCGGCTGTGGCGGCGGATTAGAGAGGGACAGGGGTGGCGGCAACGTGGGTGAATGGGGATGTTCCGATGGTGGTTTTCGGCGGGAAAAGTGGCGGTGTGGTCGCTGGGTGGTGGCGAGAGGTACGGTGGTGAGTGACGAGGGTGGTAGCAGGTGATGGTGGTGATCGGAGGAGGTGGTGGTGAGGGTTAGGGTTAGGGAGGAGAAGAGAGGGAGACGGGAGAGTGAAGAAAAGGGGGGTGGGGGGGCTCTTCTCCTTTTCTTTCAAAAAATTTAAACAAAATTTCATTATCACCCCCTCAAGATTTAAAGTTGAACACTTGACTCACAAACTTTAACAAAACCAACTTTTAATCAACTTTAACCTCGTTCATTACAGAAAGCTTCCCCTGAACTCAAGCCCGAGAGTTTTTGTTTCTAACAACTTAAACAAAAAAGTAAACACAAGATAAACTAAAAATAAAATAAGATAAAACAAAACAAAAAATAAAATAAAATAAAAAAACTAAAAATCTTAATCGACTGAGTTTTGAGAGAAGAGGCATTATGAGAGATCATACCAGATAGTCTGTGACTGAGGAACCCTTTTCAGCTTCAGTTACTTCGCGTGTTTAGGCGATTGCCTGTATTTTTGGTCCATTATTAAACTCATGCCGCTTTCGCTTACTCATGCAGTTTCATAACATAAATTATATTTTTAAGGTTTATTAATTATGAAAATCTATCCAGGTCACACACATAAGTCCTATGTATAATTTGCACATTCTATCAAGTACACCTGGTTTCCATACAACATTTTTCACGACACCTTTCCTTAAGCCTAACATCATGCTCCAGACTGGGTTGAGAAAAGAAAGAATAGATCATGGAGGTTTTATAGGATAATATACATAGTCAACTGAATTTTTGAAACATTTTTAATAATGCTCTCATCAGTGACAAAGGCTGAGGGTTTTGGACACTTGAGGGTCTCTTTTGGTTGTGCACATTAGCATCTTTTGGGTTTATAATGTATGTACAATGTGATCTTAACTGTACGTGGATTAGGGAGGTTCCAGGTCTCTGCTTTCACAGAACAGAGGAGTCCTGACTCACGTACAACATTCCCAGGTCATTGCTTACGCAAAGCAGAGGGAATGGGAGTTTTTGAGCATGACATCAAAACTCAGAACCGGGCGTGTGTCTAAGGATTCCTGATGCACAGTCAAATAGAAATTGTACTAACCCATGTGTGTATTTCCCTTCAAGCATCACACTTTATCTTCAAGTGTTGTGATAAAACATATCTTTTGATTGATTG
>JBCNJP010000025.1:59669857-59694710 GCA_039602395.1 Deinandra increscens subsp. villosa
CCTCATTCTAGTGTCTGTATTGTAAAACAACGAACTTGCCTTTAACATTTCAGACACAATCTTGTCATTGCGTTCAATTTTGTTTTGAGAGGCTCCTAAGTTGGCTTTAAGCTCCTCTACTTCCTTGGTTAGACTGTCAACCAGATTCTTAGCAATTCTAAGACCTGTAGTTTTATCACTAAGTTGATTTTGAAGACTTCTAATATCTAACTTAGCTGCTTCGAGTTTGTCTCTGAATATCCTACTCTTATCTTTATACTCCCTAAGATCTCTAGCAGTAGATTCGTAATTTAGGCTTTCATTAGTAAACTTACGTTCCCAGTCTTTACATTCATTAAGCATAGTTTGACATTTAGAGTTCGAGCATACCTCATTACTGCTGGCTTGAGAACCTGGAGTGATATCTGCCATGAAAGCATGATGACAGACTTCAGCAGCTCCCTTCTGAGCGCCTTCTTCTGCAAGGAGGGCCACATGATCAAGTGTCAGACTCAAATCCTCCACTTGAGTAGTCCAATCATAACCTGGCGTGTGCTGAACCACTAGTGCCCTATCATTCTTCCCTGTCTCCTTTCTCACACCTTCATTTCTATTCTCAGTTCCGACATCTATCTCAACTTTTAGCTTGGTGCACTCTCTTGCATAATGCCCATACTCATTGCAGTTGTAGCACCACAGGTTTGCCTTGTTGAAACTCAGTTTTATCCCTTTTCCTCCGTTCCAATCCTTCTTCCCTGTCTTGGCCATGAACTGCTTAGCTCTTAAGGCTGACATTCCCATCTAATAGGAAATGTCCATATGCTCCAGGTCTTCTGGGTGAACTTGATTTACATCATCCGGAGTTAGATCAGCGGGTAGTAGAGATCCTGCAACGAGTGCCTGATAGCAACTCATGATACCTACACCAAGAGCAAAACTGGGGTCTCTGGTTAGATTATTCATATCCATAGAGTCAATGTTAGATGGTCCAGATGAGCTCGACCCAGTGGCTTGTGTAATAAAACCCTTTGGATTAGAGTGTGAGTTGCTAGGAGCTGCAGTTTCTTGGGTGATAAAAGCCTAATTCACTTGGTTCGTTAATGCTCTGTTGCCCAATTTTCTGGCCCTCTTCTACTTCTTCTCTTCATAAGCTCTAATGGTGGACATGAGGTCGCTCAAAGGTGAAGTAGTCATTTGCACCGTCTTCTCTATCAACTCAATAGTACTATCCCAATTTGGTGGAAGTGAGTTCACCAGCTTCTTGTTTACCTCCACCTATGTGTAAGTGACCCCAACATCTTTCATCCCTGTCACAATTTTGATGAACCGTTGAAGCTGAGTCTTAATATTTTCACCAGGGATGTAATTAAATTCATTAAATTACTCTCTTAGGTTTTCCCTTCGAGATTCCTTCATGCCGTCATTTCCTTCATATGCCGCAACAAGAGCATCCCAAAGCATCTTAACAGATGTGTACTCCTTGAAGGCTTCAGCTACCTCTAGATATAATGCCATGGTTAGAGCTGCCAGGGCCTTTCTATCACGTTCCACCTTCTCCCAATCATCCTCGTTCCACTCTGATTTTTGTTTGGGTACAGGTTCCGCCCCAGCTTGGCTCGGGCTGCCTTTGGGATATAATCTCCCACCTTAACGGATCGCATTGGGATCATTAAAATTCACATAGTTCACAAACCGGTATTTCCAGCTCATGAAATCTTTTCCAGACATCAAACGAGGGGGTCTGGTGTTTGTTCCGATCTTTGCGTCCATCTCTAGAGTTGCACTTGACAAACTTGACATATCGAAGGCCATTGTAAATACTGAGAGACAAAAACAGGGGTTTTCGATCAAAAAGAAAGTGGGTCGAAAAGGGGTTTTCGATCGGAGGAGACTGGCGGAAAAGTACTTTTCGATCAGGTAGGATTGTAGTCAAAAAGTACGGTTCACGATCGAAAAGGTAGGGCTGGATCAAAAAATCTCAGATGGGACTTTCCGATTGGAACGCGTAGTGGATCGAAAAGTCACAGGGGACTTTCCGATCGAGATGACAGATCGAGAAGTCACAGAGGGGACTTCTCGATTGTGGGATGAGTGATCGAAAAGTCGCTGAGGAGGACTTTCCGATCGAAATTTATGATCGAGAAGTCACAGAGAGGGACTTCTCGATTAAGAGCGACTGATCGAAAAGACACAGAGGGTCTTTCTCGATCACAGGGACGCGATAGGGTGGGCTTTTCGATCAAATATGCCGATCGAAAAGTCCTTAAATACGATCGAAAAATCACTGGAACAAAATCTTCTGACTTGATTTGAAACCTGCAAAAGTCACTTCCGAACTGTGCTAACACGATTAAAACCAAACACACCAAATTACTAAACGAGAAGGTTTCTATGGGATCAAACCGTATGAATCTGACTGAGGAACCCTTTTCAGCTTCTGTTACTCGAACAAGTCCAGGTGATTGCCAATATACTGATCCACTTTAAACTCAAACCCTTTCCTTAATCAGGCTGTTTGTTACTTTATTATCTTTTATTGTGTATTAATTATGAACAGCAAGATGGTTTCAATAAATCCAAGGTACATGTTATTACACACTATCAAGCATATAAATTCCCCACCACATATTTTCACAACCTGAACCAGAAGTTTAAAACTGAGCTCGAGACTTGGTTGAGAAGAGAAAGAATAGATCACATAAATTTTTGGGTATAATATACAAAGTCAACTGAATTTTTGAAACATTTTTAATAATGCTCTCATCAGTGACAAAGGCTGAGGGTTTTGGAATCTTGAGGGTCTCTTTTCTTGTGCTCTTTGGCATCTTTTGGGTGAATTTTTATTTTTATTTTACATATTTTTCATTGGTGATCTAGAAGCATGTATGTATGGACAACTCTAGGTCATTGCTCACGCAAAGCAGAGGAGAGCCTTACATACACGCGAAGCATCCCCGGGTCATTGCTCACGCAAAGCAGAGGAGAAACCGACTTTTTGAGCTCAATTTCCCACTCTTGGAGACAAGCGTGTGTATCGGGAACTTGAACATGCAGTCAAATAGAAATGCAAATAACCTAAGTGTTGTTACCCAACAAACTTCCATACGTTATCTTTAAGTGTGTAACGCATACCTTTTCAGATTTAAGAGTCGAGCCTACCAGCATATCACCATGGATCATGTCTTTCACATCTGCCTTACACGTGTCAGCCATCTCTAGGACGGAAATTTATTTCACTTCCCACCTTCTCAAACACATAAACAAAAGATTAAGAATTAAAAAGCACAATTTTTGAGGGGTCAACTATTTCATCTTTTCTATTCTTCCCCTTGTTTTTTGATTTTTAATAACAACACACACCTTTTTTTTTCATTTTTTTATTAATAAGAACACACTGACACAATACTAAATATGTACTAAAACTGACCAAGTTAACCTTCAAAGTTTATCTTTTGAAAAAATTCAGAAATGGGTTTTGTATCATGCACAACCACACTTCACATCAAACTAGCCAAGAAACAAAAAATTCAGACTGTGTTACCTTTTTCTGCTGATGTTTTCAGATTTACCTCTCACAAGGAGAACATACTCCCCATTAAGATCTGCATGTCATGAAGTGAAGAGATGCCTCCTATCCTGTGCCTGGAACAATCACTATCACTATCACAAACAACCAAGGTTAATGAAAGTCCTCCTTGAAAGAAATTTCTTTGAAGAACATCCCCTTTGTGATATCAGGAATTGGGGGTGTGGCTGCCTTTGATTTTGGTTTCCAAATTCCAGGTGATTTGAAAGTTGTTTTAGTCACCTTTGAAGTAGTGACTTTAGGTATTTCAACCTTCTTCATTTCGGGTTTCCTTTTCAAAACAATTTTAGTTACCTTTGGAGGGGTAAATTTAGGTTTGTCAACTTTGTGTTGTTTTGAAATCGGTTTCTTCATCTTTTTATGAAAATTTTCATAATTTGGAAAAGCATATTTTTTATTTGAAAATTTTCTCTGCTCTTTGGCAGCTCCCCAATGAAGATTAGAGGGTTTTATCTTAGGAGAAACAATCTTCATTGCCTTAGGTGGTTGCACCTTCATTGGCTTAGACTTAACTGATTCCTGAGACGAAACACTCCGACTTTGCGGATAATATGGCTCATAGGGGCGATAGAGACAGTTTCGAGCAATGTGACCAGGAACTCCACAGTTAAAGCAAGTCTGCTTCTTGAGATAGAAGTCAGACGTGTAACCGTTTGTCTTTAGCTGCTGAGGTGGAGCACCATGTGTCTGCATCTTTGACCCGTTTGCAGATCTTGGGTTGACTGTGGACTGGTTCCTTGAAGCTTGAGTTGAATCTATCTTTTCAGTTCTTGTGCTCCATGTAGTCTTTGATGTCGAGGCAATATTTCTACAACTGAACTGCATGAGCCTACTGAAAAAACTGGAGACTTGTTTGTCATCTTGGGCCTTTCAATCTTGATTGGAACAGAAGTTGGAGGCTTTATGGTGATCTTGGGCCTTATACTCTTAATGTTAGATGATAAACCACCATCATGAGCCAAGCCTTTGAACTTAGTGGTGAATGATGGTCGCTGTTCTCCTTCAATCGGAATGAACATAGACCCTGTCGTCATGAAGATCTTACCATTAGGCCTTGTAGTCATCACCACTCGTTCTCGCTTTACCTCATCTACAACTTTGGAATAAGGAGTCTTGATCTTTAGATAAGGAACCAACTTTTCTTCATCATCTCTCTTCACTTCACTAGAGCTTGAACATGCACACTCAGTGGTGTATTTGACTGAGTTGCTTCAGTGGTTGTCTTTTCATCTTTATGTACAGGTTGAGGCCCATATACCGTGGTTGCTTCATTCAGGGACTCTTTCAACAGTTCATCGGCAGTTTGGGGCACTTTGATGTATTCATGTTGTAATGGGGGAGGAAAATTTCCACCCCGAGGTCAAATGTTTCTTTTACCTGCTCGAGTCGCTCTTCAGATTTGAATAAGGCATGATGAGAGTCCATCATTTTCTTTTGAATAACTTGATGTTTCTCAAGGGCAGATTGGGAAGTGTCAAGTTTGGTTCTTAGTTCCCCTACCTCTTTGGTTAACTCTTCAACTTTAGAGTTAGCAATCCTAAGATATGCGCTTTTATCACTCACCTGAATTTGAAGACTCTTAACATCTACCTGAATGGCCTCAAGTTTCTCTATGAATATTCTGGTCTTACTTTTGGACTCCCTAAGGTCTCTAGCAGTGAGTGCATGATTTGCGGTTTCATTTATGAATTTCTGTTCCCATTCCTTAATAAAGGCACAACAGATGGGGTTTGAGCATTCCTCGCAGTTACAGATCCAAGCTCCATCAGCATGATTGATCTTCCGCTTTTCCTCCTCTTTTTCACGGAATGTCCGGAAAAGATACTTCTGCGGAATGAGTTCTTCACCTAAAGATTCTATCCTATTTTTGTAGGGTTCGACTTGTTTTAGATGAATCTTTAGTTTGTACTCTGCATTCATACGGTCTCTTTCTTCAGTTCGAAACAGTTTCTTATATTGTTCGATTGATTCGGAACATGCCGAGTTCGAACATATCTGAGTTTGATCACTCACAAGAGGAGAAGCAACTTGAGTACTTGTCATTGTCTTCTTTGGATGAACTTCTGGATCAAATCAGGTACAACGGCAAAATCACTATTCAAAGAATAGTGTCAAAAACTTCAAACTGAAAAACGGAGGCCTTCGGAGTGGAATTTGAAGGTCCAAACGAGCTCCCTTAGCCTAAAGGCGGGGGTTATTGTGGGGCTCGTCGAGATGGTCGTTTTGGCTGGTATTAGAGCTTCTAACCCTAAACGAGGCCCAAGTTACGTCCGTTTTAGTGAAACTGTGCAAAATAGTGTTTTTGCCGCAAAAAGGATTTGGACCGAAAAGTGGGTTTTCGATCGGAAAGTGGGTTTTCGGTCGGACAAGGGGTTTTCGATCAGCAGGGGGTTGGGTCGAAAAGCTGATTTCTTGATCGGAAAGTGTGAGCGGATCGAAAAGCCTCAAAGGGGACTTTCCGATCGAAAAGAGATGCTGATCGAAAAGTCACAAGGGGACTTTCCGATCGAGATGGCTGATCGAGAAGTCACAAGGGGACTTCTCGATTGAGGGACGACTGATCGAAAAGTCTCAAAGGGGACTTTCCGATCGTAAATTCTGATCGAAAAGTCTCAAAGGAGGGACTTTTCGACTGAGGGAAACTGATCGAAAAGACACGAGGGGTCTTTCTCGATCACAGAAAAGTGACAATAAGGGCTTTTCGACCAAGAGGTTGATCGAAAAGTTGTTGTTCACGGATCGAAAAGTCTCAAAACTTGTGTAAATCTCCACGAGAACTCCCGTTTTGTGTCCAAACCTGCAAAAATACTTCCGAGTAGTGCTAAAAACCGAAAAACACCACAAAAACTCAAATCTTAGTCACCAAAAACTTTAATCGGATATCGCGAGAGCCTTGAAACTTGCGTTTCTTGGCTCTGATACTAATTGTAAGGATCAATTCAACCCCTCACGCAATATCAAAGTCTATAGTCACCGTGCGGAATCCGGTGACTAGAGATGATTCAAGTAAAATCGAAAATCAACAATAAATGTAAGAAAACAATTAAGAAACACAAACCGATTGAGGATGCTTTAACACAATTCGATTACTACACCTTGAAAGTCGAAATTCTCTATGAGAATTTCGATACACCTTGAATCGCAAAACACACAAGGGAACACCAATTGAAGCAACCCTAAACATCTAAACTAGCTATCCTTATATAGGAAAGCCAATGCTTGATAAACAAGCTACAAAATTCGGCCCACATGGCCTATTTTCGACCAACTACACCTAGCCCATATCAACCCACTTACATATTAGCCCAATTACAATTAAAGTAGCCCAAAAGACATCTAATGCAAAAGCCTCATAAAATATGGTCTCTACACCTCGGGAATTAAACCTCCATCTACAAAAATCACACAAAATATTTAAGACTCATTAACTGAAAAGTAAATAAAACCAAATGGAAATGACTCAAAACGGACTAAAAACAGACTCAAATTGTCCAAAAGCGCAAAAGAAAACCAGATGTGTTTGGCACACATCATATCTTGAAACGGATCTTTCCCCTAATTTGCAAACATAGAACCAGAGGTCATGAACACCTTTCCATTAGGTTGAGTGGTTAAAACCTTTTTGTCATGTTTAACCTTATCTACACATTTGAAATAAGTAGTTTCAATTTCAGGATAAGGCCTACGTTTTTCAACTATAGAGGATTTCGAGGCGTCATCATTTCTTTAAACATGCAACAAGTTTTTTCAAAACATCAGAACTAATATTTTCACACATAGTTGCAGAACTTAAACATGCAACAGTTTTAACATCACGAACATAAATCAAGCACTCATCAATTTAACATCAGATTTAACATGATTTAACAATACTTTAGCAGGGGTTTTATTATCATCATATCCATTCAAGTACTCTTCTTTCTCATCCCTATCCTGAATGTGAACTTGATCTTCACAAAAAGTAGACACATTAGAAATATTCTCACAATTAAGTAAACATATTCCCTTTCAGACTTATCACCTAAGTTGTCTGAATCAACCCCTTATCGTGAGAGCGCTAAACTAGAGTTTCGTGGCCCTAATACCAATTGAATGTATCGAGCAACCCTCACACGATATCAACTTGCTAAATCAACATGCGAAATCCGTTGATTGAGTGATTCGAACAAACGATAGTAATAGTAGATGAACAAAATATGAATAGGATGAAGAAATACCTTTTGTGACATTCCGGTCCTCCGGGTGGGAACCGAGCCTTAGAAACGGATAAAAACTGATAAAACCGGCAAACCGGGAGTCCCATATATAGGCGTAGTATGTCAATTAAGGTATTAGAAGAGTCTAGTATCCTTGAAACACTTCACAAACATCACACACAATTTGGAGTCTCGAAACATTGGTGATAAACTAAAAACTGTAAAGTATCGTGAATTATGTGCAAACTGATACGTGAATTTAATTGTATGATTGTAATTCGTTATGTGGCAAGTTGATACTTAATTTTATTGGATTCGATGTGATAAAAATGGTGGTGAATTGAAAATGGGAGAAACCATTGAAACCGTGACTAAAAACATGAAAAACGGACAAAACGGGTTGCGGTCAACAAAAGTCAAAGGGGCTGCCAGACGGGAGGCTCTAGGCGTATCTCCTAGAGCATATGGCTCCCCTAAGAGATATAGGCGTAGTATGTCAATTATGGTATTAGAAGAGTCTAGTATCGTTAAAACACTTCACAAACATCACACACAAGTCGGAGTCTCGAAACATTGGTGACAAACTGAAAGCTGCAAATCGTGAATTATGTGCAAACTGATACGTTAATTTAAATGTATGATTGTAAATTGTTATGTGGCAAGTTGATACTTGATTTAATTGGACTCGATGTGATAAAAATGATGGTGAATTGAAAATGGGAGAAAACATTAAAAACCGTGACAAAAAATGTAACGGACAAAATGGGTTGCGATCAAGAAAAGTCAAAGGAGCTTCCAGACGGGAGGCTCTATGCGTATCTCCTAGAGCATATGGCTCCCCTAAGCGATACGCTTAAAACCGGTTTTCTAGCAAAACCCTAATTTTCCTTAGTTAAGAGCCATTAGCCACCACCATTTCATTTCCATCACTTCCAGATGTCTTCTAAGCCCCATTCACTACCCTTAACATCCTCCCACTCAGTCATCATCTAGATCCAAGCCTAAATATTATCCTTTTTCATCCTACACCTTTTGCTATGTGATTTCTTATGTTTTGATCATCTTAAAGTTGTCAAGATTCATGCTTTATGTTAGGTTTAGATCTGATCTATCTTGTTATGATGATATCAAGTATAGATCTAGTCTTTGTGATAGTAAATATTGTATCTTTGAGTTATAAATGAGGCTTTTGTGCATGATATAATGATACATGCTAGATCTAGGGTTTTACATGAGAAAGCAAGCATGCATGTGGATAAGCTTGATGATTTGTGTTAGATCTATGGTGTAATGACTTGATACTGATAGATCTAGGGCCGATGTGCAATAAAGTTGCTTACTTTACGTGAGATCTATGATGAAAACTTGATTTCGGTAGTCATGCATGCTAGATCTTGAATAAAGGCGCATGATTTGTGTTAGATCTACTATGAGGTTGCTTGATCTAGGTTAATGGATGCAAGATAGTGTATAAAGTTGTAAACTTGATGTTCAAATGCATGTGGATTATTTTATAAAGATTATTTACATGAAAATACGGTGAAAATGGCCTATTAGGGCAAGATAGAATTCATGCATGTGCTTAGGAATCTATGACATGGCTTGAAATATGTTGAATGATGATCTATGTGATTTGCATGAGATGATGTTGTATAATCATGGAATTAGCCTACATATGGTAAAAATATATATTTACCAGAAAATAAATAAACTAGGGAAATGCATGAATATGGGTATGAGATTACTTGGCTATGTGTTTGCATGTCATAAGTCAAAATTGGTTATGAGTAATACGAGTGTACAAGTCCTCAGTCTCCTACCCCGGTGGGAATGACAAGACTTTGTACGATTGCCCTGTTGATTGTACATTGTATATGCGGGATAATGTCGTAAGTAATTGTGGCGCGTTATGTTTATCATAGTACAATGTGTTGTATAAGTGATACATGTTAGGTTAAATATAGAAAACCTAAATCCAATCACCAATGTGTATTCGAGTTCACTTGTCTATTGTCTGTGCGTTGTCAGGACGGTTAGTCAAACATAGTCAACACTCACACGATTGCGTATAATAGGTGGAGTCTAGGAGGAATTCACCTTCTCTGTTCAAGCGTTACTATTCGGAAAATTAATTGCACCCTAAGGTGAGTTCTCGGCCCCACATTTTAACGTGTTAAGCTTTTGGGGGAGAAGACATGTGGTAAACCACTTTCTGTTGAGAAAATACTTAACTTATTTTCTGTTGAGAAATGCTAAACTTCTTTTATACACTATTTGTAACCCATAGAAGAAAACATGCCAAGGGAGTCCTTCCACAATTCGTGTACCATTTGTATCAGGTGATAACGGGGAAATGTGAAACAGATCTATTGGGCTTCACAAACCCTGTCCTCGCTGGTCGCTCTAGTTGCACCGCCTTTGAGGGTGGAGAAGGGGTATTATATTGTCCTAATTTGGTCATGCTTGGTATAGCATGGTAGGAAGGAAAAATTTAACTGTCAGAAATGGGGACACGGGGCCTATGGTGTTATAAATAACATGGTTTAGTTAACTCAAGTATATAGAATGCTTATTATATTTTTCAGGATGTGTGATTCTTGGGAGGTTATGCCTCGCTGAGGGTAACTGGTTATCTTACTGTTTTAAATAAATAGATATTTATTTACTTGCTTAAGCTCCGAGAATTCACCAACCTAGCGTTGACACTTTACATGTTTCTTCTTAGGTCCTTAGGAGGGTTTGCTAAGGAGTTCACGTTAGCTATCATTCATGGTGTCTACTGCATGGTTTGTAGGAATTAAACATTGTTTATCGCCTTGGACGAAAAGAAAACTTAAACTGTTTTTAAGTTATCGCTTCCGCATCTGAATTGTTAACTTAATACTTATTCGCTTCCGCAAATGATTTTCGAACTTGATGAAAATGGTTCCGCACTGTTTTGTAAATTAACATTTTACTCTGATAAACTACTTTACAAATGTAAACTGGTTGTTGAGTCGAGCATATAGATGTTTGAAGTGTCTGACGACTCGAATCCTGGTCTGGTTCATGCCTCTGTTCGCGGTATCCGCGAATGGGTTTTGCAGGGGTGTGACAGATTGGTATCAGACCCCTCAGTCATAGCGAATGGTAGGATTGCATTAGAATCCAACTATGGCTAGAGTCAGTTAGACACACACATAGACACACATATACGCAGTTTGCCCATTTTTCTACTATATTTATGTATATATATAAGTATATGTATATACTATGTTGACTATCTGTGATATTGTTATTCTATCTCTGTTCTTATCACATCATTACATCATCACATCACATCTACATTTTAGTAGTGCTTGTTTGAATTAAATATTGGTTATTCAAAAAGTAGCTACTCACTATAACATACATGGAATGTATATTGCAGGCATGGCATCGCGGGATTCATCGTCGTCGGATTCGTCGGCATCGGTATCGCCCACAGGGAGCAGAAGGAGATGGCCTTTAGGAGAGTCTAGGGCGTCTGCACCAGCTATCTCAGAGAGACAGATGGACCCCAGAGACTGGACAACGTACCCGGTATACGTGGACGACATGGTGAGAGTTCATCGTGTACCAGCACCTACCATCGCTCGCACCACGGCAAGGATAAGGGCTACGCCCACCCTACCAACCCAACCATACCCTACGGAGCGAGCAGTAGCAGCATTGGTAGCCAACCATTCCGCACATCAAGACCATGTCACTCGCGTAGCAAGAGGCGTTGCTGACCTTTAGGTTGGGGTAGGTGATGTCGACTATCGACTTAGGGATGTTATCGCTCGATGGAGAGAGTCAGAGCGAGGAGGTTCTAGCTAATTTGATGCAACATCATGAGGACTTGCAAATGAGGTACTCAGTACAGAGTGCGATGATCGACGCACAGGGGAACCTCATTCAACAGTTTCTCTTCAGGTTTCAGCAGTGGAGGCGAAGCTGGAGCCGCAGGAGGAGCCTGCAGCCCCAGAGCCAGAGCCGGTAGCAGCACCCATGGACCAGGATGGTGAGGAGAGCGATGGTTCAGTCATCTCTGGTCGATCCGCTATATCGACGCATTGAGAGGTACATTGATGGTTTAGCTGCACAGATTCAGAGCTTGGTGACTTCAAGCAACCCTGAAAACATTCAAGACACCATCCACTTAGCTCATAAGCTAACTGATCAGGCTGTGCAACAAGGGATATTGCATCAGCGTAAAGCAGTGACTGGTGTGGCAGACAACAAGAGGAAGTGGGAAACCTCAGGAACAAATGGTAGCGGTCCTAGTCAGAATTAGAACGAAAAGCTGATGGTAACAGTAAGGATGGTCATGGAACCTAGAATTCTGGAAATTCATCAGGTGGTTATTAGGGGAGACAACCCAAGTGCAACAGGTGTGGCCAACATCATACTGGGAACTATGTGATTAAATGCAACAAGTGTGGAAAATTGGGTCATAAAGTCGTTGACTGCCGAGTGATAGTCAACAACCAGGGGGCTCAGAATCATGGAAACTAGAATCACCAGGGTAATCAAGCTGGTTGTTCTGAATGTGGAGTCATTGGTCATTCCAAGAAGGACTGCCCAAAGCTGAAAGGGAACGGAAACGGAAATGGTGGAAATCGAGGAAACGGGAATGGAAATGGCAATGGTGGAAACGGGAACGGTGGAGCGGCTGGTAGAGCTTTTGTGATTGGAGCAGGAGAAGCTCAAAATGACGCCAACGTGGTAAACGGTAAGTTTTCGGTTAATGGCTATTTTTCTTCTGTATTGTTCGATATTGGCGCCGATAGCTATCTTAGCTCACGTCATCGAGAAACCAGTGGAAGAAACGCGTTTGGAAGATATTCCTATTGTTTGTGATTTTCCTGAAGATCTACCAGGTCTACCTCCGCATAGACATATAGAAATCGATTTAGCACGAGGAGCATCGCCGATTGCTCGAGCACTTTATCAATTAGCCCCAAGCGTACTCCAAGAGTTGTATGCTCAGTTGCAGGATCTGCTAGAAAAGGGTTTTAATAGACCTAGTTCATCGCCATGGGGAGCACCTATTCTGTTTGTTAAGAAGAAAGACAGTACTTTTCGAATGTGCATTGATTATCGTGAGTTTAACAAGGTTACCGTGAAGAATCGGTATTCTCTTCCGCGCATCGACGATTTGTTTGATCAGCTTCAAGGTTCGAGTTATTATTCAAAGATTGATTTGTGATCCGGGTATCACCAGCTACGCGTTCGAGAGGAAGACGTAGCAAAAACAGCTTTTAGGACCAGGTATGGTCATTACGAGTTTTTGGTTATGTCGTTCGGGCTAACCAATGCGCCTGCAGTTTTCATGGATTTAATGAATCGAGTATGCAAGCCGTATCTAGATCGATTCGTCATCGTGTTCATTGACGACATTCTCATCTACTCTAGGATGAGAGAAGATAACGCCGAGCATCTTCGCACCATTCTAGTTCTGCTAAGAAAGGAGCAATTGTATGCTAAATTTTCGAAGTGTGAGTTTTGGATTCGGGAAGTGCAATTCCTGGGTCATATTGTGAATGAATCAGGGATTCAATTTGATCCGTCAAAGATTAAGGAGAATAAGAGTTGGCTTGTACCAAAGACGCCGATTGAGGTACGTCAATTCCTCGGTCTAGCGGGCTATTACAAATGATTCATTGAGGGGTTTTCCTCAATCGCTCAACCTCTAACTGCGTTAATGCATAAAGGCATTGTGTACAGATGGGATGCAAAGCCGGATGCAGCGTTTTAGCTTTTGAAGCAGAAGCTTTGCAGTGCACCCATTCTTTCATTTCCAGAAGGAACCATGATTTCGTGGTCTATTGTGATGCATCTATTCAGGCGTGGGATGTGTGCTCATGCAGCGCAATAAGTTTATCGCTTATGCATCAAAACAGTTCCGGGATAACGAGAAGAACTATACGACTCATGATTTGGAATTGGGAGCTATAGTCTTTGCGTGGAAGATCTGGAGACATTACTTGTACGGTACCAAAGTTCACGATTTACAGCGATTACAAGAGTCTTCAACATATCTTTGACCAAAACGAACAAAACATGAGGCAACGCAGATGGGTGGAATTGTTTAATGATTATGAATGCGCTATTAAGTATCATCCGGGGAAGGCTAATGTAGTAGCTGATGCCCAGAGCCGCAAAGAGACGAAGCCGAAGCGTGTTCGTGCTCTACAGATGACAATTCACTCAAGTTTGCCAGATCAGATTCGAAACGCTCAGTTAGAAGCGCTGAAAGAAGAGAACTTGGAATAGAAAATCTGAATCTTTGCGTGGAATAGACAAGCAATTTGAGATCCGATCGGATGGAGCTTAGTATTTTGCTGGGAGGCTATTGGTGCCTCAGCATGGAAACTTAAGGCAACTAATTATGGATGAGGCTCACAAGTCTCAGTATTCTGTACATCCGGGTTTGGATAAAATGTACAATGATTTGAAGGTTGTTTATTGGTGGCCAAAGATGAAGGCTGACATCGCCACTTATGTGGGCAAATGTTTGACTTGTTCGAAAGTCAAGATCGAGTATCAGAAACCGTCAGGTTTGCTGCAGTAGCAAAAGATTCCAGGATGGAAATGGGAGAACATAATGATGGATTTCATAATGAAGTTGTCAAAGACCCCTAGTCAATGCGATACGGTCTGGGTGATTGTTGATCGATTGAAGAAGTCAACTCATTTCTTACCAATTCGGGAGATTGACAAAGATGGATAAGTTGGCTCGTATATACATGAAAGAAGTTTCTCACGTCATGGTGTTCCCTTATCTATTATATCCGATCGAGATACGCGTTTTAACTTGAACTTTTGGAAGTCCTTGTAGAAGGCATTGGGAACCCAGCTCGACATGAGTACGGGTTATCGTCCTTAGACTGATGGTCAAAATGAGAGTGCTATTCAGACGTTGGAGGATATGCTTAGAGCCTGTGTGATAGATTTTTGTAACAACTGGGAATCTCACCTACCATTGGTGGAGTTTTTCTACAACAATAGTAATCACACGAGTATTGGAGCAGCGTCATTTAAGGCTTTGTATGGACGAAAGTGTAGGTCACCAATCTACTGGGCTGAGGTGTGTGACAGTTAGCTTACTGGTCCTGAACGTATTCACGAGATGGCCGAGAGAATCGTTCAAATCCGAAATCTCTTAGCCGCAACTCGTGATAGATAGAAAATTTACATGGATAAGCGTAGGAAATCCTTGAACTTTCAGAAGGGGGTCGTGTTCTTCTGAAAGTTTCGCCTTGGAAGGGAGTTAAATCCGAGAGACGTTGGACCATTCGACATTGTCGAATGTATTGGTCCAGTCGCTTATAGATTAAATATTCCCGAGGAGCTAAGTTCTGTGCAAAACGTGTTCCATGTATCTAATATGAAGAAATGTCTAGCGGACGAATCACTCGTAGTTCCACTTGAGGAGTTGGAGATTGACGAGCAATTGTGTTTCGTGTTGGAGCCAGTAGAGATAATGGACCCGTTAACCAAACAGCTCAAACAAAGCAAAATTCATATCATCAAGGTTAAATGGAATTAGAAACGTGGACCAGAGTTTACCTGGGAACACGAAGATCAGATGATGAGAAAGTATCCAAATTTGTTTAGACAACCCGTGCCGATGGCCAGGGTTACTCCTTAAATTTTAGGACGAAATTTCTTTAAAGGAGGGGATGATGTAATAACATGAAAACTTAGGTGTGATAACCTGAAAACTTATGTGTTGCTTTTTTTTCTTCAGTTTATCATGTTCTAGATTATAGGTCCTACGTGGCTACTCGATCGTATGGTGTTTTTGACAGATTATATTATAGAAATCAGTTTTATGATGCTTTTCACGTGTGATTTTGTATGTTTTTTAGATGATTATGTACACAAGGTTTTAGGTATTAAAGTTACTTCACCTAATTCTGGCAAAAAAACATTATATTCCGGATGTTCGAGAGAAGATTAAATCACATGAAGGAATATTATTTCTGTCAATTGATCATGCTCTCAGTTTTTACCAGAATTATGCTAAACTTTCTAGTTTTAGTGTGCGTAAGTCTACCGTAAAGTACGGTCGGTTTGGTGTTAAATACCATAAACAATTTCTCTGTTCTCAAGAAGGTTATAACAAAAAAAAAACAAAAAAAAGTGGATACACTTAATGACACTGCTAAGCAAAAAGCTTCGAGAATTCATGTATCTAAAAGAGTTGGTTGCAAGGCAGAGTTGTGTCTGGTGTTTAAATTTAACAGATTGCATGTGAAGAAATTCATTGAAGAGCATACTCATCCGTTTGTTGATGGGCAGGATATGCATTTCCTTGCATCATCTAGGAAACTGACTCATCTGCATAAGTATATTATCAATAGCATGTTTAGGATGAATGTGGGCCCTATGAGAGCTTTCAATATTATGAGAGAATTTATGGTGGTTTTGAGGAAGTTGGTGCATCAAGAGATGATTTTAAAAACTATAAGAAGAAAAAGAACTTGCTGATTAGTGAATACGATGCTGAAATGGCGGTAGACCATTTATCAAGGAAGAAAGAGTATTTTCCAAACTTTTCTTATGATTATATGACCGATTATGATAATTGTCTAAGAGGATTGTTCATGGCCGATCAACTAGGAAAGATGAACTATCACATGTTTGGCGATGTGATGTCATTCGATGCAACTTACAGGTCCAAAAAGTATGAAACCTTTCATCTTTTCTTATTTTTTAATTTTTGTTTCATTGTGTTTTTGTTAATTTTAAGCCCATTTTATCTTGGTACAGGAATTCTATGGTGTTTGTACCTTTCACATGGTTGACAACCACTGCTGCAATGTAACATTTGGTGGAGCCTTACTTGGTTCAGAAATTACAGAAACTTATATTTGGTTACTGAGGTGTTTTTTAAAAGCATTTTTCAAACAACCTCAAGTTGTTGTCACAGACCAAGACCCTGCTATGACAAAAGCCATTGAGCAGGTTTTTAAACATTCAAGACATCGCTTTTGTATATGGCATATTATGAACAAGCTTTCGATGTAGGTATGGTGTTTTACTATGTAGGTTTACCCCTGATCCACCCACCCCTATTTCTGTCTATTGTTGTTTGTGTCACTTTTACTAATTTTTTTAATTAATAGTTTTGTTTGTCATGGTGTTTTTGGGTTAACAGGTAGGTGTACATTTGTGCAACTCGACAACTTTCAAGAAGGATATATGTAACATAGTGTGGACTGATGCAATTTCACCTGAATAGTTTGAAGTTAAATGGGAAAAGATTATCAAAAAGTATGAACTTCCAGAAAGCAAGTGGTTATTTGATATTTTTGCCATACGCAAGGATTGGATTCCTGCGTATTATAAAGATGAGTTGTTATCTGGATTGATGAGGACGACATCACGGTCTGAGAGTGAAAATCACTTCTTTGGCCAGCTGTGTAATGCAACCTTAGTTGACTTTGTATCACATTACGATACAGTAATGAAGTCGCAACGTTATACACACAGAAAGAATGACCATGATAATCGTTTCACTAATCCGATACTGAAAACCGAGTGGTAGCTTGAAGCAGAAGCTGTAAAGATATACACTAGAACAACCTTCCTTGATGTTCAATATGAAATGGACATGATGAAGAAGCTCATGTGTCAAACATACATGCCGGAAGATGATTTTATTAAGCACTTCAGTAAAGACTGGACGCAACTGTCTTCTAAACCATTTGAGGTATGTTTTTTCATTAATGTGGTGTTTTTTATCCAACAGTCGTTTGCATAGTTCTGTTTTTTTTAATGTGGACTAGTGTTATCCACCATGGTGTTTTCGATGCAGGTGATATTTCGACAGTCTGACATGACAATTTACTGTGAATGTAGACGTTTTGAAAGCTTTGGTATTTAGGGTAGGCATATATTCTATGTTCTAAGGCAGATGCACATTTGGTAATTTCCAAAAAAAAAATATGTTCTTCGACATTGGAGACGAGTTATTGTCCCTAATTCGTCTAATCTTGATCATGATACCACTGCTATAACCGGTCTTGATGATGGTGCTCGTGTTGTGTTGCGTGATATCATGTTTGCCAATGAATACATTTTAAATAATTTGTCGGATAATATGGCAGAGTTGTCTTTGTATAAGGATCATGTTCAAAGCTATACCAAAAGGCTGATACCATGGATTTTGTTCCTCCTCCCCCAGGCAAAAGAGACAGGTATATCCTCAATGTGGTGTTTTTTTTCAACCATGTCCTTTATGTTGTTTCTTTTATTTTAATCCTATATGCTTTTTATGGAGTTTTTTGTATGAAATACATGTTTGGGGAGTTAAATGGTACTTCTCAAAATGATAGGTTACCTATTAGGGTCCCTCTTGGTTACAAGACTAAAGGTTCTAGTTCGCATAAGCGCATGAAATCGAAGCAAGAAGATGCTATAGTCAAAGCAGTAGGAAACAGAAACAATGTCAGAATTGTCTCAGATATGGCCATTACTCAACTACATCTCTAGAGCCACCACATAAAACTAAAGGTGTTGCAACTGAAAATATGGAAAAAGATGCCAACAAGAACAAAAAGAGTAAAACTGCAGAAACACCAAAGAATAATGTTGGATCCTCGACTCGTGTTTTAAGATCACGTGTTAACAAATCATAGACGTTTTTTGTGTGTTTTTTATTTCTGCAATATGTTCTTCGCTGACCTATCAGTTATCCTTCCCTGACCTCTGACCAACGCAAAGGTGTTCGACACTTCCTTCCCTATAAAGCTTCAAAAGGTGTTGCTTTTATGCTGGTGTGATGACTGTTATTATAAGAGGATTCCATTAGTAGAAAGTTTTTGTTCTACTTCCAAAGAATTCTATAACACATGCCTCTTGGCATATCTTCTATGTTTTGGATGTTCCTCTCACTCTGACCATCCGTCTGTGGATGATAGACCATGCTTAAATTCAGTCTTGTTCCCATTACTTGTTGGAAGCTATACCAAAAGGAGGAAGCTAAACGACTATCTGGATCTGACACAATGGGTAATGGTACGTCGTGTCGTGTCATTATCTCATCGACATATAATCTAGCCAAACGATCATGGGAATATATTTCCCTAATTGCAAGGAAATGTGCCAACATGATCAAGCGGTCCACTATTATCCATATAGTACCGTTGCCACTACTTGTTCGGGGAAGTTTGGTCACAAAATCCATTGTGATCAATTTCCACTTCCAGATAGGTAATTCCAACTGCTCAGCTGGCTTTTGATGCTTCGCCTTAACTTGTAAGCAATGTTGCAAAAGACGCTAGGCGGTGGTACCTAGGCGGCCGACTAGGGAATTAGGATTAATCAGTCTATGCGGGGATTAATCGGGGATTAATCGGTCCTAGTAAATTACAAAGATTTATAAATTTTCTAGAGACTATATATTGTAATATGTCTAATGTCAAATATCAAAAGTTACTACTTAAGTAGTTAGTAGTTACCACTTACTAGTATTAAGTCATAAGTCCTACCAAAAGGATACAACTTAAAAATACTAAAAATACTTAAAAAACTAGTAGTAATAAAGACTTCTAAGTGAAAAAAAAAGAAATTTTTTTTTTAATTTAACCCGCTTAAAACCCGACTAGGACCCGCCTAGCGCCTAGCCGACTTTGACCGACTTTGACCCAGGGCGCCTAAACAGCTCGCCTAGCCAAAAAGCACTACGGACGATGCCCGCATAGCGCCTAGGCGCCGATTAATCGGCCGCCTGGGCCGATTTTTACAACCCTGCTTGTAAGTATGTTAGACACTTCTCTACGAATTCTACGATGGCCTTCTTCATACCCGGCCACTAGTAGTTCACCTATAAGTTATGATACATTTTGTCACCACCTAGGTACATCATGTATTTTGACTTATGGGCCTCATTCAGGATCACCTCACACAATCCTCCAATATTAGGTATCCAGATTCGATTTCCCATTCGCTGAATACCATTCGACCTAACGGTCAAACCTCTTATCGTAGTCATCATCACTTTTTTTCTTCACTTGGTTCTTCCAACCGCTTCTGTTGAACTTCCTTGATCTCCTCGCTCAAGTTTACTCACACGTCTAATCGCATAGCCCGTACTCACAGCGGTTTAGCTCTTTTCTTCATCCTTAAGGTGTCTGCCACTACATTGGCATTTCCTAGATGGTACTTGATTTCAAAATCGTAATCATTAAGTACCTCCATCCAACGCCTTTGTCGCATGTTTAGCTCCTCCTGATTGAAGAGATAATGTAGACTCTTATGGTTTGAGAAGACCAACAACTTCATCCTATACAAATAATGCCTCCAAATGTTTAAGCAAAATACTACCGCACCCAGCTCTATCTCATGGCTAGTATAGTTCTTCTCATGAACTTTCAGCTGCCTGGATGCATATACAATCACCTATCCCTTCGCATGAAAACACATCCCGATCCATTTATGGATGAATCACATTAAAACACAAAATCTTATGAACCTTCAGGTAGTGATAGTATAAGGGAAGAACTCAACTTACGCCTAAGCAAGTCAAAAGCATCGGCTTGCTTTTGCCTCTTACAAACTTTACGTTTTTTCTGGGTCAGGGTCATTAAAGGTGTAGCTATCTTTAAGAAATCCTGGATGAATCCCCGATAGTACCCGACTAGACCTAGGAAACGTCTTATCTCTGTTGGTGTCTTTGGCTGCTCCCACTTTAGATGGATCTACTTGTATACCGGCGCCACTCACGACGTGACCAAAAGATTGAAATTCCCTTAGTCAGAATTCGCACTTAGAAAACTTTGCGTAAAGTTTCTCTTCTCTTAGAAACTCTATCATCTTTCTTAAATGTTGCGCATGGTCAGCCTCAGTTCGCGAGTAAATCAAGATATCGTCGATAAAAACGATCACAAACTTGTCAAGGTGTCACACCCCAATCGATGACGAAATATGTCGGGGCACGATGATTTTCTAGATGCGCACAACACTAATTTAATGTTGCAATATTCTTAATCAACCCATTTCATAAACATTAAAACATAGCATAATTTCAACAATATCCAAACATAATAGTTCAACAAAGACAAACATAATAAGTATATTTAATTTATTAAGGTCACTCTAAAGTCCATGCATCCTATGGTGATAAGCAAACTTGATCAAATTGCATTACCTGTAACATGTACAACATTTAAGTCAACAACAAAGAGGTGGTGAGTAAACATAGGTTTGCATATAGTGTAAGTGTAAAGTAATGCGATTCATGTGTTATTATAGGTTCAAATATGGTAATTGAGTAATGAAACATCATATAATGAGCGTAAATCAACCCTGATTACTAGGTTTCGATCACCCAATGCCAAAACCGGTCAAGTCAGGTGGACGGTCAAACCAATAGATCTATTATTGTTACCCCGGTCTTTTTGTGTTAATGATTACGCGTAAAGTATGAGTATGAGTATGAGCACAACCACAAAAATAGATCACACTAGTCTAACATATTGAAACATACATAACAAGCATAGAGTTGCATATAGTTTTTTAGTAAAGTAAATATATCGAGTTTGAGTTTTGAGTAAGGTACATGTTACACCCCAAAGCCATAAAGAGAAAAGGGGCTATGAATACTCACATGAGAATGGAATCGAGATGAGAGAAAGATCCAACGATAGCGGTAACGAGTCAAGCTCGGAGATCACCTTGACAATCGAATGAGATAGAAAAATAAATAAATAAATAACTCCTAAGAACCAAAAAGACAAGTCGGACACAATCGACTGGACGACTCGTTGGTGATTTGTTATCTTGATGACGTAGGCACATGATTTATGAGGTGGGTCGTTCCTAATCTAGGACACAATTATTTATTTTCATGATGTCCTAAATATATAAATATATTTTTCATGGAGTCAAATAGAGTTAAATGATGGCAATAATTATTCTAAATTAGCTATACTTACATGACATCATAAGCAACATCATACATGCAAGCGCATAACAAACTTTCATCATATCTCGTATAAAACATCATCAAACTTGCAATTTGACATGATCAAACCCTAGATCTAATATTTAGGAGCATGCATGACATAGATCTAGCTTAAAATCATCATTAAAACTTAATATTGATCATGGAATACATAGATCTATCAATTAGCAATATGCATGGCATAGATCTAACTCTAATACAAAATAAAAATCCAATCTTGATCATGAAATCCATAGATCTATCAGTTAACAACATGCATGGCATAGATCTAACCCTAATACAACATTAAAATCCAATCATGGTCATGAAATTCACAGGTTTATCAGTTAACAACATGCATGGCATAGATCTAACACAAATAGAACATAAAAATCCAATCTTGATCACGAAATCCATAGATCTATCAATTAACAAAATGCATGGCATAGATCTAACCCTAATACAACATTAAAATCCAATCTTTATCATGAAATCGATAGATATATCAATTAACAACATGCATGGTATAGATCTAACGATCTAGCCCTAATACAACATAAAAATCCAAGATCATAAAATCCATAGATCTATCAATTAACAGCATGCATGGCATAGATCTAATCTAGAAACATCATAAAGTTCAGATCTTGATCATGTTAAACCATGGAATAAGGAAGAAAACCCACAAGAATCGAAAGGGATGAAGAAAGGTGATGAAAAAGGCTTGAATCTTCCCATATATTAGCTCCAAATCCCAAGGTTGGATGAACAAGATGAAGATCAGAGGTTCTCAGTCGTTTTTGGTGATTTAGGGTTAGTGGAATGAGAAGCATGGCGGCAAATGATGCTTAAATAAGCAAAAATTAGGGTTCGATGAAAATTGCCTATGTGGCGTGTCACCAAAAAAGAGGGTATTGAGTTTGGAGTATCGCCAGGGAGGGCCTGTGCGGGCTCCTTGTCCGATTCCTCGATTCGCATGCTCGTTTCTTCGTTTTTTGATGTTTTCAAGTCCCATTTTCATCAAAATCACCAATACAAATTCCCATCATGTTAAACACATTTAATCCACCCAAAAAGAATATAAATACGCCACATAACTAATTACGATCAATCGTATAATTCACATAACGCATTTTTGGTCAGTTTTGCCATACGTATCACTTTTAGGCTAAGCACCAATGTTTCGTGGTTTGACTTAGTGTGTGATGACTCATAATATGATTGGAGATCATTAGACTCATAAATAAGATAAATTTGACATATAATACTCAAAAACAGGATCTCCCAGTTAAAATCGAAATTGCACGGGATTTACCGAACTTCAGTCTTTGCGTTCTAAACCTTTAACTTTCACACATCTTCACTTGTCTTTACTTGTGTGCGAAACTACTATTATCCACATGCCTCATACATGTTTAGGTTGCTCGAGTTACTCGGTTAACCATGAATAACGAGGCGTGCGGATAAAATGCAAAATAGAGATAAATCGATCAACGAACATGATAAAAGATTCAATCACACAATATTAAGAACAAAACATCATAAGCAAACATAGTTCTTCTTTGATTATCAATCACGGATACTGGATACATAAATGGTTCAAATATAGATAACGGGTTCAACCGGAAATGTTATAGTCGCCCCTACTTTTGGGAATTTTGTCCCGAAATTAAACTCGAGAAGACTGAACGACCAGATGCGGATACTTGGCCTTCATTTGGTCTTCACTCTCCCAAGTAAACTCCGGTCCATGCTTATACTCCCAACGAACCTTAACGATCGGAATCCATCTGCGCTTGAGTTATTTGATTTCACAATCCATTATTTCAACGGGTTTCTCGATGAAGTGCATAGAATCGTCGATCTGAACATCCTCTAGCGGAACATGAAGGTTCTCATCAGCCTGACACTTACGAAGATTCGACACATGGAATGTACGGTAGACATTAGCTAGCTTAGGAGGAAGATCGAGACGATAAGACACTTTTCAGATCCTTTCCAGAATTTTGAACGGTCTGATAATGTGATAGTCTCCCTTCATTTCCAAACCAAATGACGCCCTTCCAAGGGGATACCTTTAAGAGAAAAAGGTCGTCAACGTTGAATTCAAGGGGCTTTCGTGGCCCTTCAGCATAGCTTTTCTGATGACTCCTAGCAGCGAGCAAATGATCATGGATCAGAGGGATTTTGTCAGTCGTTTCCTAAGTTAGTTCGGGACCGGTGATTTGTGCTTCACTGACCTCGCTCCAACATATAGGCGAGCAAACATTTTTGACCATAAAGAGCTTCGTAAGGTGCCATGCCAATGATCGAATGATAACTGTTGTTATAAGAAAATTCGATCAACGGCAAATAAGAATTACAAGTACCATCGAAATCAATGACACAAGAGCGGAGCATAGCCTCGAGAGTCTGTATGGTGTACTCAGAATGACCATCAGTTTGAGGATGATAGGCAATGCTGAGATTCAAACGAGTTCCCAAGGCAGATTGAAGAGATTGCAAAAAAAAAATGAGAGATGAATAGACCATCACGATCAGAATGATGCTTAAAGGGATACCGTGACGGCAAACGATCTCGTCGATGTAAGTATGAGCCCACGTATAGACTTGATATTTTTCATAGATGGAGAGGAATTGAGCGGATTTGGTCAAATGGTCAACAATGACCCAAATGTTATCGTGGCCTTTAAAAGTATGCGAGAGCTTCATGATGAAATGCATCGCAATATTCTCCCACTTCCAATTTGGGATTTCCAGCTGTTCAAGAAAACCGCAGCGTCGCTGGTGCTCGGCCTTGACTTTCGAATAAGTAATACACTTAGCTACGAAGAGCGCGATGTCTTTCTTCATGTCGGGCCACCAATAGAGCTTGCGAAGATCCATGTACATTTAATTTGTACTAGGATGAATGGAATAACGAGACTTGTGAGCCTCGTTAGAAACGCTCGAAGATCGTCTCGGTGAGGAATCCAGAGACGATCCATGAAGTAAAGAAGACCATCAGAATTAGTCTCGAGCTGAAGTTCGACACCACAAGATAGATCCTCATGCAAGTTACCATCAGTGACAGAGGTACGATGGGCTACAAGGATGCGAGCTTTGAGATTGGACATATTATGAGAACTCTGAAAA
>JBCNJP010000025.1:59695210-59718708 GCA_039602395.1 Deinandra increscens subsp. villosa
ATGTATTGCTATCATATCAACTTCTAAACACGTATTTCATTCTAATATCATATATATTACTTATCATGGTTATAAAATACGTATCTATCATATTTCCTTATCTCTTTTTATCAACATACGCATAACGCTACCTTTTATCAATTCATTACCCGATAAGGGGTAAACGTGCATTTTTCATACGTTTCATCACATTTGGCTATCTAACACATATATCATATGCATCTATCATATTAAACACATATAGCATTTTGCAAATCATTGCCTTTTACCCATTTATCAACCCATAAGCCATATCATTATACATTTTCGCTACTTAGCACATATAGCATACTTATAGCACTTAAGTCATAAAATTTTGGGGTGTTACACGACAACGATCACTTAAGCATCGGATCCATGCAATACTTACTAAAGGTACCAACCCATGATTCACGTTCATTTCAACACATTTTATTCATACACCCATTTATTGCGTAACACTGAAAACAATATAACATAACAACATTACAACCCAAAAAGCTCACATACACGCAAGTGTATTCAAGATAGGCACAACATCACACACACACACACACACAATTTTATCGACCAAAACACTTAATTACAAACAAACCTTACCTCCATATGATTCCTATATTTAATCAATCTAGTAAATACATGCTGCTATACAACTATTTTGGACCATCAAAAGGGAATGCGTACTTGAAATCGGGTAAATCACACCACAAGGTCCAAATCAGCCCGAGATCATACAAAAATCTATTTTAGGAACACATTGGTAAAACATACACACAACATAATTTGTTTCAAATAATATATCGGGTCATGTCATGAATAGGGAAAAACTATACAATCAAATACCCTAAAACTGTTCGGCCCAAAAGGCCACTGGACCGAACCGAAAACCCGACGAACATCTGGATCGGGACAGTCCAGTCGGGGTCGGAAACATGAAACGGGTCGGGTTAAGTCCAACAGGACCGGTCGGGTCGGATCCACAACCCAAACACAACCGGGTAAACCTCCAACAAGTGGGTTTAGCTATCGGGTAAAGCTGATGGGGCCAGGTACGATCTCGGGTGGATAAGCAGTTGGGCCAAGCCCACTATTTTATTTAGTTGGGCCACTGGATCGATCGAACAGAAGCCCAAAACTAAAACAGTTGGGCCACAGGAGCGGACATGCCTAACCCGCCAGTGTTGGGGTTCGGGTATTCGGATTAAGGGTTCAATAACATATTTGGGAAATTGGGTAAAGCCCAATACATAATCGCGTAAAACATGACAACCAACCACTTAATTCTAAAGTAACCCAAATAACGTTTGTTTTGAAATATTATTTGTCATAATAATCAATCGTTTACCAAACCACCTTTTTTATTGGAACCATATTATAGGGTAACGCCTACTTGTACATCAAATTTTATAAAATCACTAGTTTTTTCATTAAATATATGGGCTGACATATACTTCTTTCTCTCCTCTACTCACAACTATTAACAAATAAACCTTAAATTTTAAGATTTTCACTCACATAATTATGAAGGCTATACTATACATGCTCTAATGACTCAACATTAACCTTGTTTCCTTAAAACAAATCAAAAGCCCACTAACGTCATGACGTGGATTTAGAAGGAAGTACAAGAACACTCTTTACGTCACAAGAGAGTCATTAAAGATATGATTCATCATTTGCTAAACAAGAAGTACAATCTGTTTACGTAAACCATAAGAAAAAACATATATACTTATCAATCAGAATTGAAAACTAGAAATCAACAATTGCTTTGATCAAACATTATAAATCACAATTGAAAACTAGAAATCAACGATTGCCTTGATCAAACATGAAAGTCTTAAATGGATAGTTTCATGTCATTTTTTGAGATCGTAAAGGAGATGTGTGGTAATTTGGTTATGGAAAAAAAGAAACATAAAACGTAAAAGAGCGGGGCAATGGGCAACCAGTCAAACATAAAACATGAGGGGAAGTTAGAACATATTAAAATTATTAGTACATATAATCCGTTTAACCCGTTTATCTAAATAAGTTGGTAAAACATATTAAAATTATTATCATATTTATAATAATAATTGTGAGTAACTTAAAAGATTTTACTTTTCCTGATTTGATTTCATTGATCAAATCAACCTAAAGGCCAAAACCAATATCACACGTATTATAAATAGTTGCGGGTTAAATAGTAAATTCAGATTCGGGAAAAGGTAATAATTAAAAACCTGATTCTTATTCTACTATGGTAGAAGAAACTGAAAAAGTTATGATTGTTGTAGTTGATTTAGTAGACAGTGGCAGGATAATGGTCAGTCACTCAGGCATATCAAAATAGGAAAAACCCACCATCATACATGGGGGAGAAAAAGCAACCTTCCCATCTCTTAACAAGCAAACTCAATCTTAATATTATCTTTCTATTTATTTATTTATTTATTTTTTTACGGAAAATGATTAACGATTTACTACCTCAGGTAATTTATGCTGGGGAAAGGGCACTCACACCCGAGATAAATTAAATTATGAGACTATCTCAGAGAAAATTCATTTCGGAAGGCGCACTATGGTAAAACCTAAGGCTTCAAGGATCAAACCTGTGAATTTTTAATCAAAAAGTCTCCTTATCATCATCACATATCATCTAAACAAATCCCAATGGTTAGTATTATCTTGTAACACAACCACTAGCTTATCTTAGTGGCAAATGTGTATGACCTTTTACTGTAAGGTTTTGGGTTCTAGTCTCACTTGTAAAAAAAGAATATAAATTTGGGATCACAAGTTGAAGCAGAAGGGTTTTCTCACCAGTGGTAAGTTTCCTCCTGATAGGGATTGAAGATGACCAGGTGGATGGTATAATATCCCCATCGATGATCCATATTTATCGTTAAAAGAAAGTAATATATTGTAACTCTCTCTCTATATATATAAATAATTTTGAAAATTTATAGGTACGTATATGAAATTTTCTCTTTTGTAAATAATTTTAATAAATAGTAAACCTAACATTATAAATGATATCAACCTTGAAATTTTACCCATCCGAAGACAAAACTTACCTCTAGCACTTAAAGTTTGAGTAACATGATGACTCCCGTCCCACACGTAAACCTAACATACATCACTTTACTCATTGTTATGTCATCTCCTCCTTTCATCCGAATTCTTCAAAAGCAAGATATGTCACCTCCCTTTGTCATCACAATAAATATGTTTTATTTTCATTTTGTTAATATTATATTAGGGATGTTATCCGTATGCGTTAACGGTAGAAATTATAATGTGTTAATGTTAGTATTTGTACGTGTTATAACGACTGAATCACATGCTAATGGATTTTGACACGACATGTTCTAAACCTATTAAGCAAACATACATTTCTATACTTCAAAAGAACATGCAACCCCAAGAATCGAACCTCGATGAACGCCAGATTGATTTACCGCTATAACAAGCGCCAATCAACTATGTGACCAAGATATAAAATCTAAAATTATACTATTAGATGCCAGTGGAGATATTTATTTGAAAAATCAAAGTTTGTTGGCCTAAATGAAATGACCTAAAATTACACTTAACAAAGTGTTATGGGTAATATTAAATAATCTAAAACTTACTAAATAAAATAAACTTAAACTTTTGTGGGCAAATGTAAAAATTTTGAAACTTAAAATAATAACCTAAAATTTTTATAACCAAAATAAATAAACTAAAGAGTTAATACCATTCTCGTCTGTGGTTTGAAGGTTTTTGTCATTTTTATCTGAAAAGTTATTTTTTTCCTCAGCCTTCTTGGGTTTTAAAATCTTTCCTTTTTCATCCACCTCGTTAACTCCATCCAACTTTCTATTAGATCCTCATTTAGAATGAGGGCAATTTTATAAATTAACAAACTCGTTAACTCAACCCCTCATTTACAAAATTATTTAAACAAGATTACCATCATTTACAAAATTATTTAATTTCCTTCATATACTTTATTTACTATTTCAGGATCATCATCTTTAAATGTTCTTCTCCTTGGCAACTGGAAGGGTCGTTTCTGGTTAGATGGCCGGTTCAGGAAGTTGGGTTTATCTCTAACTAAACCATGGATTGATGATTCTGATGTCATCTGTTAGGTTCAGAGAGGGCTCTAATCAGAGTTGGTGTTGTGGTGGCATGCCACAACACCCCTGTTTGGGCACTGGTTATGTGGTTTCAAGATCTGTGCGCAAACATCATCGTTTCAAAATGTGTTTTTGTGTTACTGACATGTCTATGCTAAGTTGGATATCAGACTTTGATTCCTTCATGAAATATGCTTAGAAAATATAAAACTACATTTTGTAAATTTTGAGAACTTAATTCCATGTTTAGGTCAGGTTATGAATTGTTATATGGAACTTTAAATTTTGACACAAATCGCCTAGAATCGAACGTTAAATGCTAGCGACCAGAATGTGAAATGGTTATAATATGTCAACTTGTTTGGGCATGAAAACCATACACCATACAAGGTCCTAAGTCTCCTACCCTGATGGGAAAGACAAGACTGTGTAAAGGTGCCCCATTAACCTTGCACCATATGATTGTGTTTGTTAGTTTGTGAACTTGTTTAGTAGTGATATGCCATGCTAGAGTTATATGCTTAGTATATCATGTGTTAGGGCAATTGTATGAGTGTATGGTAGAACTTTCATTAAAAGAAACTTTTATAGGAACTCGTATGCTATATGTATCGCTAATGCATGAAAGCTGAAATTGTATGACTATATGAATCGTGTGAACTCAGTTAGTCATAACACTATTAAAAAACTAAAAGAACCAGTGTGTCCTTAAGTCATCATGGTCGGTCTCGAGTCACTCTATGGCTTTTTCTAGTTGTTGGGCAATTTCAAATGTTTGTGTTGTTGTTAAACAACGGGTCTTATTAGACAGTAATGACTAACTTGAATATACGTACATTAGGTCACACGTAATGGGTTACAGTTATTCAAGTGCGTATGTGGTTATACACCAGAAGGTGAGTTTCACGGCCCCACTTTATTTCTTATCCTTTTGGGGGGGAGAGAATATGCAAACAATATTTACTTATTTTGTAATTTTTTTAAATTTCCAACATATCACTTGTTCACTAGATTGCTATACACCACTAAAGACCTTATGAATCAGAGCGTTAGTAGTTATAATGAGGTAATGTTGAGTAGTACTACTGGGGTTTGACAAACCCCGCTCAGTAGGCACGAGATGCACCATCCGACTGGCGGTCAAACTGAGAACAATATTAGCGTAACACGTACCGTTGTTCTGGTGGACACGGGCAAGGAAATATGCGTAGGTTATAGCTACGTGGTTTAATCAACTTCGGTTGCGAACTATTTAGTGACAAGAAATTTAGGCTAGCAACCTACAATATGGAAATATGGTATAACTTTATAATTTATCTATGGATTCAGGATTGTAAAACTGTTATATCCATAGACGAAAACTTAACTATGATTATCAAAACTTGTGAACTCACCAACCTTTCGTTGACACTTCTTCTTAAACATGTTTCTCTTAGGTCATATGTGTTCGAGTATCACGAGTATGCATGCACGAGTCCTTGAAAACCTTGTAATTGTTTTTGTACAAGTTGCGTTACTTCAAATGAAAATGTTTTGTGTAAATACTAAATATTTTGTTTAAGCTTCCGCATTTGTAAAACTCTTACTTTTTGTTTTAATTAAATGCAAATATTTTGATCTTTAATTGTTGTTTGGTGTAACTAATATGGACTGGGATCCTAGTTTGATCACACCCACACTGTAAAACTCTGTCAGTGGAAATTGGGGGTGTGGAAAAAATCGTATCTTTGTAACTGAGCATGCATGTTACTGATTGAAGGTTAAGACTTGATGGTTGATTTACCATAAAGGATAATGAATTTATGTAGGATTTTGCATGCATGATGTTAAAGAACGAATTTCGATGATGATTATGCAATAAAGATGGCAACTTTACATAGAATAATGTATGTAATGTATTAAAAGTGGAGCCGTGATGATGGTTAGCAACTAAGTGTGCACTTTGATGATGTATATCCAACTTCAACGGTTAACATGTTATAAGAATGAGATCTTTACGTGGAAACTTAACCATTACGCATGGAATATATAAGGTAACGCATAATTTATGTGCGTAACTTAGATGTGAACCCTCTTAAAGACGTATGCTAGGTTGTGTAGGGACTAGTTTTATGAGGCTTGTACAATTAGACTTAGGAAATTAATAATAGTAGTTTGGGCTTGTATTTGGGCTAATGGGGTTGGTTCGGCCCTCATGATTTATGAAATATGTGTGTGTGTGTGTAGGTAGTATATAAACCTAATCATCATAAATGATTGGGTTAGACTTTTTGAAGGGTGCTTAGGAAGGTTACGGTTTGGTGAAATCTTCAAGGTGTAATCAACAATCTTTTGGCTAGTGAAACGTAAGTATTATTCATTGTGTTGATTGTTAATCTCTTATATCATTCAATCTCCCTAGCTTGACACATACTAAACTGAATTCTGTACAGTTTAGTGTGACGCTATCGTGTCTGTTCATTGATCTTGGACTTACAATTGGTATCAGAGCCAAGAACGCATGTTTCATGGCTCACACGATATCTAGTCAAGAAAATACTAACGTTTTTGTGAGTTTTGTAAGGGTTTTACGGGTTTTTGATTCTGGAAAAGGGTTTTTGATCCACCCATATTCAAGTTTTTCATGGCTTTAGACTAACTTGCTCAGTTTTTGTGCAGAAAAATCGTGTTTTCGTGATTACTTTTGGTGGTTTTTGAACAGGATTGGTGGTTCTTGATTCTGTTTTGTTTAAAATAACTCCGTTTTCGATTTCTGTTAAAGGTTCTCGATTGCTTTCTTGGAGGATTGCGCTTGAGTTTATTGCTGGAAAGTCAACATCTTGCTTAAATTAAAGGATTGATTGCTTGTGGATAAAGTTTTTGTTTAAGATAAACTCGTTTTCGATTTAGATTACGGGTTTTCGATAAATTTCTTGTCTAAAGGATTGATAACGCTTCAACATGTTTTGATTGCAATGGGGGATATGAAAGCAAGTCGACAAGAAATTTTGAAGCAACGCTTCAACATGTTTAATCATGTCTTGAGTGAATTATTAGAGACACAACTACAGAAATTCATTACTTTGATTACTGAGATGTCAAAAGCTAGAATAAAAACTGAAATTGCTGAACAGTCTGCCAAAGAGCTGGGATATGAACATATCTATAATTAAAAATACTGTGAAATTTGAATGATATCACATTGGCAGAATTGGTTGCTAAGCTGAGGTCCATAGAATTGGATGACAATAACGAGCAATGAATCATCTAAGCAACATGAGAATGGCTGGGAAACTAAATCAAGCCTTGCTGTCTGAACAAGGAGTAGAAACTATTGAACTCAAGAATTCTACATTCATTGCTCAACCCACTATTGGAGGATTGATGCACACAAGTATATATAAATAATAAATGCAAATATGACCTTTAAATTTATAAGACCTAAATCATCTTATAACTATGCATGCACATAGAGGAAAGTGGACCTATCGTATGGTAGCATTAAGAACAACTCAGGGCCGACCTAAGGAAGCAACGGTGTAATCATACTAAACCTAATTATTATCATTAGGATTCTGTCAGAATTCCTAAGAACTATTAGAAAGCAATTACGAAAGTAAATAGTCGCAATAATGAAACAGATATGAAATCAGAATAAAGAAACATATATCATGTAAGGGAATAATTTGTGGCTTGTGAAATAAATCATCCATTGGCGGACTATTTTGAAGGCCTATGTGATCGAATAGGTGTAAAATAGTTGGGTTTTTATTGTATTGGGTCATTGGGCCATTTTGGATATGTTTGGGCCCAATTAGATAGAGTTTAAGGGTAGTTTAATGGGCCTGTATAGTCAAATCCAAAAATTAGGTTTAGGATTTGTTTATCTATATAAACAAATCCTAATACTCATATTAGGGGTTGGCTAGTTGAGAGAGACCCAGGAGGCTTTTCGGGTGTACCAGACGAGTTCTTTAGCGAATCGTGTGCATCTTTTTACAGGTTAATCGTTTTTAGTATTATTGTGTTTATTTCGATTTGTGTTTCTTCTCTATAATCTTGAATCATCCGATTGCTTGTATTCCGCACTCGTAATCGGTAGAGATATCGTGTTTGGTTGTTAAATCGATCCTTACAATTGGTATCAGAGCCAAGAAACGAAGGTTTCGAGGCTCTCACGATATCAAGATTCAAGAGTTATTGAGTTTTTTATATGATTTTAGGTTGTTTTTTTTGTGAGTGTTGGTTGACGGCTGTGATGAACTTTTTAGGGTTCATTTTTTTGTAGTTTTGTGTCATTGTTTGATGTTCGAATTTTCCAAATCGTGTTAAAATATATTTCATCAAAAAATTAAATCCGGATCTTTTGTTTAAATTTCAAATAAAAAGGATACGCATTTAAAAATAAATAAATAAATAAATTCGGAAGTCTGGTCTAACAGAATTTTTGGTCAAAATTGGTGGTCGGCTCACGGGCTTCTGTTCACATTAGTCTTGTCTCAGCTTCTCGGGCCGACAGGTTTTCGGGCAGGAAATCAACTCGTATCAATCAACTTCTCAGTTCAATCAAGTTTCCGAATCGGCTAATCGCGTATACGGTTCGGAAAAAATAATAAAATTTGAATTCGGCTCATCCGTGAAGGTCTCCGACTCGGCTCATTTTTGAGTTTTCGATTCGGCTATTTGAGATTTCGGTTCGTATTTTCAGTTCTCGGTTCGGCTGGTTGAAGTCTCGGTTCAGGTTTGGGAGATTTCGGTTCGGTCTTGAGCGAAATCAATTGTTCAGTCTAAATTTAGTTTTTGGCCGAAACGATTTCTTAGTTACAGGTTTGTTTGTTTGCCACGTAATTTGTATAATAAAGGAAGATGATAAAGTATTTAAGATCGTGCCATTGAGTGAATTACGTAAATTGAAGGTTAAAGAAATTACGAAGCTGCCATTGCCTTCTATTTGATATGCGTGGACAAGATTCATCGGTTTTTAAAGCTATAAATTGCCACTCAATTCAAGTTGGTGCAACTTAATTTTTACGGGGTTTTGATCGTTGGATTTTTTTGCACATTGTGGAGTAATTCGTTTTTTTAATTTTCATATTTTTGCTCCAAGTGTTTCAAAGTGTTACTAACGGTTTTATTTGTGAGTCTCTTGTGATTGATTTCAGGCTACAAGTGTTGTAGAAGCGAGAAGCCCGCGAACTATAAGCTATTCGATCGAAATTTGTGGCTTTGGCCCTTATTTCGATCGAATTTTTTTGGCTTTTCGACCCTTTTAGATACTTTTCGATCGAATCAAGGGGCTTTTCGATTAGTCTGAGAAGCTTTTCGATCGGCCTCGGTGCTTCTCGATCAAAGAGTACTTCCCGTTTCAACACTTTTCGATCGGAAAGTCCCTTCGTGACTTTTCGATCAGATCCGTTTCGATCGAAAAGTCCCTTCATGACTTTTCGATCAGCTCCGTTTCGATCGGAAAGTCCATTCGTGACTTTCGATCAGCTTTTCCTTTTGATCGGAAAGTCCCTTCGTGACTTTTCGATCAACTTACACTTTTCGGTCGAGCCGAAACTCTGCCCGATCGAAAAGCTGACTTTCTGATCCTGTTGAGATTTTTCAATCCGTTCAAGTCTTTTAGTTCGAATTTGATTTAGAAGTTCATCCAAAGAAGACAATGACAAGTACTCAAGTTGCTTCTCCTCTTGTGAGTGATGGAACTCAGATATGTTCGAACTCGGCATGTTATGAATCAATCGAACAATATAAGCGACTGTTTCGAATTGAACAAAGAGATCGTATCAATGCAGAGTACAAACTAGAGAATCATCTAAAACAAGTTGAACCCAACAAAAAGAAGTTAGAGGCTGTTGATGAAGAACTCAATCAGCAAAAGTATCTTTTCCGAACATTCTGCGAAAAAATTGCCAAAGAAGAGGAGGAAAAGCGGAAGATCAATCATGCTGATGGATCATGGGTTTGTAATGGCGAGGAATGCTCAAATCCCACATGTTGTGCTTTGATTAAAGAATGGGAGAGCAAGTTTACAAACGAATGTAAGAATCATTCAAAAGCCACTTGGGAAATCAACAACTATAAAGATATTGCAAGGGTTTATAGAGAAAAGTTTGAAGCGGTTAAACAGGACCTAGTTAAGTGTCAACAAGATAAGAGTGATAAAAGCGCCTTTTTAAGAGTGGCTGAAAGCAAGGTGGAAGAATTGACACAAGAACTCACTGAACTGAAGGAAAAGTTTAATTCTACTGAGATTGCATTGGTGAAGCATCAAGTTATACAAAAGAAAATGATGGACTCTCACCATGCCTTATTTAAATCAAAAGATCGACTCAAGAATGTGCAAGAAACATCTGGTCTCGGGGATGCAAACTTTCCTCCCCCACTACAACATGAGTACATCAAATTGCCCCAAACTACAGAGGAAGTGTTGAAAGAGTCCCTTAATGAAGCAAACATGGTTTATGGGCTTCAACCTGTGTGTAAAGATAAAAAGACAACCACAGAAGCTTTTGAGAGTGCAGGTTCCAAGTCTAATGAAGTGAAGAAGGCTACTGAGGTGAAAACTCCGGTTGCAGATGAAAAATTAAAACAATATCCAAAAATTGATACTGTTTATTTCAAGGTTGTAGATGAGGTGCATCGGGAAAAGGTGATCATGAAAACAAGACCCGAGGGGAAGATATTAATGACATCTGGGTCTATGTTTGACCAATAACCAGATGCTAGTTATGAACTACCATCCTTCTTCTCCAAGTTCAAAGGCTTGGGATGCGTCAACAATTTGTCATGTGACATTAAGAGTGTAAGACCCAAAATCACCATCAAGCCTCCAACCTCCATCCCGATAAAGATTGAACGACCCAAAACCACCATCACGTCTTCAACTGGGGCATCTGCAGCTTTGAACAGTACAGGTAAGCAGAAGGGGGTTCCAAAGTATCCTATTTCATCATTTGGGTCATGCAGTGGCAATCCAGCTATAACATCAAACTGTCTAGTGGGTCGAAAAGCTGAAATGCCTTGTTCAGCCCAATTTTCTACCAACTGGAGATCTGGATTTTGCCCAACGATGCAACCAATTGTTCATGCCTCTTCATCAAAGTCATACAAATCAAATGGTCACACATCCGACTTCTACTTGAAGAAGCAGACCTGCTTTAACTGTGGCACCCCTGGTCACATTGTTCGTAATTGTTTGCACAGACCATATGAGCCCTATTACCCTAAGAGGGTTCATCAGAGACCTGTCCCACAGACTCAAACACATGTTGGTTCAAAACAAAAGCCTGTGCCTTTGAACCCTAAGGTGCAGAAGTCTGTACCTCAACAGCCAAAGGTACAGAAGTTGAATCAAAAGCCTAAGTCACCACAAAAACCAACAAAAAATGGTTTTAAAACTGATAATGCTTTTCATTCTAAATCAAAACCAGTCAGTTTTCCAAAACCGGTAAGTTTTCCAAAATCAGCTGGTTATTCAAAACCAAATGTGAGGAAGAGAGGTGGAATAAGTCAAAGGTGGTAAACCAGAATTACCAGCCTAAAGGGGTGTATAAAAACACTCCAAACAATTTCAAAATGTCAAGATTAAAAATCAAAATCTTCAGAATAATCCACCCAAGAGTCCTCAGGTAAAAGAAAAGCCGAACCATCAAACTTGGAAGGTCAAGAACAAAGATGTTCCCAAAAATGACCAGGTAAAACCCAAAACCAAGGCAGCCACACCCCCAATCCCTGATGTTACCAAGGGAATGTTTTTAAAAGAAATTTCATTCACCGACTCTTCAGGCATACCCAGAACCACAATGGCCTAGGTTTTAATGGCTAACTAATCTTTCACAGTGTGCAGGAACAGTCAAGGAGGACTTCCATTAACTTATTTGTTTTTGAAAGTGATTGTTCCAGGCACAGGATAGGAGGCATCTCTTCACTTCATGACATGCAGATTTTTAAGGGGAGTATGTTCTCCTTGTGAGAGGTAAATCTGAAAAGATCAGCAGAAAAGGTAACATTGTCTGAATTGTTTGTTTCTTGGCTAATTTGATTTGAAGTATGGTTGTGCATTAAACAAAACCCACTTCTGCAATTTTTTAAAAGATAAACTTTGAACGTTAGCTTGGCCAGTTTTAGTAGAAATTTAGTGATGTGTCAGTGTGTTCATAAAAAAAAAATCTAAAACTACAAAAATAGAGTTTTAGTTTTACTTGGTGTGTGCTGTTATTAAAAATCAAAAAGCAAGGGGAAAATAGAAAAGATGAAAGATGAAATTGTTAACCCCTCAAAAATTGTGCTTTTTAATTTTTAATCTTGTTTGCTTGAGAAGGTGGGAAGTGATATAAATTTCCGTTTTGAAGATGGCTAACACGCCTAAGGCAGATGTGAAAGACATGATCCATGGTGATATGCTGGTAGGCTCGGCTCTTAAATCTGAAAAGGTATGCATTACACACTTAAAGATAACGTATGGCAGTTTGTTGGGTAACAGCACTTAGGTTAATTGCATCTCTATTTGACTGCATGTTCAAGTTCCCGATACACACGCTTTCTCCAAGAGTGTGAAATTGAGCTCAAAAAGTCGGTGTCCCCTCTGCTTTGCGTGAGCAATGACCTGGGGATGCTTCGCGTGTATGTAAGGCTCTCCTCTGCTTTGCGTGAGCAATGCCCTAGAGTTGTCCATACATACGTTCTTCTAGATCACCTAAAATAAAAAAATTAAAAAAATACACCCAAAAGATGCCAAAGAGCACATCAAAATAGACCCTCAAGAGTCCAAAACCCTCAGCATTTGTCACTGATGAGAGCATTACTAAAAATGTTTCAAATATTCAGTTGACTTTGCATATTATACCCAAAAATCTATCTGATCTATTCTTTTATTTTCTCAACCAAGTCTCGAGCTCAGTTTCAAACTTCTGGTTCAGGTTGTGAAAATATGTGGTAGGGAATTTATATGCTTGATAGTGTGTAACAACATGTACCTAGGATTTGTTGAAACCCACTTGCTGTTCATAATTAATGCACCAATAAAAGATAATAAAGTGACAAACAGCCTGATTAAGAAAAGGGTTAGAGTTTAAAGTGGATCAGTATATTGGCAATCACCTGGACGTGTTCGAGTAACAGAAGCTGAAAAGGGTTCCTCAGTCAGATTCATACGGTTTGATCCCAAATAAAACCTTCTCGTTTAGAAATTTGGTATGTTTGTTTTATTTTTATTTTTCTTTTGAGTCATCTTAAGTTTTTATTGTTTATTTTTCAACCATGGCCAGGTTAATTTAAAGGTTTTAATAAGTTTTATGGGTTTTATGCAAGAATGTTTCACTCCTCCAAAATCTCAAGGGGAGATAATGCGAAGAGTCCTCAGGTTCAGGGGAAGTATTTATAGGAAACCCGTAACCTATGTTAGGGTTTTTGGTTAAATAAGGCTAACCCGATAACCAGTCATCATTGTCTGGTTAGTGTTTGTTCCATGTTGTGCATGACAGGTTAAATGGGATGTCATGGAGAAGAAAAGTCAATGAGTGCTGCTACTGTTTGTGTTGAAGAACCAGCCGGAAAAGGACTTACCCTATGCTCAGGGGAAGTTTGTTGGTTGTTCAAGTAAAGCTTCCAAAGACACCGTTATCAAGTTTAGGGGAAGCTAATTGAAGAAAAGATGCAGAGCAGTCACAACAAGAAATTCAAGAATGCCAAGACAGAGGTTTTCAAAATTTGTCCTCTGAAGTCACAAGCAAGTCAAGACAGTTACTACTGATTCAGCAATGACTCAATAGTTTTCAAGAAGAAGCAAGTATTTGAGAATCCTCCTCTCATTACTTGTTCATCATTTGCAGTTCAAGCTGATGCTGATAAAGAGAAAGAGCCATCAATCATCCCACATGCTGCCCAATGAAGATTGTTAAAGAAAAGAATCTTCATCAACCCACTATTGGAGGATTGATGCACACAAGTATATATAAATAATAAATGCAAATATGACCTTTAAATTTATAAGACCTAAATCATCTTATAACTATGCATGCACATAGAGGAAAGTGGACCTATCGTATGGTAGCATTAAGAACAACTCAGGGCCGACCTAAGGAACCAACGGTGTAATCATACTAAACCTAATTATTATCATTAGGATTCTGTCAGAATTCCTAAGAACTATTAGAAAGCAATTACGAAAGTAAATAGTCGCAATAATGAAACAGATATGAAATCAGAATAAAGAAACATATATCATGTAAGGGAATAATTTGTGGCTTGTGAAATAAATCATCCATTGGCGGACTATTTTGAAGGCCTATGTGATCGAATAAGTGTAAAATAGTTAGGTTTTAATTGTATTGGGTCATTGGGCCATTTTGGACATGTTTGGGCCCAATTAGATAGAGTTTAAGGGTAGTTTAATGGGCCTGTATAGTCAAATCCGAAAATTAGGTTTAGGATTTGTTTATCTATATAAACAAATCCTAATACTCATATTAGGGGTTGGCTAGTTGAGAGAGACTCAGGAGGCTTTTCGGGTGTACCAGACGAGTTCTTTAGCGAATCGTGTGCATCGTTTTACAGGTTAATCGTTTTTAGTATTATTGTGTTTATTTCGATTTGTGTTTCTTCTCTATAATCTTGAATCATCCGATTGCTTGTATTCCGCACTCGTAATCGGTAGAGATATCGTGTTTGGTTGTTAAATCGATCCTTACATATCATCTAAGACTGATCACTATTCATGCATTACCTAGACCTAACATTGACATTTATATATTAACTGTCTATTAGAAAGAAAGTCGCTAGACAATGAATCTACAATTATAACCACAGCCATAACGAAGTATCCACGAATTAGTGACCTAGCTATATGGCATCAAACACATGATCTAAGACCTGGGACCACAGACCAATCCTACTTTGTTGAACCATGATGGACTAATAAGTTATAACCCAATTACATACCATAACATACGCATTATATCTAGTCACTTCACTATTACTTTTACCCAAGACATGGAAGCTAAGATTCATGACCAAACATAAAGACATACTTCAATCAAGATAGACAATTGAACATGCATAATTACCATTTCCTATCTAGGCTCGCTAGAGTTCCTAAACACATATTGAAATCGCTAGATAAAAACTAACAAATAACATCAATTCAATAAGTAGAATACGTCTATCCTACCAACCAAGTCGAAAACTACTAGGAATGGATCAAACACATCATTCAAAAACACATCTCTAATATGCACGAGGAATCATAAATATTATAATCAAATCATTATGTAAAACATTGTCAATGTCAAATCATAGGTAAAAAACTAAATAGATCACATTGTCTTAGACGATATCAAGAGAGTAAACCTCTCATGACTAAACTACTGAAAATAGCAATATCAAATGAAAACAGCAATATCAAATGAAAACGTCATTGTAAATGCAAACCAAAGTCGATTGATGGCTAAATATTCAAATACTTTGATTGCACGCACGATTGGACACTCCCGTAATGATTGTAATGGGACGTGACGTGGAGAAAAAGCAAATCCTCCGAATCTTGAGCAATTTCTCTTCAAATCCTTGTAAAATATTCAAATATCACTTTGGCCCCCTCTATTTACCTGCTATGACATTTCATACCAAAAAAAGGCTAAACTAGAACAAAATGATACATAAACCATCAACAATCGTGGGTGTTTAACTACTAAAATTATGTGTAATTTAAAGCACATCAAACATCCCCCCACTTAGACTTTGCTCGTCCCTAAGCAAACCTCAACTACAACATTACCTTACCTAACAAAGCTTTTTAAAATGAAGTGATGGATGATGGTTACAACTAAACGATTAAAGACATGAAGCCATAGTTAGTCACATGGGTTAACATTCTCAGAATAGACAAAAAAAAAGTTTTAACTATGAAAAGCATGGACAACAAACACTGGACTTCTTTTCTTAGGACTATTCCTTAACAATTGACCAGTCTAACTCACAATGTACACTCCACTCAAGCTTTATATATGGATAACTAGTAAATAACGTACTAGACTTTATAGTGCTCTCAACTTGCATCACCATGGACTTTCCTTACCATAGGCTTGACAATCGATCATAATTCAACTAACATTCTAACTAACTTGAAAATCAAGAGGACTTTAGGGCTAAGGTTGTAGTTGGTGTAGGAAATGGAATTAGATTCACAAAGTTAAAAGCTTGTGTTGATACCGGATATGTGCGTCGTGTGAAGTATCGAGTTACATCAAGTCAAAGAACAACTTCAAGCAAAAGGTCCATAGGCCAAACCTGGTCCGAACCTGAGGTTCGGACCTGCCGAACTCAGAGTTCGGACAAGGTTCGCTTAGTGCCTATAAATAGCGTGTTTGTTCTTTGTGTTCACTAGTTCTGAGAGTCTGAGCTTTGTTAAGTGTGTGTTTCTAAAGTATTCTCTCTGAGTCTGATTCTAAGTGAATACTAATTGTAATTGTTTTTTGTTGATCAATAAAACAATCGGTTAATTACGTTTTGATCTCCGATAGCTAGATTGAGTAGACGATCCATTGATATCGCATTTTTAAGTGGTATCAGAGCTTTCTGGTTCACTCTACTAATCTGTGGTGGCTATTTTTAGATTTTTGAACGTTTTTGGAGTTTTCTCGAGTGTGTTTACATGTTTTCAATCAAATCTATCGAGTATTTTGTGTCAAATCTGCTCCTAAATCATTCCTTATCACTTTTCCTGTTCGACTGCTGAAAATTTCGTTAAAATTCATCAAAAATCGAGAGTTTGAGAAAATTATGTCGAAGTTCGGACTGATCAGATCGGGTTCGGAGTAACTGCTCTGAAGTCCAAGTTCGGAGCTCCGAAGTTCAAGTTTGGAGCTCTGAAGTTCAAGTTCGGAGCGAGTTCGGTTTGTGTTCGGTCCAAGTTCGGTCAGGGTTCGGAGGATTTACTTGTTCAGGAGTGGTTCGGAGCTAGTTCGGCCATCTGGTGATTCGGACAGAGTTCGGAGGTTTGGTTTGAGGTTCGGACTATTGTTTGAAGTTCGGAGGAGGTTTGGACAAAGTATTTCAAGTTCGGAACAAGTTCGAACAATCAGAATTATAAATTTTTCAACGATGTTAGAATATCAAGCAATTGCCACGATGCAGAGTGCAACGCAAACCATGTTGAACTTTGACAATGAAATTGGAACAAGTCAGAAAGTTCCCAAGTTGTTGAAATTGGAAGATTATCATAATTGGAAGCAACGATTTTCTGCTTATATAAGTACGAATGATATCGATTTGTGGATTCCGATCAAGAAACTTTATCAACACCCAACTGATGCGGGAGATTTCAAGGAAGTTCATACCTTTGACATTGCTGAAAGGAAATCATAAGAGCTTGAACAAAAAGCTTTCGGTTATCTTACAATGGTATTACCCACTGAGTCGCTTCATCAATTTAGTACTTGCAAGAAGTCTAAGCAATTGTGGGATGCTCTATCAGCAAGATGTGAAGGAAATGATGACTACAAGAAGAGTCGAAAGAAAGTGTTGAATAAAGAATTTGATAATTTTCAATATTATGATAATGAGAACATTAATGCTCTTGTTTCAAGGTTTTCACATTTGATAAGTGAATTGAAGGTTGTCGGGATTGAGAAAACTGATGCTGATTTAAAGGAGAAAATTATGGAAGCATTGCCTGAAAAATGGGAAAACTATGTTTTGCTACTCACTCATGATAAAGAATACTCTACATTGACATTTCACGAGCTTACTGGAAAACTTCATGCTCGGGAAACGGAAATGTTAAACTCAAAGAAGTCAACTGCTACTTTGCAAAATCCAGAGTTGTATCATAGTGAGAATTCTGCAAGCAGGAATGCTAAATCAAAGCCAAATGTGAGTTCTGCACCAAGTATTGCTTTCATGGCTGGAGTTTCTGGAAATTCAGATAACAATTCATCACGGGGTTGTAGCTTTACAATTCCAAATTCATCAATTCAGAATGCCTTTTCTGCTGAATCAATGGATGATTATGCCAAAATGATTGCTGCTTTGATTTCATCATCATTTGGTTTGGTTATCAAAAATGTTGCTGGTGCAAAATTAACAAGGGATGATCTTGATGCTCTTGATGATGATCAATTGACTGAATTGGATATTGCTTGGCAATATGCTATGCTGAGTCAAAGATCAAAGAGATTTTTCAAGAAGCATGGAAAAACTACTTTTGATTTTAATGAGAAATTAGGTTTTGACAAGTCAAAGTTAAAGTGTTACAAATGTTCAAAGCTTGGACATTTTGCCAAAGAATGTCAACAACCACTAAGTAGTAAGCCTGGTTTTTCTCAACCATCTTCCAGTAACACAAGCAAGACAACTGCTTTAACAGTTCAACATGATGTTGTTTATGATTGGGGTCAGCAGTTTGGGTATGATTCATCAGCTTTGATTGTCACCCATGATCATCAAGAAGATTATAGTTCCGATACAAGTTTCGATACAAGTTCAACACCAAGTTCATATGAATCTGCTGAAAACATGGAAAGTTTATTAAAAGAAAATGCATCGTTATTGAATGAAATTCAAAAGTTATCTGGAGAGTTCAAGATGGTGAAAGAAGAATTGGAGATTTCTACAAGAAATGAGAAGAACGTTGTATTAAAGAATGAGTCTTTGATGAAGGAAGTCAAGATCCTTGACGAACAGAATGGAAAGTTAAGTAAAGATATGGAGAAGTTGGTTCAAGAAGTCAAGAAATGGAAAGATGAGGTAGAAGATGCTGCTTCTGATTTTCAGAATTTGTTTGACAAGTCCAAAATCAAGTTTGATTTGCTCACAAAGAATGTTGAAGAATCTGCTGCAAAGATTGCAGCGTATGAAGTTGATATGGAGAAATTGTTAGATGAAAAGAGAGAGTTAGTAAGTGTGAACAAAGTTCAAGCTGCTAATTTGGAAATTCAGAAGCGGAATGAGGATAAATTGAAGAAAGAGTGTTTTGAAGGGATGGAAAATCTTCGAATACAGAAATTTGAAACACATAAAGTTCCCAAGAGATTGATTGCAACTGAGAAGGAGTTAGCTGAAGCACATCAACAGATTTCTAATCTCAAGATTCAAGTCATCGATGCCAATCGCTTGTTGAACAATGTCTCTAATTCTCAAGTATTTACAAGCTTTCTAGCTAAGGATGAAAATTTTGAAAAGATGTTTGACAAAACAGCTTCGCCTCCTGCTCAAATCAAAGAAGCATTTATAGATGTGAAGGAACAAGTGGGAGATTGTGATTATTCAAAGTTTTCATAATCGGTTCAAGAAGAAGAGAAGGTTGTACAGAAAAAGTAAAACAAGAAGAACAAAAAGAAGAAAGGAAAGAAATCTGAGATTCCTCTAGCTCCACAATTTGTATCTGGTTCTTCTTCTGCTGACAATGAGAAATCAGCTAATTCAAGTGACAATATACGGTCTCAACCTGACTTTGATGAGACAATTTTCTATGATCAAAAGAATGTAACTGCAGTGAAAGCTGAATTTTCTCGATTAGCGAAGAATGGACATTCTACATCTGAGGAGAAGATTTCTGGAAAGCATGTAGGTTTGGGTTTTCAAAGGATGAAAGATAGAGTTGAGGTTGTTCAAGTTTTAAACCCACAGAAATCTGAAGAAGCTTAAAATGAAGCAAATGAAGAAGGAGGTCTTCAAAGCAGATAAGGTTCAACTTGAGAGATTCTACAAGCTCAAAGGTTCAGACCAGCTTTTCTCTGATAAAGAATTTCCACTTCATTGCGTCGATGCAAAAAAGATTTCTGAAGTCTTTATCCGAGATGCTGCTTCATTAAATGTTTAGAATAAAAAAGCTAAAGTTTCTTCTGATGATTTTTCTTCTCGAAACCCAACTTCCAAGTGGGTTCATGATCATCGTCTACAGGTATATGATTCTATCTCTGATCATGCTCGAGATATTCATGTTTGTTGTTCTTCGCAGGTACCTTCAAAGTGGGACAAAACAAAACGAATATGTTATGTTTGCCGCCGACCAGGGCATATGGCAAAAGATTGTCCACTGCTTGCTGATTCATCTCAGCGGTTTCACAAGAAACCAGTTTTTGATAAACCTGCCAAACCAATGTTCTTTAATGAACAAGGCAGAGTTTTTGATGAAGTTGAGCCTACATTTTTCTTCAAACAAAAATGTTTTGTTCCAATCTTTCATAAGCCTCAAAATGTAGGTTCATCATCGCTCACCTATGGTAACTTCATCAAAAACTGATTTATCAAAACCAAAACAAACCTAAGGTGGTTGCTAAGCAAAACCAGGACACTGGTCGACCAGAAGCAATTCGCTTCGAGTCATTTATGAACTAATCAGTTTGACCAGTGTGCAGGTACTTCTAGAAGACCTATTGACAATTTCAAAGTTGTTGATGGAGGAGTATTCTGTTTTAACTTAAATTTCATGATATATCTTTCTAATCTGAAAATTTTTCTGACAAATCTAATACTGAAAGATATCCATGTTGATTGATTACTTTTACTTTCAGTATGCATTTTCCTTTGATAAAAACCAAAAAATAGAGTCTTGTTTTCGTAAAATGAAAATCCACAAATAGAGTTTTCATTTTAAGGGGGAGAAATGCATGTAAGGGGGAGAAATTGTGAAAATGCATGTTATGGGAAGAAGGTGAATACATGCCAAATATATAAGGAAGGTGAATACATGCACAATATAAAATTTGAGAAATTGATCATTAGGAAATGATGGTACATTGGCTTACGTATCTGACTCATGGATAGAGTAGATGAAAGGGCCATAAGATCATTGTTTGATATGTTTGGTAGGCTTGGCAAATCAAAAAGTATTCAGATGTGATATACACTAAATACTATTGCTTGACCATGTGGATAACATCTTGATGCGTATTAAATGACACAAAAAGAAAAATAAGTGTGAAATTCAAAATGAGAAGTCACTGTGTATACATGTGTTCATTTTGCAAAGATTTTAACTTGTTTGATTTTCTTTATTTTGTCAAATGATCGGACTTTCTCTGCGTGTCCACAAGACTGACCTGATCGTTGTTCGTTTGACGTTCTGCTTTATTTTCTTTGGTGTTTCATATAACTCATCGGACTTTCTCTGCGTGTACGGGAGTACTGACCAAATTGTTGTTGGGTTATACAATTTCAACTTGTTTTATTTTCTTTATTTTGTTAAATCCGAGGCCTTATCTGCGTATCGAAAGATCGACCTTAAGGTAGACGATTTAACGTTCTTATTTCTTTGTGCATGGAACACAGTTGACGATATCATGAAAATATTATACGTTGTGATAATTCACAAGTGTAATCACACAAAAAAGAAAAAGCAAAAGAAAAGGAAAAAGTAAATGTCTAGATATGTCTGATAGTGTGGGATACACTGGTCTAAGCAAATCTAATCAATACCTTAACATATCCAGATGTGATGAGTATGATTCTGCCTGAGTTTAAGATGGAAAAATTATACTGGCAGTCAGCATCACCTATGTGTTTCAATTAGTTGAAATTGAAGTGTAGTTTAGTGCGTTATGTCCAATATGATCCCATATAGTGATCTTTCTCATATCAAAAATAGAGTTTGATTCTGTAGTGCATTTTATTTTAGTTCAAGAAAAGTACAAAAAGATTTTTGGTGTCTTTTAGCATAAGTTTGAAAAATCAAAAAGATTTTAGTTTTGTTTTGATATAAACTTTCTAAAAGTCAAAAAGATTTTGTTTCTACTTTATTTTCGATCTGATCAACACGTGATACAAAATCAAAGTTTCAAAATCATGTCTTGGAGTCTCAAAGAATCGTTTTGTGCCAAGATTATTTAAGTAATTCAGCAGGTTGCTAAAGAGCAAGATTTCGCAATTTCAAGTCTTTTGAAGCCGTTGATAAAGACCAGAGATACACTAAACATCGTCAAGTATTCAAGATCAAGTAACATTTCAGTTAAAGAAGAGTTTGTTCGAGATTTCATGTCCTTGAACGAACGGATTCTACATTTGAGTGGGGGGGGGGGGGGCTTGATTGAAGATACAGATTTGAAGATGTTGAAGTGATATTGCACACGACGAGGGGGAGTTTGTTGATACCTGATATGTGCGTCGTGTGAAGTATCGAGTTATATCAAGTCAAAGAACAAGTTCAAGAAAAAGGTCCATAGGCCGAACCTGGTCCGAACCTGAGGTTCGGACCTGCCGAACTCAGAGTTTGGACAGGGTTCGGCCAGTGCCTATAAATAGCGTGTTTGTTCTTTGTGTTCACTAGTTCTGAGAGTCTGAGCTTTGTTAAGTGTGTGTTTCTAAAGTATTCTCTTTGAGTCTGATTCTAAGTGAATACTGATTATAATTGTTCTTTGTTGATCAATAAAACAATCGGTTAATTACTCCGAATAGCTAGATTGAGTAGACGATCCATTGATCTCGCATTTTCAGCTTGGGTGCACAAAATCTGATGGTTACAGAATCAACTAACTAATTCAAACGAAAGAAAATCTTTAAACACACAGATTTTCTTCTTTTATTCTCAACGTACGAAGAAAAATCTTTAAACTCGTAGATTCTCTTCTAATAATTGCACCAAGCATATTTTTTTTAATTTTATGCATCGGCATATCATATCTGTTCTTTTCTTTTGGCAGGGATTATTCTACTAACATACCTAACAGATAGCTACTCGAAAACAAAGGTAAAGAGAAAAATGGGCTAAGGCTATTAGGTTTAATAGGGTGATCAAACGAAATGGAAATGGGGCTCAATAGGGGTAAACTAGAGGAAATTTGGGTAATTGGGCATAGAAATATAGATGAGAACAAGTTAAAGGTTCAAAAGAAAAAAGGTTTATCCTAGGGTTTGCCTCTATCATATTTGCTTGTTTCGTAAGTGCAGTCTCGTAACGTATACAAATGTCAAGTTCTAGAAGTAGGTCACATGTGGCACTCTCTATTGTTATACAAGAATAAAACGTAAGCTCCTAGTGAGTAGAAAGCTTAATTAAGGCTCCAAAAATCTCACTATGGAAACGGAATGGAAACAGGGCTTAATTCTGGTTGATTATCTAGGCTTCCCTCTCGTACTCGCACACTGGAATTGTTGTCTAAGTTTTTGTATAGCAATGAATGGAAGGTGGAAAAAGCTTTGCCTTGGTCTAGCATACAGAGTTAAGAAGTCTACTTTAGGATCCACAAAATTAGTTGAAAGACTACCTAAGCTAACTAATCTAACTAGGTCCAGATAGACGACTTACTTCCCCGGCAACGGCGCAAAAAAGCCTTTGATGCACACAAGTATATATAAATAATATATGCAAATATGACCTTCAAATTTATAAGACCTAAATCATCTTATAACTACGCATGCACATATAGGAAAGTGGACCTATCGTATGGTAGC
>JBCNJP010000025.1:59719208-59745679 GCA_039602395.1 Deinandra increscens subsp. villosa
CAACCCAAGAGCAGCATGCAGATGCTGCTACATATTCTACCTCAGCGGTTTATTTTGATACGGTTTGCTGCTTTTTGCACTGCCAAGAGATGAGTCTATCACCCAAATATTGACATCCAACTGATGTATATTTCCAGTCAAGTTCAATACCTCTATAATTGCTGTCAGAAAATGCATATAATTTAAATTCAGAATGTTTACGATACCAAAGCCCAAGTCGAGGCTTACCCTTCAAGTATCTAAAGATTCTTTTAACAACATTAAGATGAGAGATTTTAGGTTTAGCCTGATATCCTACACACTTACACACATCGAACATAATATCAGTTTGACTTGCAATTAAATACATGAGTGAGCCAATCATTCAACGATACAGATTCTTGCTCACATCCTCTCCATCAAGGTCTAGAAGTAGCACAGGTCTGGACGCCATGGGAGTGGATATAGGCTTGCAATCCTGCATTTTATATTTCTCTAAGATCTCGTCCACATATTTGCCATGATGGATAAGAATTCCAGATTCATCTTGCTTCCTCTGCAAAGCCAAAAAGAAATTCATCTCTCCTTGAGCACTCATCTCAAATTTCAGCTTCATAACTTCTTCAAATTCAGTGCAAAGCTCTTAATTTGTGACACCAAAGATGATGTCATCAACATACACTTGAGCCATGATAAAATCATCTTTCATCTGTTTGTTGAACAACGTCTGATCCACCACACCTCTTGTGTATCCATTTTCCACCAAATACTTCGTCAACGTATCATACCAAGATCTACGTGCCTGATGCAATCCGTATAGAGCTCGATCTAACCGATAAACATAATCAGGATGATCAATGTCTACAAACCCAGGAGGTTAAGCCACATAAACCTCCTCTGATGCACAGCTAGAAAGATACGAATTGCCTCCAGACGAGAAACAGGGGCATAGACCTTATCATAATTAATTTCTTTTTCTTGCTTGTACCCCTGCATAATCAGTTTTGCTTTGTTGCGAACATTCACCCCACTATCATCTTTCTTATTCTTGTACAACCACCTAGTAGGAATGATCTTCTTGTCAGTTGGTTTCTTTACCAATTTCCATACTCCCAATTTTTGCAAACTGATTCAGTTCTTCATGCATTGCATCCACCTAGTTTGGATCTTTTAACGCCATAACAATATTAGGAGGCTCGATCTGAGATAAAAATAAGAGAAAAGACATCTGTTATTAACGCCTGCACAACTTCTTGTGATAACTCTTGAAGATACTGGCCCGATTATGTTGCTGACAAGATGATCTTTGTGAATTTTGAGCTCTCAAATTTCTGGCACAGTTGCTACTACAGGCAAGTTAGTTGGAATTTCATGAGAGTTAGAGGTACTATCAGCAGCAGCTTCAGTCACAATTTCATCAATAACTTGTTCCTTATGAATTACATCCATACCACCCAAGTTTGTACCCTTCTCTTCACTTTCCTCAGAACTTGAAGTACTTGAACATCCGATGTATTAGACGTCGTAATTTTGATCGGAGGCACCATTAATGACTAAGCACCTACAAATTCTTCCTCTTCTGGAAAAATCTCTGACATGTGAAATGTTTCAAATAATGAGCCATAGTCAAAGATCCAGTCCGAACCAGTGCCTGCATTTGTAGGATTTTCTTCCATCCACTCAACACTTGTTGATTCAATTATCATCTTTGTCGTCTTGTTGTAGACACGATACGCACTGCTCGTAGAGTAAGCTATGAAATAATAATCATCAAATTTAGCATCAAATTTACCAACATCGGTTTGAATAAGTACAGTGCAAGGACAGCCAAAAGCCCTGAAATGCCCCACTTTGGGCTTTTCATTATAGAAAATTTGATATGGAGTTTCCTGCAGACGCTTGATGATTAGCACACGATTCTGTACATGACAAGTTGTATTGATGGCTTCAACCCAGAAAAATATCGATAATTTTGAATCACAAAGCATTGTTCTAGCAGCTTCAATCAATGTGCGATTTCTTCTTTCAACGACTCTATTCTGTTGTGGAGTGTATGGAGCACTGTATTGACGAGATATTCCTTTGACAACACAAAATTGATTCATTTCTTAATTTTTGAATTCTGTGCCATTATCAATCCGAATTGCCTTTACCTTTAGATTCATTTGGTTTTCGATCAGAGTAATAAACTGCTTGATCAACTCTAGAGCCTCATACTTATTTCCCATGAAAAACACCCATCTGAAACGAGAGTAATCGTCTGTGATGACGAGACAATACGAGAACCTTCTAACACTTTTGATTGACATGGTTCCAAACAGGTCCATATGCAGAAGTTGAAGCACCATTGAGATGGAATTGAACATCTTAGGTTTGTGTGGAAGCTTGTGTTGCTTTCCCTTGGCACATGCTCATCATTTTTCTACATTTACATATTCTGAATCGAAGATTTCGAACATAATCTTCTCTAGCCAGCTCATTAAAGTTCTTCAAATTTGCATGACCCAAACGTCTATGCCACAACAAACCCAACTATTCATTTGATTTGGAGAGTAGACGAGCAACATCTGACGCTGGATGTTTACTCATGTTCAAAACATAAGAGTTTCCTCTCCGAGTTGTTCGCAGAAAAACCCAATCATCAGGAATCTTGAAACGTGGTCTCGAGATCAAGCATTCTTTGTCATCAAACATTACAGGATATCTTCTATCACAGATTTGAGACACACTGAGCAGACTATGATTCAGTTCTTGAACATAATAGACATCTGAGAAGCTGAGACAACCATTTTTCACTATTCCCTGTTTAATAATCTGACCACCAACATCTCTCGTGAAAGATACATATCCGACATTAAATTCATGTACATCCTGTAGTAAGGATATGTCTCCGGTCATATGCCTGGTACAACCACTATCAACATACGAGAGATTGTTGACAGTCCTACGTAATTGTACCTGCACAGCATGAGAAATCAGTTAGAAATTGGTACCCATGCCTTAGCATATCTGGGTACTTCCTTTTTAACATATTCTTTTCGTGAATGCTCACAGATTTTGAGCTATGTTTTGGTTTGCACACAGAAATTTGTTTTTGATCAAGTGGAAAATTCTTATGTGGAATTTGAACTTTGTTTCTAGCAAACATCTTGACATTTTTAAAATCACCTTTTTACAACATTCTGATTAATTGGCATACTTGCACATCTATATTTCTTATGATAAATGCCTCTTTGAACAAAAGTGTGATTTTTCGGTTTGCTAACATTCAACTGTTCATCAGTGTGTTTTGTCTTAGGTGAATCACTGAGCTTAGCCTTAGGGTTTTGAGCCTTCATTGATTCCCCTCAAACAAAACTTTCTGATTGTTCCCCATCTACCTGACATTTTCATAATTCATAGCTTTACTACCTCGATAAGATTGAGGATAGTATGGTTCATATGATTTGTTCAAACAAGTAGGAGCAAAATGTCCTGGTTTACCACAGTTAAAACAATTTAAGTTCCTAATGTTGCCACATTCATATGATCGTCTTGGATAAGACGATTTCAAAGAAGGTTTATAAGCCCATTTTTTGAATTTTTTGTTTATCCTTTTCAGATTGTGTCAGCAAACAATATTGCTCAGAATTAGTTTTATTTTGACCGATTAAAAGCAGTCATAAGCTGAGGATGATTTACAAAATCATTAGGGCGAGCTTCTCACAAAACTTTTACATTCATGACACGCAATTTAGAACCATCAATTTCACCAAAATTCAAACCATTCAAAGTTCTCAAACCAGACTCGGCAGACTCAGTTGTTGCCGACTTATTAGACTCAAACACAGAAGGTTTTAAATCATAAATAGACTCAAAAACTTTGTTCACTGGTAAACAATTATTAAAAGAACTGATTTGTGACATCTTCAACCCATTTGCATTCACCATCCCTTCTTGAAACATCCTTAATTTTTACATCATTTGCACATGAAACATAAATGTTAGAACAAGCCACATCAGCATGTGAGTGAACTGTAGTTTCAGCAAGATTAGATGGAACAGTCACATCTAACTTTTCACCAATGCATCCTATATTTGAAGATGACATCCTATCAATTTCTTCCTGAGTTCTGGGAGACACTCCTATCAAGATGTTGTCTATAGGAGGTGCAACTTCCTTATAGTCAGAAGTTGATCTATCAACTTGATCATCAAGAGCCAAACCTATTATGTCTCTAGGAACCGGAGGTGGAACACCACTTCTATTAATCTATTGATGATCTGTTCCTAAACCAAGTTTGTCTCTACCATATTGACTTGTGTTTATGATACATGATAATTTCATACTGGCATCAAGTAAATGTTAATTTCTCATCTTGTTGGAATTTATCTTAACTAACAGTTCATTATTCTCATGTTGAAGTTTATCTATCTGTTGTTTAAGCTCACTAATTTCAAATTTGGCCTGATCATAAAGGATAGTTTTTTCAGTGGCTAGGTCATGAAATTTTTGTATATATGCTTTTAGAGCTTTTACCTTATTCTCACTCTTAGCTAATATACCCTTAAACGAACTAGTGGCACACTGAGAATCAAACAACTGAAGTTCTAGATTTTTCCTAATTTGTCTCAAACCTAGAATTAAACGTGCACAAGTAGGGTTAGAACATACCAGATTTTTAGATTCTTCACTTTCAGCCGTGAAGGCATGCTGCTTGACTTTTTCATTTTCATCACCCTTTACCTGAACCTGAAATGCATGAGTGAGGCTTAGATCCTTCATTTGATCACTCCATTCGTAACCAGAACTCTACACAACCAAGGCTTGACCCTTTTCTAGCTTCCTGCTTCTTCTTTTCACCAGTAGCTCCTTGATCATCAGCCCTTGCCTTCTTTTGCTTGGTACATTCTCTAGCGAAGTGACCATATTCATCACAATTATAGCATCTGAGCTTTGACATGTCAAAACCCATCTTGATTCTGTTCGGATCCTGCCACACATTCTTTCCTGTCCTTGCCATAAATTTCTTTTCCCTGAAAACTGCCATTGCCATTTTCCATAAGACTTCTAACATCTCTTCATCTTATCTAGTTCAGTTCTTCAGACAACATTTAAGATGTGACCAAGTTTCCTGCAAGTAAAGCATTATAGCATGACATAAAACCTGCACCTAATACAAAGTTAGGATCAGCAATAACGTTTGCAATATACACTGCAGCAGATGATGAGGATCTTTGATGTGCTTTAAATTACACATCTTTTTAGTAGTTAAACACCCACAAATGTTGATGGTTTATGTATCATTTTGGTTTATTTTACCCTTTGTTTGGTATGAAATGTCATAAACAGGTAAATAAGGGGGCCAGGGGGGCCAAAGTGATATTTGAAGATTTTACAAGGATTTGAAGAGAAATTGCTCAAGATTAAGAGGATTTGCTTTTTCTCCATGTCACGTCTCATTACAATCATCACGCGCCGTTATAGGAGCATTTCCAGAAACCCTAATCCGTTAATTTATGGCGGCGCTCAAGGCCTATTACCCCATCGCAAGCCGTTATGCCCTGTTTCCAAAACCATAAATGAAAACTATAAATATCCAATCATTTCGATGTTTAAAGAGGTTAGAGAGTTCATACTTGTTACTTATGACTACAGAGAGATTCTAGAAGATAAAGTTCGAGATTCCAAGTCTTAGAAGATCAAGGAGGTGTCCAATCGTTCGTGCAATCAAAGTATTTGAAGATTTGGCCATCGATCGACTTTGGTTTGCATTTACTATGATGTTTTCATTTGATATTGCTATTTTCATTAGTTTAGTCATGAGAAGCTAACTCTCTTGATATCATCTATGACAATGTGATATATTTAGTGTTTTACCCTATGATTTGACATTGACAATGTTTTACATAATGATTTGAGTATAATATTTATGATTCCTCTTGCATATTAGAGATGTGTTTTTGAATGATGTGTGTAACATATCGGGTCTTTCGATTTGTTAGATCCGACCCGATTTCATGTATTCAGACCCGTGATCGATAAACTAATGAGAGTTATGTTTTCTATAGTGTTTTATATCTTATTTTAAGTTATTGGTTCCATTATTATGTTTATTGGTTGATTGACGGTTCGATTTTCCTCTAATATGGATTTTACGCGAACACGTCACCAGATACGTTCTAACGAGGAATTTGATCAATCTAAGCATGTATGACACTTGGGTGTGATACTAGTTAAGCACACAAGCAAATACAAGCAAGGATTGGTGGAAATTCAAGGTCTAGAGCGCAATCGGTGGAAGTTCGGTAAATCCCGCGTGATTTCGATTCTAACCGGGAGATCACGTTTTTGAGTCTTGGATATAAATTTTATCATGTTTTTGAGTCTTATAATCCCAAAATATATTATGGGTCATCACACACTTGATTGGATCGCAAAACGTTGGTGATTTGATCAATAGTGACAAAAACGACAAAATTAACCCAAAATGCATTTCTGGTGTTATTTTATCAACCGTTAATCATCATGAGACATATTTTATATCATTTTGAGTGGATTAAATGTGGTTAGTATGATAGAGGTCTTAAAATCAGGAATATAGGAAAAAACGGGCTTAAATGTGGTGATATTAGATCGACGGCGCGCGGCACACCAGTGCGGCGCGGAGGTACGCGAAGAAACCCATTTATGGGCCTCGCGTACCGCCCATTGACATCTGACGAGGAAAACACGTTTTGCCCTAAAATTCGACTATTTAAGTAACTTATCTCATTCTAGCATCCATATTTCACCTCCTAATCACTTCTAAAACCCTAAAACGGCTGGAGAGGCACTAGAGAAAGATCTTGGAGGCTTTGAGGCTCATTTTTTGGTGAAATCTAGTAGAGAAAAGCGTCGGTTTTCGGGTTTTTGGTACGTTTTCTCCACTACCGCTTCTACCCTCTTCTTTTCTTATCAAGATCTAGTCAAGATCATGCCTTTATCACTTTTTAAACCTAGATCTAGAGCTTAGATCATAGATCTAGTGTTTTTACACAAAAGATTGGATTTTTATTAATTTCTCAATAATTTTTATAAACTTTTTGTTGTTTTCTTGTTAGATCTTGGTTGATTCACTTAGCCCTTGTTTATGGTTGATTAAAGATGACATTTTTTATGTGTGTTCTTCATGATAAATCATCATACAAGATAGTCTAAGATCCCTAACCTAAAAACATGTTTTAATGACAAAAAGCTTACTTTTTTCTTAACTTTTCTTCATGGATTGTCTTGGATCTTAGATCTCTTTGTTAATCTTATTTAGGTTTTGGTTAAAAGTATGAAAAAACATGAACATGGCTATAGATCTAGTTTAAATCTCCATTCCATCTTTAGATCTAGGGGTTTGTTTGGGAAAAATAGTATTTTTATGACCTAAAACAACTATCTTTCTTGTTTGTGCCTTCTAGATCATGGTAGATCTTAAGGTTATGAACCTAAACTTTGTTTCTACCTCCACATAACATGTTTCACCTAGATCTAAGGGTTCATCTTGGTTTTAAGTAGATCTATGGCTAGATCTAGTTTTCTTTTATGCAAAATAGGACTTTTTATGAATATTTTGACTAGATTTAGGTTATGACCCTAACTATGTTTTAATCTAGAATTTTCATTATAATAATTGCTACCTTAATATTTAGGGTTTAGAATAATCATGTTGGGCCCTTAGAAAAATACTCTAGAACTCGTGAAAATGTTAGATTAAGTTGAATAAACCTTATAATAAATCGTCATGAAAAATAGATATTGTTTTGTCACAATAAATATTGTCCGTCAAGAAAATAGTTAATTTCATAAAAATAAATAAATAAATATTTTGTTTTGGACTAAGTTTTAACCCTTAGGAGGAACGATCTTCTCGTACGTTATCACTCGGTCATGTCACCAACTATTCGCGTATCCGATCATGTTCGTTATGTCACTTTGTATTATACACATGGACTTATTATTTATCCATTTATTTATTGCCGGTGTTATGCTATCACGTTCGATCGTCAAGGTGATCTCCGGGTTTGATATCGCGCCGCTAGCTCAATTTACTTCTCCTTTACTCCACCGTCAGGTGAGTATCATAGCCCTTTTTCTTTTAAGTTTTGGGGTGCAACATGTACCATATCCAAATCATGTTCTTGAACTTTATTTTCCAAAACCGCATGCGAGTAATGTGTTAGATCTATGTGCCTAGTATACGTGAACTTGATTGATCATTGCTATGCATTGTGTTGTGTGTGTTGTACTTATGTGTTGGTCATGTTCATGGTCATGTTCATGTTCATGTTCATAGACGTATTCCCATTAACTCATTTGAGCCGGGGTTACAATAATGGATCCATTGGTCTGGAAACCCACTTGGCCTGCCTCGCGTCTGGCGCCTTGTGATTGAAATCCTAAATGCCGAGGGCTTGGGTTACATCGACCCCCATGTGCTATGTTTCATCCCTTGTTTACTATGCTTGTGTTCATGGTTTAACATATAATCGCATGTTGTATTATTTACTATGTACGTATTTAAACCTATGATTACTCACCAACTCTTGTAGTTGATCGTATTTTCTACAGGTTGCAGGTGGTGCTGTTTGATCTTGTTATCGACGCTTTAGGATTATGCATAGGACTTAGCAGACCTTTTAAATAAAACTAGAACTTTTATGAGATATATGAACTCGATGTTTCGTGGCATGTTTATGTTTGACTTTGTTGGCTGTTTTATGAAAATTGACATGATTAAATATAACAACTTTAATAGTAATGTGAGCATCCGGACAATCTTAGCGCCCCGACGTAAATTCTGCCATCGGTTGGGGTGTTACAGATTGGTATCAGAGCCACGGCTATAGGGATCTAGGTTATTAGAAATGGTTGACCTAGACTATTGCCTTAGGCGTCCTGCATGAGAACCTCATGCCTTGGATGCTTAGTTAAAATTATTTGTCCATTTTATGCTTCGATTCTCGTTGGTCACACATATACATACACAAATCACTAAGGTTTCCTAGCCTCTTCCTTAGAAAATGGTGCCTTACGTACCATTAAGAAAAAATGTGTTTTCTCGATATTGAACTCTCGTCAGAATTAGGGTTTTGGTGGTAAACATGTAGCAACTGGAAGGGTGGATACGCCGGTAGACGGGGTCTCTGTCTAGAAAAGCATTGCGCATAAACCCAATCAACCGCTGGGCCCGGACGCTCACCTGGGACCCCCCGACGAGAGCGTTGAAACATATTAGGCCAAAGCATGTTTTACCACTAGGGCCCGAAACTGATTAGTCTCGGTTGTAGCCTCTCAATCGGGAGGTGAGAACCACTCCGATATGATTTATCTCAATTACTCGATTTTGTGATTTCACGCGGTTATGTTTAAAATGATTTTTGGAACTATGTTGATCTGAGTCACATGACACGATTCACTAACACACACACATACACATATGTATATACATGTATTTATGTTCAAAACATCATAAACTCTAAATTTGTTTATCGATCACATCATTATCTAATCCTTAATCCTTGTTTCTTTCCTTCTTAGAATGTCGATTCATTTCAAAGGGCGCCGTAAGGGCGATAGCGGCCAAAAAATGGCCTCGGTTATCACGAAACAAATGGTCGAGGTCCTCCCGAACATTATGGTCCAAATCCAGCAGGGTCTGAATGCTAATCCTGCCAATGCTGCTGCTGTTTCAACTTATACCTTCAAGCACTTTAACTCATGTAACCCTCCTAAATTCAATGGAACCGAGGGTCCTATTGGGTTACTTCAATGGTTTGAGGGGATGGAGAATACTTTCATCAACAGTGACTGTCCCGATGAGCTGAAGGTCACTCGTGCCACCAGCACCCTGATCGAAAAAGCCCTTACTTGGTGGAACGGAGAGAAAAGGATCCGTGGGTTAGATGAAGCCCTAGCTTTATCTTGGGATGAACTAAAAGAAATCATGAGGGAAAAATATTGTCCTCGCAGTGAACTAAAGAAACTTGAGCATGAATTCCGGGCATTGAAACAATACAGTGGGGAACATCAGGAGTACACAGACCGCTTCTATGAACTGAAAATCTTGGTGCCTGAGATCGTCACTCCTGAGATCCGAGCTATTGAAGCTTATGCTGGTGGGTTACCTGAGCAGATGTAGGACTCTATCTGGGCCAGCAATCTTGTGACACTCGACAGTGTCGTTCGTCTCGCTGCTCGTCTGACCGATAATTATGTCAAGGCGGGTAATCTGAAAAGGAGGAGTTCAAAGAAGGACTCGGGCGCTGAAAAGACCGAGCCCGCGGTCGAGAAAGAATTCAAATATGAGTCTTCTTCTGGTAAAGGTAACAAAAAGAAGCGTAAGGGGAGAAACTTTGCGGTAACTGCTACTCCTGCAGCACCCGCTGCAGCTCCTATTCTTGTTGTTCCTGTGGCCCAGTGGGCTCCAAATGGCCCTCCTCCCAAGAAGCAATATACTGGGCCTCATCCATTGTGTGCTAGGTGCAACCGCCACCACCCGACCCATATCCTCTGTTGGCAATGCACTACTTGTGGGCTGCTTGGTCATAATGCCAACAACTGTCGCCGAGCTAGTCAAGCCCAACCTTTGAGGAACCAGCCCATGGCCCAATACCCGGCCCAACCTTTGATAGCCCAAGCTTCAAATGTTCAAGTTCAAGTTAGGGCTTGCTACAATTGTGGGTCCACTACCCACCTTCGTAATGCATGCCCCGCCCTCGCTGTGGTGAATCAACCTGCTACTAATGCTGCCCGTGGAGCCCCTACTCGTGCCTTCAACATCAATGCAGTCAGGTTCGAGTTTGATTTACTTCTTCTATCTTATTGATCTCCATCATTTATTACCATTAACACTAACATGGTTGGTCATTGCTAATCAGGCTCAGGCGAACCAGGAAGTGGTCAATGGTACGTTTCTTATCAATAATCGTTATGCATCTATATTGTTTGATTCTGGTGCGGACCGTAGCTTTGTATCATTAGAGTTTGAGCCTTTGCTTGCTTCTCCTCGTATTATGCTTGATTCTCCATTATCTGTTGAAATGCGGACAGTAAACCGGTTGACCTCGATTCCGTGATTCACGACTGCAAGTTGGACTTTAAGGGTCATATTTTCCCTATCGATCTCATTCCTATGCCTCTCGGGAGCTTTGATGTCATCATTGGTATGGATTGGTTACCTAAAAATCGTGCCGAGCTTGTCTGCTTCGATAAAATCATTCGCATTCCTCGTCCAGATGGCCAGTTTTTGTTGATCCATGGCGATAAACCATCTGGTGGGCTTAAGCTAATGTCATGCACTAAAGCCCATAAGTACTTACGCAAGGATTATCCGGCATTCCTGGCACATATTATGGAAGTTCGAGATAAAGAAAGGGGAATTGAAGACATCCCGGTCGTGCGAAACTTTCCTGAAGTGTTTCCCGATGATATAGCGGGTCTTCCTCCCGTTCACCAAGTGGACTTCCGTATTGATCTCATTCCAGGTGCCACTCCTATTGCGAAGTCACCTTATCGCCTCGCACCCTCAGAAATGCAAGAGTTGGCTAAACAACTACAAGAACTTTCTGATAAAGGGTTCATCCGTCCGAGTTCATTTCCTTGGGGAGCGCCTATTCTGTTTGTTAAGAAAAAGGATGGCTCTCTTCGCATGTGCATCGATTATCGTGAGCTTAATAAACTCACAATCAAGAATCGTAATCCTTCGCCTCGTATTGATGATCTCTTCGACCAACTTTAGGGTGCTTCTTGTTTTTCAAAGATCGATCTTCGTTCCGGCTATCATCAGCTTCGGGTCGCGTAGGAGGATGTTCTTAAAATCGCCTTCCGCACCCGTTACGGCCATTTTGAGTTCACCGTGATGCTCTTCGGTTTGACAAATGCTCCTGCTATATTCATGGACCTCATAAATCGTGTTTGCAAACCTTGTAAGTCCCGAAACCGGTTCTAAACACGATATCACTACTCGATTGAGTGTGCGGAATCCAGTCAATCGAGTGATTCAAGATGCAAGAAATAGAAATCGAAGAACACAATAATTAAAATAATAAAACCTGGAACAAAGTGCACACGATTAATAATCGTCTGGTACACAAGAATGCTTCCTAGCTCCACGCAATCTCCTTCTCTCTCTATCAAATTCGTGAACCCCTGATATGAGGGATTAAGTTTGATTTTATAACAAACTTAACTCTAATCCCTCTAAACTGGACCGGGCCCAATATCTAAACCCAATTACAATCTAGCCCACATAACACTTTACTAACTATTACAAGCCCAACACTATAACTAACATTTAATATTGCAAGCCTCATAATTCTAGGCTCTACAATCTTCCCCTAGGCTTGTGATATTAAATGTCTTTGACTTTCAGTCTTCAACTTTGCAATCTTCTTTTGGCTTGAACTTGTGTTGGTGAAGACCCTTCCTTCAACAATCTTCAGTGGGCAGCAACGAGAGACTTTTGGGAGCATGCTCTCAATCAGCATCAGCTTGGACTTCTAAGGATGAACAAGTAATGAAAGAAGGATTCTCAAATACTTGCTTCTTCTTGAAAACTATTGAGTCATTGCTGAATCAGTAGTAACTGTCTTGACTTGCTTGTGACTTCAGAGGACAAATTTTGAAAACCTCTGTCTTGGCATTCTTGAATTTCTTGTTGTGACTGCTCTGCATCTTTTCTTCAATTAGCTTCCCATAAACTTGAGAATGGTGTCTTTGGAAGCTTTACTTGAACAACCAACAAACTTCCCCTGAGCATAGGGTAAGTCCTTTTCCGGCTGGTTCTTCAACACGAACAATAGCAGAGTTCTTGCTTTGGTCAACTGAGTCCTTGACCTTCTTCTCCATGAGTTGTCTTTCTCACTTAACCTGTCAAACACAACATGAACAACACTAACCAGACGATGACTGGTTATCGGGTTAGCATTATTTATCCAACAACACTTCCCCTGAACCCGAGGACTCTTCGCATTATCTCCCCCTGAGGTTCTGAGGGAGGGTCAAACTTTCTTGCATAAAACCCATAAAAAATTTATTTAAACTTCTCAAATCAACCTGGCCAATTCATAAACTTAAGATAACACAAAAGAAACAAAACAAACATACCAAATTACTAAACGAGAAGGTTTTATTTTGGGATCAAACCGTCTTTGTCTGAACTGAGGAACCCTTTTCAGCATCTGTTACTTGAACACGTCCAGGTGATTGCCAGTATATTGGTCCTTCTTAAACCCATGTTCCTCATTTTCCCGGTTGTTTGTCACTTATTGATCTTTTAGGTGCATTAATTTATGAACATCCGACAGTCACACACAAATCCTAGGTAATTAATATGTGCAGTCTATCAAGCTTAATCATTCCCTACCACATATTTTCACATTCCCATATCCAGAGTTTTGAATCTTTTCTCGAGACTTGGTTGAGAAGAGAAAGAACAGATCATAAGAGAGATAGGGATAATATACAAAGACTTGTATGATTTCAACTTAGAGGCGTTTATCAGTCAGGTGGTAACCTTTCATCAAAGACATAAGCCTAGTCATAAAGTCAGGGCTAAAGGGTTTTGGACGCTAGAGGGTCTCTTTTGTTGTGCACATTGGCATCTTTTGGGGTGTAAATTATATACAGTGATCTGCAAGCACGTTAATCCAGACTAACCAGGTCTTTGCTCACGCAAAACAGAGGAAAATCTGATTAACACGTCAACCATTCTACACCAGGTCATTGCTCACGCAAAGCAAAGGCAAGACTTGACTGACGGCTTTGACATCCCCAGATCTTTGCTCACACAAAACAGAGGGGACGCTGACTTTTTGAGATTTTCGATTCAACACTTTGGAGTCCGGCGTGTGTATCGGGAACAATTTCGCAGTCAAATAGAACAAGCACTTAACCTAAGTGTGTGTTTCCCGTCAAATGACATACTTTATCTTTAAGTGTTGTGACGCATACCTTTGTTTTTGGAACTGAGCCTACCGAGCAAATCACCTTGGATCATGTCTTTCACTTTTGCCTTACGCGTGTCAGTCATTCTGAGAACGAAAATATTTCACTTCCCTGCCTTCTCAAACACAAACAAAAGATTAAAAATTAGAAAGCACAATTTTCTTTAGGGGTCAACTATTTCATCTTATCTATTCTTCCCCTTGCTTTTTGATTTTTAAAATCAACACACATGTTTTTTTTTCTTTTTTTTTTTTTTTTTTTTTTGCACACACAGATACATCACTAAATATCTCCTAAAACTGGCCAAGCTAACCTTCAAAGTTTATCTTTTGAAAATTTTCTGAAACAAACAATTAGCCAAGAAACAAACAATTCAGACAGTGTTACCTTTTTCTGCTGATGTTTTCAGATTTACCTCTCACAAGGATAACATACTCCCCATTAATATCTGCATGTCATGAACTGAAGAGATGCCTTCTATCCTGTGCCTGGAACAATAACTATCACAAACAAACAAGGTTAATGAAAGTCCTCCTTGATTGTTCCTGCACACTGTGAGAGATTAGTTAGCAATTAAAACCCAGGCCATTGTGTTTATGGGAAGACCCGATGAATCAATGAAAGTTACTTCTTTTAAACACATGCCCTTTGAAAAATCAGAAATTTGAGTTGCAACTGCCTTTGATTTTGGTTTCCAAATTCCAGGTGATTTGAAAGTTGTTTTAGTCACCTTTGAAGTAGTGACTTTAGGTATTTCAACCTTCTTCATTTCAGGTTTCCTTTTCAAAACAGTTTTAGTTACCTTTGGAGGGGTAACTTTAGGTTTGTCAACTTTGTGTTGTTTTGAAATTGGCTTCTTCACTTTTTTATGAAAATTTTCAAAATTTGGAAAAACATATTTTTGGTTTGAAAATTTTCTTTGCTCTTTGGCAGCGCCCCAATGTTGACTAGAGGGTTTTATCGAAGGAGAAACAGTCTTCATCGCCTTAGGTGGCTGCACCTTCATTGGCTTAGACTTTATTGAATCCTGAGACGAAACACTCCGACTTTGCGGATAATACGGCTCACATGGGCGATAGAGACAATTTCGGGCAATGTGACCAGGATTGCCACAATTAAAGCAAGTTTGCTTCTTCAGGTAGAAGTCAGAAGTGTCACCGTTTGAGCTGTATGGCTTTGATGGATAGGCATTGAGATTCGGTTGCATGTTCAGAAAGACTCCAGATCTCCAGTTGTTCGATCTTTCTGACCTTGATCCATTTCCGTTGAATCTTTTCTGGGTCATTGAAAACTGAGCAGAACCAGACATTTGACCTTTTAGGCCCACTGGTTTCGTTGAGAAAAAGTTGTTTTGCCACTGCATGAGCCCACTGATGAGTTTCGAGACTTGTTTGTCATCTTGGGCCTTTCAATCTTGATTGGAACGGAATTTGGAGGCTTGATGGTGATCTTGGGCCTTATACTCTTAATGTGAGATGATAAACCACCATCATGACCCAAGCCTTTGAACTTAGTGGTAAATGAGGGTCGCTCTTCTCCTTCAATCAGAATTTACATAGACCCAGTTGTCATGAAGATCTTACCATTGGGCCTTGTAGTCATCACCACTCGTTCCCGCTTTACCTCATCTACAACTTTGGAATAAGGAGTCTCGATCTTTGGATAAGGAACCAACTTTTCTTCATCAGCTCTCTTCACTTCACTAGAGCTTGAACTTGCACACTCAGTAGTGACATTAGCGTTATTCACACAATTTGACTGAGTTGCTTCAGTGGCTGTCTTTTCATTATTATGTGCTGGTTGAGGCCCATATACCATGGTTGCTTCATTCAGCGACTCTTTCAACAATTCATCGGCAGTTTGGGGCACTTTGATGTATTCATGTTGTAATGGGGGAGGAAAATTTACATCCCCGAGGCCAGATGTTTCTTTTACCTGCCCGAGTCGCTCTTCTGATTTGAATAAAGCATGATGAGAGTCCATCATTTTCTTTTGAATAACTTGATGTTTCTCAAGCGCAGATTGGGAGGAGTCAAGCTTGGTTCTTAGTTCCTCAACCTCCTTGGTTAGCTCTTCTACCTTAGCGTTAGCAAGCCTAAGATATGTGCTTTTATCACTCACCTGAGATTGAAGACTCTTAACATCTACATGAATGGCCTCAAGTTTCTCTCTAAAAATTTTGGTCTTACTTTTGCACTTCCTAAGGTCTCTAGCAGTGAGTGCATGATTTGCGGTTTCATTTATGAATTTCTGTTCCCATTCCTTAATCAAGGCACAACAGATGGGGTTTGAGCATTCCTCGCAGTTACAGATCCAAGCTCCATCAGCATGATTGATCTTTCGATTTTCCTCCTCTTTTTCACGAAATGTCCGAAAAAGATATTTCTCCTGACTGAGTTCTTCACCTAAAGACTCTATCCTCTTTTTGTAAGGTTCGACTTGTTTTAGATGAGTATTTAGTTTGTACTCTGCATTGAGACGGTCTCTTTCTTCAGTTCGAAACAGTTGCTTATATTGTTTGATTGATTCGGAGCATGCCGAGTTCGAACATATCTGAGTTTGATCACTCACAAGAGGAGAAGCAACTTGAGTACTTGTCATTTTCTTCTTTGGATGAACTTATGGATCAAATACGAACTGAAAGACTTGAACGGATTGAAAAGGGATGGATCGAAAAGTCTCAACTGGATCGGAAAGACAGCTTTTCGATCGGGCAGAGTTTCGGCTCGACCGAAAAGTGTAAGCTGGTCGAAAAGTCACCAAGGGACTTTCCGATCGAAAGGCGAAACAGATCGAAAGTCACGAAGGGACTTTCCGATCGAAACGGAGCTGATCGAAAAGTCACGAAGGGACTTTCCGATCGAAACAGACCTGATCGAAAAGTCCCGAAGGGACTTTGGACTTTCTGATCGAAAAGAGCGGAACCGGGAAGTACTCTTCGATCGAGAAGTCGATCGAAAAGTATCCAAAAGGGTCGAAAAGCCAAAAATTTCGATCGAAATAAGGGTCCAAGCCACAGATTTCGATCGAATAGCTTATAGAACACGGGCTTCTTGCTTCTGCAATACTTGTAACCTGCACAATAATCACACGAGACTCACAGAAAAAAAAACGTTAGTAACACCTTTGAGACACTTGGAGCACAAATATGAAAATTAATAAAAAACGAATTACTCCGCAAGGTGCAGAAAAATTCAACGATCAAAACCCCGTCAAAATAAATTTGCACCAACTTGAATTGAGTGGCCGTTTATTGCTAAAAATACGATGAATCTGAGCCACAAGTTTCAATTAAATGTCAATGGCATTTCTGTAATTATGAAGAACTTTAAAATGGCGTACATAACAAATTTGATTTTTTTTTTAAATTCGATTTTGATCGAAAGCTTGATGTCAGCTCCAAACTTCCAAAATCCAAAAACCTATTAATCTTAGACCGAAATGCCTTTTGGCGTGAATCGGATTTCTTAATAGTTATGATATATTTTTTTTAATTATATTTTTGGAAATAAATCACAACAGAGGGAAGCAATCTCAAAATCCAAATATGACAACCGGATATATAAACACATAAATTGCTTGTACTAAAAGACAGATTTAGGTAATCCAAGATTTCCGAAATTTCATGCAATTTAAAACTTAAATAAGAATTGACTCCTAAAATCAAGCGGAAAATAACGAAGTGTGTAGGGTTAATTGAGACTAAAATCTTGTGTAAATCGAAATCCTCTTGACTAAATTTGAATAAGCAGGCATAAGAAATTACAACCACGTGAGAACCCTCGATCAAAGATAATAAGAGCAATGAGCAAAAAATATGAACCATAATTAGTTTCTTCACCGCCGACAACCCAAAATCACCCAAACTTAACCGAAAAATCATGTAAAATTGAGAATTCTTGAATCAGATATCGTGAGAGTCTCGAAAACGAAGTTTCTTGGCTCTGATACCAATTGTAAGGATCAAATTAAACCCTCACGCGATATCAAAGTTTATAACCACCGTGCGGAATCTGGTGATTATAGGTGATTGAAGATAAATACAAATAAGATGAATAAACAATGCGAATTAGATCAAGAACACAAACCGATTGAGAAGAAACACTTTACTATTAATCATCGATTGATTACAAACTTGGTCGAAATTCTCAAAGAGAATTTCGAGATCACCAAAAATCGCAAACACCTTAGAAGCAACCACCTATTCTAGTATTAAAGGGGTTCTATATATAGGGAGATACTAAACTTGCAAAACACACTATCTCCTAACCCTACTAGAATTCGGCCCACACCTCCTTTAACCGATCGGACCCCTTAAACCCATCAACCCTACAAAAGTTAGCCCAATTACAAGTATTTACTAGCCCACAAGTATTAAAATAAACCTAAACTTCATCTAATGCGAAAGTCTCATTTTCTAGGTCTCTACAATCTTCCCCTAGGCTTTAGCATTAGACTGTCTTCACATTCTGAATTTCTTTGATAGATTCATCGTTGCTGGATCATAACATAGCTCCTTTGCCACGATCTCAGCTACGGCCCGAGTATAACACTTTGCATATTCTTCAGTGTCTTGATTACTCTCAATCTGATGCTTTACTAGTACCATTATATCCTTCTTCTGAAACCTCATCAAATCATGAACTTCCATGACATTGATTGTCTTTGATTTGCAGAGAATTTTGGCTTCACCAGAATAATCACTATAAGCCCATGTTTGAAAATCATGCAAGCAATCTTCAGGATGTCTCATCGGCAGAGGTATTGTTTTTGTCTTGTCTGTAGGTGGATATAGAACATTTGTGAACTTCTTGGCTTTTACACTCTCCTTTCCTGGGATACTCTTCTTTCCATCCCATTTGAAGACACTCCTGTACTTCTTCACATACGATTTCTTGTGAGGAAAATCTTCAAACCTCTTGAACTTGCTTCGCACAGCATTTTCCAGTTTCTTGTAGAAGTACTTGGCTTGCTCATTGTTTGAAGGATTTGAAAACGGTGCTTGATACAACATTGAGAGATCTACATTCGTCCAGGAGTAAAACTGGGTCCAACTCTTGTAGTATTCCAATGGATACTGACCCTTTCTTCTTACTACGAACATATTCTTCTCTCCATCAAACATCCAGGCTTTAATATCTGCATTAATCCCTTGCTTATCATGATAATGCTCTCCCAACTGGATCAGATACCTTTCAGGAGGATAGGCAAACGTCTGAGCCTCCCAACCTCCGTCAAACTCAGAAGCCGGTACTGTCATATAATCTCTATCCCGAGTATCTTTATCTTCAGTGGAGGCTTCGGGTAATACAGCCTGAGTTTCCTCAGGTATATCAGCTTCAAAGTCAAATGCTAGTGATTGTGAGGAATCACCTGCACCTGAACTTCCTTCTGTGTTACCTGGATCTCCCTTATCACCTTGACTAGAGTTGGACCTGCTTGATCTATCTGAGCTAAGCTACTTGATTAGCTTATGAAGATCTCTGAATTGTCTTGTAAACTCTCGGTTTATCTTCTTCTGATTCTCCAACTCAGTGTTATGAATTTTCTGAATATCAATCAGGTCTTCAATTACCTCACTTTGGACTGTATTCTGGGCTTTCAGAACTTTTATTTCTTCTCTAAGTTCCTTTTCCAGTCTGAATTCAGGGGTTTCTACTGCTTTCCCCTTTTCTTGGGCTGTGGGTTGAGTGGATGATTGACCAGCACCTGAGCTTGTGACTGGTGGTACACGAGGGTCCAATCTCCTTCTTCTTGGGTCACTTGGGCCTTCCACATGGTGTTTTGTAGCAATCGAATCAGTCTCAGTCATTTCTTCAAGAACAGAAGCACCGAGGGGAGGATCCTCTGTGGCTTTCCGTTTTCTAGTCAGTGGTATCTCAGCTGTCTCTGTCTCTTCTTCCCCAAAGTCAACATCATCAAGATACGTGTCATAATTGATAGTCTCATCGCCTTCAAAATTGAGTGCTCCAATCCTCACATCATTTAGATCAACTTCTTCCCAGTCAGGGTCATCAGGAAGATCAACAACTTTCTTCTGAGGAGGAGGTCGACTATGTTCTTCTTCAACAGAAGCATTTCTGTCCACTGGAACTTCCTCTCTCACTATTTCTGCAAATTCTCCAAACTTATCCCCAAACGGCATCTGATCAGACAGTTTCTTCTTTGGGTTGATCATAAGGAAGACTTCAATGACCATAGGCTTCGTATCATGAGTGTCATTTGTCTTCCTCAGTGCTGGATATCTAGAATCCAGAGCTAGCTGAATGAACCTTGGGACTGTTGTAAACTGCTTGTCTCTAGTCACCACAGCTTTCACATCATCAAAGATCAACCTGGACCAGTTGAAATGAACTCCTCTAACTAGTGACACCATAGCATGGGTGTGCACCTGGTTCAGTTGATCAGTTGAGCTCTTCTTTGCAATAACACATTTCTGTAGATAATGAGTCAGCATCCTCCAGTATGGTGGAAGAAGAGCCTTCATTGTGGGAGGAGATACTGTGAGGTAACCCATTTCCTTCAGAAATTGAGAGACCTTTTCTTTATCTAGAGTGATTGGATCTGCAGCAACATCTTTAAGTCTGAGGGCTTGTCTGAAATTTTCTTCAGTCAACACCACCTTAGTTGCTTGTATCTTGGCCATAATCTGCTTTCCAACATCAGATACATATGCAGTCTTCCAGAATTCTTGCTGCATGCGGTTGCAGATAATCAGGTTTGCTGTAAGTGCATAGTGAAGACAACATTTCTTCAATCCTGCTATCATATACTTTCTCATTTTATTTTGCCAGATATGCACAATACCCATCATGATTTGTAACCACAATTATCAAGCAAGCGTTATCTTTATATCATACTCGCATATATCAGACTACTCAGCACATTCAGTCAAGTCAAGAAAGTATCTACAGCCTTTCTTTCTACTTTATTCATGGCAGATAACGTATGCTGATGTACCATCATTTCTCATATGGTTGGATCAATTTCTCTTTTTAATAATTTTCATTTTTTTTTAATTTTTCATTTTTTTAGGAAACAAACATCACACTATTTTTGTGTTTTTCAAATATTCTCCCGCTAAAATTCAACAAACTCTACTTTTGAATTTTCCAAAATTTCCCCCCCTAAAGATATGAAAGATAGTAAAAGTAAAGAAAATAAAATTGATCAATCAACACGGATACCTCGCATTTTTAGATTTTGAAAAATCATTTTTCTCAAAAATGTTTGTGAAATATCAACTCTGTGAAGCGCTAACTTAAGCAAAATACTCCACTATCAGCAACTTTGCAATCACTAATAGGCCTTCTTGAAGCATCCTGCACACAACCTCAAACAATTTTTAGTTAAATACGGGAACCCAAACCGGCTTGGGTCGTCCCGTATCCTCAACAAAATCGTTTCCCGCCGAGGTTGCCATTTTCTGTTTCCAAGAACGAAATGGTTTAGACGATTTCGCCCGATGCGAATCAGAACCATTGAAAAACTTTGACTTGTTGAAAACCATATTCAACAACTCTTCGACCAACATTTTCTCAGGTTTTGAGTGATGTTGTCGATGCCCATAATATGAAAACTCATTTGAATAAGGCATTTTAAAATCATTATTTAAAAGTTGTTTTCTTTTTGAAAAATGTGTTGGTTTTGAAAACTGTGGTGACCAATCATCATAATTTGAGGTTCTACCAACAACCGGCTTCTGATGAGCTGGCTTTCGTTGGTTTTTCTGATTTTGTCTAATAGGTACCTCATTAAGAATCATTGAATCAGATGATGACGATCGATATGAACCACGTGAAAACCGTTTTCGAGTAGCCCAATCACGAATCACATGTCCCGTCTTGTTGCAGTAAAAGCAAGCTCTCTTATCAACCGACTTAGTAGATGACATGGATTCTGTTGACATTGTAGAATGTTGAGAAGAATCACTCTCTAGACTCTCTAACTTAGAATTCGTTGACAGAAAATCAGCTTCAGGGTCACACAAGATATGATTCTTAAGTGGAATCTCCTTTTCTTTGTGAACCTTGATATCCTCCACAATTTCTTCTATCTCAAGCACATCTTGGAATTCATTTCCAACATTCATGTTCTCGTCTTTGCTTTCATATCCTAGACCACCATTCTTTTTAGATTTATCTGGTACCGACTTAGGCTTCTCATGACCTTGTGAAGCAAGTCGAGAAAACTCATCCTTGATGGCATTTAAATCATTTTTATTGGAAAGCAATGATTCATCAATCACAATCTCCGAGAATTTTTCGACTTTCACTTTTCCTGGATTGCCGTCAAAAACCTTTTCCTTATCAAGCAATATGGAACTTGAAACAAATTTAGTTCGCTTGTTAGCATCAAAAATTCTCTTCATTTTTCTTCTTCGACTTTGACTTCTTCTTCTCAGAAGAATTATCAACAAACTTTGAATACTCATGAACTTCTTCCGTTGCTTTCAAAGTATTTATAGAATTTTCAATAACCACAGGAGGTGGAACATTTTTCAGAATAGCATCGCCAAAAATCTATTGAAAATTCTCCTTTTTGCACAAAAAATTTGTGAAAGACGGTGAATTATTGAGATTATGCAACTGTCTTTTAAAATCACACACCTCAATCTTCATATCTGCAATTATCTTTTGCGCTTCAGCCAAATCTTTTTGTGTTGCAATAAGGTCTTCTGTTGTTCTATTCAGAGTAAACTTTTCTCTCCTCAACTGATCATGAGCATCATATGTTTCTTGAACAACTTTTTCCCATCTTTGTTTATAGATCTCAACATTCTGCTTCAAAAGCTTGTTTTCACGAAGCAATTCAGCTTTAGCATCTAACAACTTCGTGTTATCCTCTTGATGACTTAATTCTTTAGCAGTAAGATCAGCAACATCCTTTTCTAGACCTTCAAGTTTGATCTTTGATTTTGCAAACAAATCATCAAAAACTGCAGCCATATCATTTGCTTCTTTGGCTGCTGACATTCACGAGCAAAATGACCAAAGTTGGAACAATTGTAGCATCTGACTTTGAATTTATCAAATCCAATCCTGCCACCAGAATTCAAATCCTTTCTTCCAGTTTTCTTCAAAAATCTTTTCTCGTCTTGCCAACATAGCAAACTGCTAGTTTATGTCCATCAACTCCAAATCATCAGGATCCACCTGATCATAGTCTTCTTCAGTCAACTCAGCATTACTGACATTTCCAGTTATCAACCCATAATATGATGATACTAATGCAGAAACAAGAGCCATGTAATCTTCAGTGGTAGATACCGACATAGCCATCTTTCCCGTGTTCACCAGATTACTTGCTGGGATTGACGTACCACTAATTCTAGGACTATAATTGTAATCAGCACTTTGTGATCCTGAACCAGTTCCCGAACTTGAAACATATCCCGGTAAATTTCCAGCCACAAATGCTGTAGCAGGTGCAGAACTGGTTATCTTAGCTGACTTTCCAGAAATAGTTGCTGCATTTGACCCATAATAGACATCTGGATTCTGAACTGCTGCTGGAGTAGTGTTAACATTCTTCATTTCTAAATCACGAGCTTGCAGTTTACCCACAAGCTTCACAAAAGTCAAATCAGCATAGTCTTTGTCATTCATGATCATCAAAACATATGACTCCCATTTCGATGGCAAACCTTCCAACAATTTTTCCTTCAGCTCTTCTTCATCTTTCTTAATTTGGACATTATCCATTTCAGACAATAAATGACAATATCTCGAAATTAGCTCAGGAACGCCCTCGCCATCAAAATGTTTGAAGTTGTCGAATTCTTTGTTAAGCACCTTCTTCTTGCTTTTCTTATATTGTTCATTGCCCTCACACCTCTCTTTCAGAGTTGTCCATAACTCATGAGAATGTTTGCAACTCTTGAATTGGTGTAATAATTCCTTTGGCAAAGCTTGAGTGATTAAACCGTACGCTTTCTGTTCACGAACAAAATCAGCTTTCTGTGTAAGATCCAAATTTCGTTGCATAATGGGAACATTATTAAGGCCAACAGGATACACATATGGTGCATCCATAGCAATCCATAGATCTGGATCCGTTGTTCCGATATATGCCTCAAATCGTTTCTTCCAGTTTGCACAGTCTTCAAATTTAAGCAATTTTGGAACTTTCTGCGTTGTTCCAATTTCATTGTCGTAATTGAGTAAAGTTTGCATCTGCGTTTGAATAGCAGCAAACGCGTTATAGTCCGACATAATTGATAAATTTGAATTCTGCTCCGAACTAGCTCCGAACTTTACACACCCTCCGAACTAGCTCCGAACCTTCACCGAACTGAAAGACAAAGTCCGAACTCTCAACGAACGTAACTCCGAACTCAGAAACTCCGATCTAACTCCGATCCTAGTCCGAACTCCCTCCGAGACAGAAAAACCTCCGAACTCTCACCGATAGGACTCCGAACTCTCACCGAATCAGAAAACTGACCGAACTTCACTCCGAACTTGGAATTCGGAGCGGTTTCACCGAACTTAGAGTTCGGCCGAACGTAAATTCGGAAAATTTTTTGAATCTCAACAGAAAACACTCAGAACTGAACTCTAACACTCAAATGAACACTAGCACTCAGAAACAACGAATTTTGACGCAAAACATAGTGTTTTTCACGTAAAATTCCAGAGAGCAACACGAAAACGAACTTTGATTCAACGTTTCGCAACAATTCGAACCAAACAGCACCAGAACAGCTCTGATACCACTTGAAAGTGTCTGGATACGGATCGGTTTGGACGAATTGATCGAATACAAAACGTAATCAAGTGAGAATCAACACACAAAACGTAAATAAAACTCAATCTCTTATTGATAGAGAATCAGAGTTACAGAGAATTGCACAGAGACAACTCACAGACAAGTTCGCTCAAACTCTCTCAGAAACTTACAAAATACAAAGACACAAACATATTTATAGACCTACGGACGTCCGAACTCCATAGCTTGTCCGAACCCCAGGTTCGGCCAAGGTTCGGCCGGAGTTCGGCCAACAGACCTAAATCAACACTTTGTGTCTTCGATTGATCCAGCTCATTGCCACTTCGTGTATCAACAGGTACTTCTCACGATATTCAGCAGGTGGAACCAGCAAGTATGCCACCGTATTGTGATCTTTGATAAACTCTAAGTCCCTGCACTCACAAACACAGATAAACATCCCAAAACAAACAAAAGTTCATTAGTTTTACAGATTTCTCGAAAAACGGACAGCATAACGGCTTAAAAATTAAGTGAAAAACCATTGAAAACATCATCAGGTACCTTTCCGATCGAAAAGCAGGGTTTTCGATCGGAAAGCATCCGTCCGATCGGAAAGTCACTTGGTTACCGAGGGCCCTGATCCAAAAGCATACGCTCTCGATCGAAAAATGATAGCTGATCGAGAAGCCAAACTTCTGATCGAAAAGCCTAAGCTCCTGATCGAGAAGTCCAAGCTACTGATCGAGAAGCCTACCTCCCTGATCGAAAAGCCTAAGAGCTGATCGAAAAGGGCAGTTTGCCGATCGAAAAGTCTCAGGCCATCGATAACCATCGATCGAAAAGTGCTGGGGGCCTGATCGAAAAGCCCCTAGCTCGATCGAAAAGTCTCATCTTCTTCATTCCAGACCTGCAACATCATAGATCATGCAATTTTTGATAGTTTTAACACTTAAACACAATCCCAAGCAGCTGCAATTAGAGATGTTCACCCACCCCAACCGATATTCACAGGAAAATTCAAAAAAAAAACATACTCGAGTCGGTACCTTTGGGGGTTTAGCTACGCGCTTCAGACGGGGAGCCATCGCTCGAAATCAAGACTGAGAAGGTGTTCAGAGGGTGATTCCGACAAGAGGGGAGGTGGCGGATGGTTGAAACGATGGCAGAGGGCGGCGGATTTAGAGAGGACAGTGGCGGCGGAGCTGTGGCTAATGGGGGGTGTTTTGGTGATGGTTTGCGACGGGGAAGGTGGTTGTGTGGTCGCTGGGAGATGGCGACGGTAGTGGTGGTGTGCGACGGTGACGGGAATGGATGGTGGTGGTTATCAGAGGTGGTTGCGGTTAGGGTTTTTTGAGAGGAAGAAAAGAGGGAGACGGTTAGAGTGGGAGGAGGTGACCCTACTCCTCTCCTTTTGGTTTAAAAATTTTTCACTTTGCCCCTCCAAACTTGACAAATGTTTCCATAACACCCAAACTTTAACACAAAGCAATTTTTCACTTAAACCAACTTAACTTTTTTCATAAAGAACTCCCAAAATTAACCCCGTTCATTTACGGAAGGCTTCCCCTAAACTCAAGCCCGAGAGTTTTACAATCTGGCAACTTTTACTAAAACAAACAAATAATAAAAAAAACAAACAAGATCAGAAGTTAAGATAAAATAGAATAAACACAAATAAAATAAAGTTAAAAAAACATAAACACACAAAAATCTTAACCAACTGAATTTTGAGTGAAGAGGCACTGTTAGGGATCATACCAGATAATCTGTGACTGAGGAACCCTTTTCAGCTTCAGCTACTTCGCGTGTTCAGGTGATTGCC
>JBCNJP010000025.1:59746179-59774229 GCA_039602395.1 Deinandra increscens subsp. villosa
CTAAATATGTGTATGTAGGAACTAAAAGTACAAAAATTCACATACAAACATATGTTATCAAAATTAAGATCAAATATGGTATCTAAACAAATTATCATTTAAAAAAATTTGCAATAAAAAAACCTACAAAAATACATTCTGAAATCAGATGGTCTAAACAGCTAATACTAAGTAGATTAATTATCACCTGAGGTATCTCAATCTTACTCACAGAAGGTTTGTTCCCATTTTGGTTACAACATCCGATGTGCTATCAATTTTGCCAATGTAGTATGAGGATGAAGGCAAGTCACAACATATCTTATAACTAAATATAAGAGGCAATTGGTAAAGGAAAACACAAAAGATCACCTGCGTTACAGCTGCAGAACATCAAAAAAGGAGAAAGTTGCTTCACCTGAGATCGGTCGTGGGGTATGCCATCGCTTCCCATAAATGTTTAATGTATGGGCAGCGATGAAACATATATATTTTAAACAATCGGACCGCTGATGGCATAGCTCAATTTCTAGTAATATTGATTCGCCTATGGAAGGTACCTTTCAAACAACTTTCTAATCTTACTAATAACATCAAGAATTTTTTCTGCAAATTTGAACTTTCATTTGCCTCAATTTAGACTAACTCTTGTCTTATTATCATGCAAAAGTAATCTCAAGATTAGAATCATAGTAACCACATGATTTTATGCCCTGAATCAAGTGCAAATGGCATAAGAATTGCCAAAGACAACAATAAACATCTAACGTCATTCATATCTGATATATCACCAGTCCTCAATATACTTCCAGATCAGAGCAATAACAACGAAACCATAACAGATTCAGCATCCAAAATAAATAAATCGAGCAATTGGAAATATAGGGCAAAAAAAGGAAGAGGCAAGAAACACACAAACCTGAACCGATCGTCGCCTTCTGTTGAACTGAAACCCACCGCCAAAAACTCTGAATCGATCTGCAACGAAGGTGAAAAACACGCCGCCAAAAACCCTAAATCGATCTGAAACGAAGGTGAAAAACACAGAGGTATTTCGACATCTAAGAACCCAAATCGGCTTCCAGTTAGGGCTTGGTTGGGGAATCAGTTTCCAATTAGGGCTTGAAAACATAAAATAGCGGAGGAGAATGTGGAGCTTAGGTGAGATAGAGATTAGGGCTTGAAATTAGGGCTCGAAAACATCGAATAGCAGAGGAGATGCAGCTCGCATTTGACTAAAATCGAATTTTGAGAAGGAGATGTGTTCGTTGTTAGGGCAAGAAGATTTGAGGAGACGGGAGTGGGAGCGGAGAACACCGACTGTGACACTCCGTCTTTTCAGGTTTCTTTTTCTAATTTAAATAAAAATAAACTGTATTAAATGTTGTGTGAACATGTATATGTTTGACTGGTGTTGACCATAGCAACTAGGGTTGTGTAACCATCACTATACGAGCATGCACTTGAGTCAGGACGTTTTATATTCTATGATTTTATATAAATCACACGTTATGATTTCATGTGAACGTTTTGTCATTACATGTGACAAGTTAAGTTATGATTTTATGTGATATATGTATATATATTCACACAATTTATCCTATGATTTTATGTGACAAATGTCATGCAACTAATGTATTGTTCTATGATTTTATGTGAGATATGTGAGATTTCATTATATAAGTTATAGATTTGTATCTATGATTTCATGTAAATTTAAAGTAAATAATTATGGAATATTATTTGTGATTTTATGTGACTGACTAAGGTTTGCGTTTATGTAACGTCACGCCTTAAATATGTGTCGATATATACATATATCCGTATATTCATCGTCAAGTTACTTTCGTTAACTTCGTTAGAGATTAATAAACTTTGAGGGACCAAACTCGTAATTTCTAAAACCACATCATATTTTAATAAGCATAGAGGGGTTGGATATGTCAAAAGCCAAATTCGGGTTCCTTTTATATAAACATTAGAGGGACCAATCTTGCCATCTGTCGATAGTCGGTTGAGAATGTTTCATGTAACTGCCGACGGACCGCCCGATCACCGTCCCATATCAATTCTGATATAATTTCTTTTCGGTTATGCAACGATCGATTATTCTGAACCAACATTCACATTAGTTCAATCATTTGCAACCACAATCACACCGAAACTCCCTCTCGTCCTCTCTGTTTCTCACCTCGCCGGAGAACGAAAACACGCCGGAAAAAAAGAAAGTTGCGGCCACTGCTATCACGTTGCACCACCATACGACCACCGTTCGACCACCATACAGAGATCTTGAGTCCCTGTCGAGCAACGGGGAGCGAGCTAGTTAGTAATCGGAGTCGAGATCAAGTGTTCGGGTTCAATTGCGGCATTGTAATCGCTTCGGTTTTTCATCTCCAACACCAAGGTATGTCATTCTATGATTTTCGTCCACCTCTGCGTAGTCTACTCGTCGTTCGTATTTTTCCGGCGACCGGAATACAGTTCCGGCGAGTCTAGGTTAAGGATAAAGAAGATGATGCCTAGTTGAGAACTAATAAAAGCAACAAACTCAGTTTTCAAAACAAAACTCGGGAGCCAGCCCAGTGGCAAGCAGCGCGATCTGCAATCCGTGAAGTTGCGGGTTCGAATCTTGTCCAGCGAAAATGTTTTTGATTATTTTCCTTAAACCCAGATTTCTTGTACATAAATATACAAAATCAGTCTTTTCCGATATGTAATCAAATCGGGCATCTGGCCCAGTGGTTTGGGTGTTGGTATGTGAAGAAGAGGTCACAGGATTGAACCTTATGACCTCCACTGTTGTTGTTCTATTATATTTCTTGTTTTGTGGACTTTTTCTTGACCCAAAACCTATCACCGGTAATTTTGAAATGTTGTTTTGGAACCGTAGGCATAGATATTGTTGTTTAAACGTAGAACCGTTACTTTCTATAACAAATGTTTTATAAAAATAAATATATATAATTTGGAGTATTCGAAATAGGTTTTATACGTATAAATGGAGACGTTTGGAATATATATATATATATATATGTATATATATATATATATATATATATATATTGATGGTTATAAACCGAGCCTTTTTATAAACTATATAAAGTGGAAAGATGCGTACCTAAATAGTATATTTATCGTCACTACGTTATTTACAATTTTAAACGTCGGATATATTTATATAAATATTTATAAATATGAATACATGCGTTTTTACTACTTGGTTTTATGAAGATAAAATTTTATATTTGGTTCGACATATATTGATATATATATATATATATATATACATAAATATTTTATTATTCGACTTCATGAACGTATATTATTGGTATACTAATATACTATCCTTCTCGACTTACGTAATCGTCATGATCTTGGCTATGAGCCATCCTCGACTTGTTTTGGGTTACTGATTTTTCACCACGTTGTCGTTTGACATCATTTATTTTCACCGTTGGTCTAGACTTGGTCATTTTCGATTGAACACACACTTATGTGAATATGCTCGTTAGGTTTTTGGTAGAGTACACAAGACCTGCTAGTTGTTACTTGTTGTTATTACTTATCTGGATTTGCTGTGCATCCGAAGGTGAGTTTCACGGCCCCATTTTACTCTTTTCATTTGGGGGAGAGAACATGCAGAACTTACTTGCTGTTATTATACAGCTTTTATATTTCCAACATATCACATGTACTAGATTTGCTTAACACCAAAACTAAGTCCTTACAAATCGAACCGTTAATAGTGAATAGCGAGGTAATGTTGAGTAGTACTACTGGGGTTTGACAAACCCCTCTCAGCGGGCACGTGATGCACCACCCGACTGGCGGTCGGACTGAGAGCAATATTAGCCTAAACGTACTGTTGTTTCTGGTGGGACACGGGGAAGGAAAAACACGTAAGGATTATTCCTACAACTAATTAGTCAGCTTCGGTTGCGAACTATCTAGTGACATGAACTTTAGGCTAGCTACCTACGATATGGAAATATAGCAAAACTTTACAACTTATCAATGGACTTAAAACTGTTGTGTTCATTGGCGAAAAACTTGATTGTGAATATCAAAACCTGTGAACTCACCAACCTTTGGTTGACACTTTATTTTAACATGTTTCTCTCAGGTCGCAGGTATTCGAGTATCACGAGTACGCATGCATGAGTCTTTGAAAACCCTTTTAATGCTTTGAGCAAGCCACGTCACCCTGGGTGACAATGTTCTTACATTAACACTTTCATGTTATTTACGTTTTCGCATTTATAAAACTCTGAAATTATATTTTAATGAAATATGAAACGTCTTTTTATTAATTATTGGTCGTTTGGTGTAATTAATGGTCTGGGATCATGGTTTGTCACGCTCCCTGCGGTGCGTTATCGCGCGTGGGATTTCTGGGGGTGTGACAGATTGGTATCAGAGCCATGGTTACAGCGAACTAAGATTTTGGTCTTAGACTGTAACTATTTTGCATTAGTTGCACACTTAAACATTTTACTCATGCATCGTGATACTCACTCCAACGCACACCTGGCCTACTGTATGTAGTATTGTTTACACCATATAACTCGCTTACACTTATGACGAGGAGCTCGTTATTCTGGAGTTGTCCTCAACATCTCTGGGTCATGTATCTCTTAGTTAACACCCATGGACGACGAGGTATCGCATTTGATCAGAGGATCACATCTTCACTCTTGACGAGCAGTTTGATGCTCATGATTATGCTAGACTGAAGGACTAGCGTAGTACCCAAACATTGGTCGAGTGCTTACTTAGGAAGGTGGTGTGATACTCTTTCCTGCTCTTAAACCTTCCTCGTAACTTAGGAGGTTCTTGTTATACCTACCTTGCATATACTGCTCAACTCGTGTTCAGGGAACGTAATCATGACGTGCTAATAGTGCGATCATTCAACTTCAAATAGTAGCGGTAAGGTGGGGATCCAAGTGGTTTCTTGTAGGACACTTGAATCTGCCTTCGTCATCCTAACCGTTTTCACATTCGCTCTGATCTTGTAAGATCTTTCTCTTCTCGTTTCTATCGCATGGTTGCGTTGGAGTGAAACAACTTGAATGAGACTCCTTTAAACTAAACAATACCTAGTGTGTATCGGTTGATTTTTTTTCTTCTCTCATATATATCTGATGGTTGATCAAGTCGGTATGTGTAATAATTATTCTATACCTTCGAGCGAAACTTGGGTTATGTGATAAACCCTACTCAGATCCATTTGAACTAAATTTATGGCTGACTCGCTTCGGGTGGGTCATTCCAATTAAAGCGAACATTTTACGCTCGAAACTTGTCTCTTTACTAGTTCTGATCAAGATAACCACGAGTTAGTGGCCACACCATACCTGGTAGCTGAAATAACAGGAACTAGGGTGATCATATAAAGTAAATCACAGTTACGGGTGCACAAGTAAATGTAATTTGCAGTATATGAAAATCCTGGAGAATCCTACTAGGCAAGCCAATGGTCGTATTGAGACCAAATTCTTGTAATTTTTTTTTCTCTCATCGTGGCATTGAATGTTGAACATGTTGAACTCAATCGGGTGATCGAATTCTTCTACCCTTGTAAACGTTATCGCGCATGATCTTATCTCTCCTAAATATGGATTCTAATGCCTTCGAGTAATCTTTTGAAACAAATTATGAATGCTAGTCCTGAAGGGACATTGTTTCTCTCATGTACTTAGATGACAATATTTTTTTTTCTTGACTACGAAAACTCTTGACGAAATCTTTGACTAGCTTTGATTTATCTTGAATCATAACCCTACTCTTACGATCTTATCTACCACATCAATCCCTGGAAATTTTGCGATTGTGAGACAACTTAGACAAACCTTAACCAGACGAAAACCCGGACAACGTTGGATAAACGAATTATATAAATCATATATCGCGGGCACTCGAACGTATTTGTTGGCTGAAAACTCTTGTGAAGTTCCTCTGAGGATTCATACTGCTGATTTTATTGTGCGAACCAAAACTTGTTGCCAACAACATCGTCACGATTGTACAAACTGCTTTCCACCGCAAGCATATTTTCTTTTTCTAATGGGGGTAATGTTAGTGAAAAGCCTTCTATATTTTCAAACTGATGACTTCCAATTTTAATGTAATAGGTAATCCGATTGACCTTTTGAACCTATGCGATTGATTTTTGTCAGCATGATTCGAACCTTTTACGATTTAACAACCAACAATTTCTGATTCTCGCGCTTTTAAAATCCTTCATGTCTTGGTTAAGCTTACGAGTTTTGACCAGCAAGTGTTACACTCCTGGTTAGTATTTCAACTAGTTAACATCATTGATGATGAGACTACCCTGTGCCTCTACTGCTGTAACACTGCAGAGTTTTTCATGAAAACTCTAATTACACTCATAGGTAACTGTACCATTGACCTGCGTTTACCCTTCTTACGCCTTGAGTACACCAAGTTATCCATACATTTTGTATATCCATTAACGCTCCTATCATAACAACTATCTTCAAGGAAGAATAGGCGGTGGTATGCTTAGAGGAGCTTTTACAACCTAACTTTGGGACGCTTGACAAACTACGGGTACACATATTCTCTTATCCTTTTCATGGAACTTTTATTGATGAACCCCGCCTTGAACTTAAACTGAATGGCCTGTTTTAAATTTTGGATCGTCTTGAAATCCGAACCGGTATGATATTCGCACTGTGCGTGCCAAACTTTCCACGATCTTCACTAGAATGACAAAAATCTACGCATCTTACTCGTCTTGTGAATGGAAACACCTACACTTTTTGCCTTCACAATGTAGTGATGTCTTAATCTCTCGTCCCCTTTACATTCTAACGTATGGTAGAAACTTGACGTACCTTAATTTCGTAAGGAATATCCAATGTGGTTTGACTAATAGCTAGTAACGGTAGGCGGCTGGTACGCTTTCAAGGTGCTAGTAGTGTGGTGGGTTAGCTGCGGTACACCCTATATATAAGCATTAGTGGCATGTTGAATGTGGGACCAGTACCGGACCAAGGATTGACCTTAGTGTCATACGCAAAAAAAAACCTCATCTTGAGAAACTCCGTCTAACGGGACTATTTCCTCGACAAAATTGTTTGATGCTACTTTCTCCGAGATTACAGATATCCCTTACGTATTTCTACGACGGGAGGCATACCGAAATAATCAACTCCATGCTTTCAGTGGTCCGAGTCTAGAAGACCAACTCTGCTAAAGTGAACTTCCTGCCACGATTCAGATGTGAGTTCTGACTCAAATGAACATCAACGTTTTAAGAACCTGAGATTTTCCCCTTATGAAAGAGAAACTGCATGATCGAATGAACAACTCCAACTTTTAGAAGCATGTGTTAAGAAATAGGCCGACTTTCGTTTAAGGGACACTACCTTTGGGTCGACTACTTTGTTTTTAAAAACTCTCTGGCATTCACTGAGGTGATATACCCGATCCTTTTCTATGGAACACCCGATTTGACCTTTTAATATGCGGTAAACCTGCGCCGAATCGTAGCAAAAACACATATGTACAGTCACCCTAAGCCAAGTCACTTTTGGACATCCTGATATTTTGTGTTTCGAAGACACCCTTTCATAACCCTCTTCGTACTTTATCTTACTTTTGAGGACCATTTGAACCGATATTTTGACTAGAAAGGAAGCATGACACACTAAGCACAAGAACACCAAGGAGATTGGGCACACTTGTGAGATTAAACAATGAAGATTTTCCTAATGAGACATTTACTCTATTGGATTGTACAACCGTTAACATGTTCATTTCAAAATCTATTTATACGAATTCGTTGCGAAATCCTATCAAGCACGCTATATATTTCTCTCTGAATTTTATGCTATTCATTACGTTATTTGCATCCTCCTTGCGGGTATCTTCACTAGTGCCAGTTTAAACTCACATGTCATCCTTGGAATGTGTAGTTACGGCCATCATAAGTTTGTTATCTCATCGCTTACTAGAATTCGCGAACTAAGCCGTTGGCGCTCTTCTTCTCAAATTCGATATTTTCATGATTGATGCGCACTTTCGATATTCGGTACCTCATAATTACACTTTTTATTTTGTTAGATCTCAATTCACTCTAAACCTTTGGATTCTTTAGCAATGTAATGTGCATGATGATATATTATATGACAGAACTCCAACTTGCATTTGAACCTAATTGTCTATGTGATTCTTGAATAATTCTTAACAGAATTTAGTAATCCTTCTGTAAAAACAAACTGTTACGTGTTACCTTTCAAATGCCAATGGGCTCTTGATTGGATTTCTCTTTAGACCTCAGTCCTTTTGTCATAGAGTCAGTGTGTTACCAGTTATATTTTAGCATGCTGAACCATTTTAACCATGATAAATAGTTTGTTTACTTTTGACCTTCTCATGAGAAATATTTACAAAACATATTTGTTTATGTATGCTATGTTTAGGGTATAGAAACTGATTAATTATTGAAGTGCTCGTTTAAACATAAGTTGTGTAGAATTGCATGATTAGTCATGGGTATGAAACAAACGTGTTATAACAGAAAATGAAATGTTCTGAATGTATTAAGTTGATCGAGTATGAAAACCATACACCATACAAGGTCCTAAGTCTCCTACTTCGGTGGGAATGACAAGACTGTGTGAAGTTGCCCCGTCAACTTTGCACCGTATGGGTTGTGTTGGTTGGTTTGTGAAATTATGTGCTAAAAATATGCCATGGCAAGGTTGTATGCTAGTATATAAGGTCTTGGAACAATTGTATGCGTGTATGGTAAGACCCTCATGATAGATTACGTGATGGTATGCGTAGATCATATCAAGCATTAAAGGAAACCTTTATAGATACTTAAATGCTAACTGAACCGTTATTGCATGAAAGGTGATTTTGAATGTTATTGTGAACTATGTGAGCTTAATTGGTCATAACTCCATAAAGTACTAAATTAATCAATTGGACCTCATGTTAACTTGATCAGTTTGGCAAATTTAGACGTTTACGCTTTCGTTAGACAATGTGTTTATTAGACAAACTCCGATTGACTTGATGCACACGCAACCTTTTCGTACTCAAATTCCTTTCTCTTCAATTCACTTGGGTTATTGGTAAATGTGAACGCTTTAATTGAAAACGAGACTCGAAATGGAAATCTCACTTCCAGCATTGGGTACGATAGCTGAAGGCTACTCGGACATGTCATTTTTTTTTTCTTCGTACTAGAATTTTAATTTCGGATACCTACGTATCATGTTACTCTGTTCGGCTTTGCAACTCAACACGAATCCTGCAATGTGGTTGTTCGACTCTTCTCATAGGAAACGTTTGATAGGAAAATCACTTTCTATACTTTCATTTTGAATTCCTTTCAAAATTCGTAAACATTTGACACCTTCTCAACATCGGGGAACACATTCTTGTTCGTAACACCCATTCATCATATTAGAGTAGAAAACCTTGACTCTCCGATGCGTAATTATCAATTCGATTCTTGAATCAATTATCACTGATCTAAATTTCAGGATGAAATTCTTTCAACAAGGGGATGATGTGAGGGCTGAGAAAATTTTTCTTTCTTTTGTGACCAACTTGTCAACCACGTTATTCAATTTTCGGGACGAAAATTCTTCAACAAGGGGATACTGTGACACTCCGTCTTTTCAGGTTTCTTTTTCTAATTTAAATAAACATAAACTGTATTAAATGTTGTGTGAACATGTATATGTTTGACTGGTGTTGACCATAGCAACTAGGGTTGTGCAACCATCACTATACGAGCATGCACTTGAGTCAGGACGTTTTATATTCTATGATTTTATATAAGTCATACGTTATGATTTCATGTGAACGTTTTGTCATTACATGTGACAAGTTAAGTTATGATTTTATGTGATATATGTATATATATTCACACAATTTATCCTATGATTTTATGTGACAAATGTCATGCAACTAATGTATTGTTCTATGATTTTATGTGAGATATGTGAGATTTAATTATATAAGTTATAGATTTGTATCTATGATTTCATGTAAATTTAATGTAAATAATTATGGAATATTATTTGTGATTTTATGTGACTGACTAAGGTTTGCGTTTATGTAACGTCACGTCTTAAATATGTGTCGATATATACATATATCCGTATATTCATCGTCAAGTTACTTTCGTTAACTTCGTTAGAGATTAATAAACTTTGAGGGACCAAACTCGTAATTTCTAAAACCACATCATATTTTAATAAGCATAGAGGGGTTGGATATGTCAAAAGCCAAATTCGGGTTCCTCTTATATAAACATTAGAGGGACCAATCTTGCCATCTGTCGATAGTCGGTTGAGAATGTTTCATGTAACTGCCGACGGACCGCCCGATCACCGTCCCATATCAATTCTGATATAATTTCTTTTCGGTTATGCAACGATCGATTATTCTGAACCAACATTCACATTAGTTCAATCATTTGCAACAACAATAACACCGAAACTCCCTCTCGTCCTCTTTGTTTCTCACCTCGCCGGAGAACGAAAAGACGCCGGAAAAAAAGAAAGTTGCGGCCACTGCTATCACGTTGCACCACCATACGACCACTGTTCGACCACCATACAGAGATCTTGAGTCCCTGTCGAGCAACGGGGAGCGAGCTAGTTAGTAATCGGAGTCGAGATCAAGTGTTCGGGTTCAATTGCGGCATCGTAATCGCTTCGGTTTTTCATCTCCAACACCAAGGTATGTCATTCTATGATTTTCGTCCACCTCTGCGTAGTCTACTCGTCGTTCGTATTTTTCCGGCGACCGAAATACAGTTCCGGTGAGTCTAGGTTAAGGATAAAGAAGATGATGCCTGGTTGAGAACTAATAAAAGCAACAAACTCAGTTTTCAAAACAAAACTCGGGAGCCAGCCCAGTGGCAAGCAACGCGATCTGCAATCCGTGAAGTTGAGGGTTCGAATCTTGTCCAGCGCAAATGTTTTTGATTATTTTCCTTAAACCCAGATTTCTTGCACATAAATATACAAAATCAGTCTTTTCTGATCTGTAATCAAACCGGGCATCTGGCCCAGTGGTTTGGGTGTTGGTATGTGAAGCAGAGGTCACATGATCGAACCTGATGACCTCCACTGTTGTTGTTCTATTTTATTTCTTGTTTTGTGGACTTTTTCTTGACCCAAAACCTATCACCGGTAATTTTGAAATGTTATTTTGGAACCGTAGGCATAGATATTGTTGTTTAAACGTAGAACCGTTACTTTCTATAACAAATGTTTTATAAAAATAAATATATATAATTTGGAGTATTCGAAATGGGTTTTATACGTATAAATGGAGACGTTTGGAATATATATATATATATATATATATATATATATATATATTGATGGTTATAAACCGAGCCTTTTTATAAACTATATAAAGTGGAAAGATGCGTACCTAAATAGTATATTTATCGTCACTACGTTATTTACAATTTTAAACGTCGGATACATTTATATAAATATTTATAAATATGAATACATGCGTTTTTACTACTTGGTTTTATGAAGATAAAATTTTATATTTGGTTCGACATATATTGATATATATATATATATATATATATACATAAATATTTTATTATTCGACTTCATGAACGTATATTATTGGTAAATAATATACTATCCTTCTCGACTTACGTAATCGTCATGATCTTGGCTATGAGCCATCATCGACTTGTTTTGGGTTACTGATTTTTCACCACGTCGTCGTTTGACATCATTTATTTTCACCGTTGGTCTAGACTTGGTCATTTTCGATTGAACACACACTTATGTGAATATGCTCGTTAGGTGTTTGGTAGAGTACACAAGACCTGCTAGTTGTTACTTGTTGTTATTACTTATCTGGATTTGCTGTGCATCCGAAGGTGAGTTTCACGGCCCCATTTTACTCTTTTCATTTGGGGGAGAGAACATGCAGAACTTACTTACTGTTTTTATACAGCTTTTATATTTCCAACATATCACATGTACTAGATTTGCTTAACACCAAAACTAAGTCCTTACAAATCGAACCGTTAATAGTGAATAGCGAGGTAATGTTGAGTAGTACTACTGGGGTTTGACAAACCCCTCTCAGCGGGCACGTGATGCACCACCCGACTGGCGGTCGGACTGAGAGCAATATTAGCCTAAACGTACTGTTGTTTCTGGTGGGACACGGGGAAGGCAAAACACGTAAGGATTATTCCTACAACTAATTAGTCAGCTTCGGTTGCGAACTATCTAGTGACATGAACTTTAGGCTAGCTACCTACGATATGGAAATATAGCAAAACTTTACAACTTATCAATGGACTTAAAACTGTTGTGTTCATTGGCGAAAAACTTGATTGTGAATATCAAAACCTGTGAACTCACCAACCTTTGGTTGACACTTTATTTTAACATGTTTCTCTCAGGTCGCAGGTGTTCGAGTATCACGAGTACGCATGCATGAGTCTTTGAAAACCCTTTTAATGCTTTGAGCAAGCCACGTCACCCTGGGTGACAATGTTCTTACATCAACACTTTCATGTTATTTACGCTTTCGCATTTATAAAACTCTGAAATTATATTTTAATGAAATATGAAACGTCTTTTTATTAATTATTGGTCGTTTGATGTAATTAATGGTTTGGGATCCTAGTTTAGGGGTGTTCATCGAATCGAATTCGATTTATTCGAATTGTTTGAATCGAATTATTCGAATTTTGAACTTCTAAAACCAAATTCGAATTCGATTAAAACCAGTCGAATACGAATCGAATAATCATAGTCGAATTCGAATCGAATTCGAATTTATTCGAATAAATTCGAATAAGAGAAATCTTTAGTTTCATAAAATTAACTTTTCAATAACTTTTTCATAACAATCCAATAATAACTTTAAAATAGTTCCAAACATATCCAAAACGATAGGTACCAAACAAGTCCGAGGCGATAATAGAACTAACGGCAAAACAAGTATCCATGTACTAGATAAAAAAACTAAAACAACAAGCCAAAGTCAAGCAAACAACAGCTTCAAATAAGCAAAAAATAAGCTAAGCGAACAACAAAAATACCTCTTCCAAAGAATACTAAAATGAGCTTATATTAAATGCGAGCCCAAGAATACTAAAATATTGATATATAACTTACATAATATATATATATATATATATATATATATTAATATATATATATATATATATGAAATATATATATGAAATATAAAAAAATATATATTTATATCTTATTCGAATTATTCGAATCGAATTGAATTTGAAAAATCAAATTGCAATTCGATTAAAATTCGACTTAATTAATCGAATCGAATTAGGATTCAATTCGAATAAATCGAATAAGGAATTTGAATTTCTTATTCGAATCGAATCGAGTCGAATTTTAAATTATTCGAACGGGATTCGAATAATGAACACCCCTATCCTGGTTTGTCACGCTCCCTGCGGTGCGTTATCGTGCGTGGGATTTCTGGGGGTGTGACACTGACAGGAGTGGATGTGGGAGTGGGAGTGGGAGTGGGAGCGGGAGTGTATTTGGGGAAATTTTAGGGCAAAATATTGGGGGGAAATTTGGAGCCAAAAAATTAAAAAAACACTTGATTCTTGACGCGCGGCTTTTATATGTCCTCCGTGTTATTTTTTTTTTTGAAATATGACGGAAATTCTTGACACGCAAAAATACGCGTCATGAATTCTTAGGAATTACCTATAATTGACATTTTATTTTGACACTTCAGTTTTTGCACGTCAAGAATTATCGAGTGTCATTGTTCGCGTGTCAAGGAAGGCAGTTTTTGTAGTAGTTAAACCTGTCAACCTGATTTTTTATTCACACCTATTTTTATATGTCTATTTAATATAGATAAGTTTATTCAATACATAGATAAAGTGATAAAAAGAATGGAGAGAGACGGAGCTGAAGAGTCTGGGGCTACCAACGGCTGGAAACTTTTCAGCCGACAATTACGGAAGGGTTCACTAGGAGGAAGAAGAGTGGTTAGGAATGAGGAGCTGGTGTCATTTTATGTGTCCAATCTGCCAGATGGGTGTTCTCGGAAGGAGCTAGTGTTAGACGTATATTTACTTAAAATATATATATATATATATGTATTTCGTGTATATATATATATATATATATATATATATATATAGGGGATGGATATAATGAAAACCACTTTGAGTTGTAAAAACCGTGGAAACTACCACAAAACGATTTTTGTTTTCTTTAAAATTTTTGTAGTGATTATATGCATTAATACAAGCTCTATGGTGAAAAAAATCAAAAAAACGCCTAGTAGTTTTTTTTTTAAAAAATTTTCCAAAATCTGACGTTACGTCATGTTACATATGTAACATTTGCCTGTTACATATGTAAAATGCCTTGTTACATATGTAACAAAATCTGTAAATAATTTTTAAAAAAAATCTCTAGGCGCTTTTTTATTTTTTTTTCACCAAAACCATCGAAAATGAATGTAGTATCTATAAAAAAATACATCTAAAAAAAATAACAAATTTTGAACGTCTTTTTTGGCCGGTTAACTTCTTTTTGCAAAAAAATCGGTTCTTAAATATTTAAAAAAAAAAATGTAGTCGGTGTTTTTTTTTTTTTTTTCATAAAGAGTGTTTTTTTATGTTAGAGAGTCCCCATAAAAAAATCAAAACAAAAAATGAATTTTTAGCTTAGTTTTCACGGTTTTTCCAACTCGGAGAGGTTTTCATTTTATCATTCTCCTATATATATATATATATATATATATATATATATATATATATATAATATGGGTTATGTTCAATTAAGAACTTTTTGTTTTAACAAATTTTGAAAACTAAATCTCAATCACTAATTTCAGGTGGGAACCACTATAATTCACGGGAGTGTTTTCCATATATATAAATTAGTGGCTTTAATTGGTTCTTTTTAATTCTCAAACTCAATTGGTTCTCAAATGATCCTCTCCCTATATAATATAAATATATTAAATGGCTTTTAATCATTTATCTTAAATGATCAATTACCTAATTAACCCTATCAGACATTTATTTGATGAATGTAATTGCCCTTATTAGTAGAATTAGGTGTTTCCCCTTGGGTGTATAAATATAGAGATTATAGCAGAGAGTTAATGCTAATCACCACCATATAATTTTCGTCCCCTTCTCTCCTCTCTCTCTAATTCGTAGGTCTCATCCTACTACCACAATCATGACAGTACACCCTAAACGGGAACCCGGTCAACAATAGGTATGGATAATCTGACTGCTGCTGATCTCAATCAGATGACAACAGGTAACATTTACTTTATCATCTGTTTATTATTATTATAACGATTCAGGATTCGATCAACATATGACATCAGAGCGTTATGTTGATCAATTGAAATCTGAATTCTTTCATATTCTAACTATCAATAATCTTGAAATCAGATATGGTTTTCGAATCTATTTTAAAATCTGAAAACCCTAATTCGTTTTAATCACAAAATCGTTTTTTAAAACAAATTCAAAAACCTCAATCAGATTTCGTTTTGAAAAACTGTGATAAAACCCTAACTGATTTCAATAGGTTCTTACCTTTTCGATCCAAATCCCAATTTTCGATCGAAAAGCTTACTTTTCGACTAAATTTCTTACTTTTCGATCGAAACTGTGGCCTAGTCCCGTGTTTTCGATCGAAATATATAGCTTTTCGATTGGATTCCGTGGCTTTTCGATCGACTTCTCGATCGACTTTTTGATCGGACCACCGACAACTTTCGATCGGATTCTGTGGCAAGTCCTAGGTTATCAATTCGATCGAAAAGTGGACTTTTTGGCTCGTCATTGCTTCTCGACTAAGCCGTCACTCTGCCCGGTCGAAGAGTCGCCTTTTTGATTCCTGCTTTTCGATCGGACACCTGCTTTTCGATTGGATACACTTTTCGACCGGATACCCTCAAATTTTTTTTCCCGGGGCTTGATATTAAAATGTGTTTTACATAAAACTTATATGCTTATGTTTTACAAAACTTAATAATAACTTAGATTAGTTTCTTAACTTGTATTAGTTGTTGACATGTAGTAATTCTGGCCAAACGTTGATTGGCTACCTTATCAATGCCACTATATTTTCTAATACTAGTTAATTTATTTTAAATTAAACTAATCTATTCGCTTAGCTTGATAACATCTTTAAAACCTCGATTCTGGCCAACGCTAATTCGCTGTTTTTACAAGGATTGTCAACTAACATTAAGCATTTGCCTTCCTTATACAAGTGTTTATCTTCTGGCCAACGCTGATGAGTTGCACCTGTATTCAGCGAACCTATTTTGTACATAAAGCTTAGATGTATCATTTCTGGCCAACGCTGATGTTATACATCACTTTATGGACATACCCTTATCTAGTTCATAATGCTTAGGTGATAGGCAAGTAACCAATGCGAAAGCTAATTCATTTAAGTAGAACATTAATTTGTCTATTAATTTTGGTGATTGCAATAGACTTTATCACAACTTCATTACTTTATAATTATGGTCCTTATTTATGCATGCCCATTATTACTATACAATAAAGCACTCTAATTGTCTTTTCTAAGTATCTTACTATTCTCACTCTTATCCACTCTAAGCCTTAACTTTCGGAGTTGAAACCTTAAGTGGAACCAATTTTGCTGCTTGGAAGGATTCTGTGAACTTGTCTCTCAACATATTAGGTTTTGATCATGCACTCATAGATGATGCCCCTGATGCTATCACTAGTTCGAGAACTGCTGAACAGAAGAGTGCTCATGAGAAATGGGTGAGGTGCAACAAGATGTGCCTTTTGATCATGAAGAAATCTATTGACATTGCCATCAGGGGAGCCATACCAGATTCTGACAATGCCAAAACTTACTTGGAAACCGTGGAGGAGTATTACAAAGGAACCTCAAAAGTGCATGCTGACAACCTTATTCTTAAGCTGCTAACTTCTAAGTATGACGGAAAAGGCAGTATTTGTAAGCACCTGATGATGATGAACGACATCACCAACAAGCTTAAGGCTTTAGAGATGCCAATCGGTGAGACTTTCCTGGTTCACTTCATTATGACCTCTCTTCCCGCGTCTTTTGAAACCTGCAAAGTCAACTACAATGCTCAGAAGGACAAGTGGAAAATGAGCGAGCAGATTGAAATGTGCGTGCAAGAGGAAGAACGTCAGAAGCTTGCCAAACCAGAAGTTGCTTACCTCGTGACTGCTAACTCCAACAACAAAAGGAAGGGCAAGTTTCCACAAAGGGAGTATCCTAAGGCTCAGAAAAGGATGAAGGTACGACATCCAGCTCTAATAACTCCAAGAATAAACCTTACTGTAAGTTCTATCGCAAGTTTGGACATAAACAAAAGGACTGCAAAGGTTTCAAGGAGTGGTTGGCTAAGAAAGGTAATCATCTAAATATGATAACTGGGTCCTTTAATTTAAATGTTTCAACTAATTCATGGTGGTTTGATTCTGGTTCTATGGTTCATGTAACTAATTCTACTCAGGGCTTCCATACAATCCAGAAGCTGGAAAGAAACCAAAGAACACTTAAGCTAGGGGAATGGAAAGGATTTGGCCGTTAAAGATGTGGGAACCATAAATTTAATAATGAAAACTAGTTTATGTATCAAACTTTATGATAAGATTACTCGGAATCTTGTATCAGGACCAAAGTTAGACATGGACGGTTTTGATGTTTCTCATGGTCATGGCAAACTTACTATCTATTTTAATTCTCAAGTATTTGGTTTTGGTTATCTGGCTGGTGGTCTTTATAGAATAGAACTCGATGATGTTTTCTCTAATTCTTTGTTTTCATATAACATTATTAAACCATCAACATAGAGAAAACCCAAAAGAGACTTAGAAACTTCATCTAAGTTATGGCATCAACGTTTAGGCCATATCTCACGTGATCTTTTATTGAAACTCATGAAAGATGAAAGTTTACCATCTCCTGACTTCAATGATTTTGGAATATGTGTCGAATGCATTAAAGGCAAAATGACATCAACTAATAAAAAGGGCGCCACTAGAAGTTCTAGATTATTAGAAATTATTCATACTAACATTAGTGGCCCCTACACTACCACTGGAACTACAGGACATAACTCATTTATCACTTTCATAGATGATTATTCTCGTTATATGTATTTGTATCTCATCAAAGAAAAATATGAATCACTAACAACTTTTAAAGACTATAAAACTGAAGTTGAAAAACAATGTGGTCTTCAAATAAAAGTTGTCAGATCAGATAGAGGAGGTGAGTATTATGGTAGACATACGGATTTGGGTCAGGCCCCTAGTCCAGTTTTATGAGTTTTGCAAAAGCCAAGGGATCATGAACCAATATACCATGCCTGGTACTCCTCAACAATATGGTGTTGCTGAAAGGAGAAACAAAACCTTAATGAACATGGTACGAAGTATGTTAGCCAACTCGGGATTACCTCTATTCCTCTGGACCAAGGCCTTGAAAGCAGCCGTTCATATACTCAATAGAGTTCCCTCAAAATCTGTCCCTAAAACTCCTTATGAACTCTGGACAGGAGAGAAACCGAGTCTAAGATATATGAAAGTATGGGGTTGTCTTACCGAGGCGAAACTCTATAATCCCTTCTTAAGGAAACTTGATATGAAAACCGTAACCTGTAACTTCATCGATTATCCCGAACACTCAAAGGGTCATTGGTTTTATTGTCCTTCCCATGTCACTCGTATAGTAGAAACAAGAAATGTCGTGTTCCTTGAAGATCATAACATCAGTGGGAGCAGTGAAAATTCTTTCGATGATTTACGAGAAGTACAAGACACGCGGGGGGGGGGGGGGGGAGGGGGAGGGACTCGTCGCTTACTATCACTCCGATTACTCCTCTTATACACACCTCCGTTGCCGACACTGTACCCACACCACCTCCCTCACCAGGAAATGAAGACACATCAAACGAACAACCACAAAACAATGTTGAACCCGCTGAACCCGTTGTTCAAACCAGGAGGTCATTTAGGGTTAGAAAGCCCACTAACTTTGATGATTATGTAACTTACCTGGCTGAAATTGAATCAGATGGTGGAAAGTTTGTTGATCCTACCTCTAATAAAGAAGCCATGAACAGTGATCAGTCTTCTGAATGGATATAGCTATGCTTGACGAGCTAGAATCCATGATGAAAAATGATGTTTGGGATTTAGTTGAATTACCCAACGGTGCAAAACCCGTAGGATGTAAATGGGTCTTCAAAACCAAACTAGATTCTCAAGGAAACGTTGAACGCTACAAAGCGAGATTGGTTGCAAAAGGATATGCTCAAAAAGAGGGAATTGATTATCAAGAGACTTTTTTCCCTGTCTCTCGAAATGATTCCTTAAGGATCGTTGCGGCCCTAGTAGCTCATTTTGATTTAGAGCTACATCAAATGGATGTTAAAACTGCTTTCTTGAACGGTGACTTGTATGAAGAAGTGTTCATGACGTAACTTACGGGTTTAAACCAGAAGGTCAAGAACATATTTTAGTCTGCAAGTGAAAGAAATCTATATACGGGTTGAAACAAGCATCGCGTCAGTGGTATCTAAAGTTTGATGAAGTCTTGAAAAAGCAAGGTTTCCAGAAGAATCAAGTGGACCAATGCACATTTCTTAAGATGAGTGGGAGCATTTTCACTATACTTGTCCTGTACATATATGACATTCTCTTGGCAAGTAACAGTTTAGATATGTTGCATGAGTCAAAGCAATTCGCTCAACTTTGACATGAAGGATCTAGGAGAAGCTTCTTACGTTATAGGCATCGAAATACACCGAGATAGAGCCAAAGGGATCTTAGGCTTGTCCCAAAAGGCCTACATTGAGCGCGTCCTCGCTCGATATAACATGCAACACAGTTCCCCTTCTAAAGCTCCTATAATAAAAGGAGATGTTTTTGGCTCTTTCCAATGTCCGAAAACAGATGAGGAAAAGGAGAGAATGAGAATGATACCTTATGAATCTGTAGTTGGGAGTCTCATGTATGATCAAGTCTGTACTCGTCCAGATATTGCTTACATTGTTGGCATGTTAGGCCGTTATCAAACTAATCCTGGCCATAATCACTGGACAACAGCTAAGAAAGTTCTGAGATATCTAAATTGTACGAAAGACTATAAACTGACCTACATAAGAAGTGATAATCTACAACTAGTTAGATATTCTGATTCCGATTTTTCCAAATGCAAGGACGATAAGAAATCCACCTCGGGATACATCTTTATGTTAGCAGGCGGGCCCATCTCATGGAAGAGTCATAAACAACAGCTAACCACAACATCCACTATGATGGCATAGTACATTGTTGTTTATAACGCAACCTGTCATAGAATGTTGCTCAGAAATCTGATTATTGGACACAAAATTGTTAATTCCATTTCTAGACCATTGAAACTTTATTGTGATAATTCAGTTGTCGTTACATTTACGAACAGTATCAGCTCGACTGGCACTGGACTATATCTCGATACAAAGTATTTGTTTGTTCATGAACTTGTTGAGGAAAATGTTCTTTGTATTGAGTATATAAGTACTAAGGATATGCTTGCGGATCCGATGACTAAGGGTCTCCCACCTAAAGTATTCGAAGAACTTGTTTCGAGGATGGGCTTTACTAAAGACCTTATCTAGCATATCGTACTTCTTATTTTAATTTAATTTCCTCTCCGTTTGATTTTGTCTCTGAATATGTTACGCATGAATTATTAACATATAGACAGTTTTATTATAAATCAACGTTAAGGGCTTATTTTGTGATTGATTCTGAATTTAAGTTGAATTTTAAATTTGGGGTTGTAGTATGATTAATGGGGGTCTTGAGTTGGATAATCAATTCTATGACTGTATTTTTCTGCTGCAATTTTGGTTTAAAATTGAAATGAGTATTAAATTCTGATCAGACTTAGCTAATAACCTATTATAAATGATTGCTCGGCCAAGTGGGAGAATGTTAGACATATATTTACTTAATATATATATATATATATGTATTTCGTATATATATAATATAAATATATTAAATGGCCTTTAATCATTTATCTTAAATGATCAATTACCTAATTAACCCTATCAGGCATTCATTTGATGGACGTAATTGCCCTTATTGATAGAATTAGGGTTTCCCCTTGGGTGTATAAATATAGACATAATAGCAGAGAGTTAAGGCTAATCACCACCATATAATTTTCGTCCCCTTATCTCCTCTCTCTCTAATTCGTAGGTCTCATCCTACTACCACCATCATTACAGTACACTCTAAAGGGGAACCCGATCAACAACATGTACGGATAATCTGACTGCTGCTGATCTCAATCAGATGACAACATGTAACATTTACTTTATCATCTGTTTATTATTATTATAATGATTCAGGATTCGATCAACAGCTAGAACTAGAGTGTCAACAGTTTGGGAAGGTTGAAGACATTTTTATCTCTCGGAGGAGAAACAAGGCAAGAGATAGATTTGGTTTTGTTAAGTTCTTTGATGTGAAGGATAGGTGGGAGCTAGAGAGAGTCCTCAACAGTATCAAGATTGGAAACATGAAGATTTCGGCGAATCTGAAAAAATACGGAAGGGACGGTGCTCTGGTGGTCTTAAACCCTGTTGGCAATATCCCTAGGAGGAGGGTGGATTTTCCGGCGTCCGGTGGGCGTGATCCCCCTCGGGCCCCGGTGGTGTCGGGTAGATCTTTTGCGGCGGTGGTGAATAACGCTGCTGCCCTAGTGGAGGAGAAGATAAAATCTTTGGACCAGGGTGACTTTGTAACGCCAATATTAAAAGTGTGGTCAGGGGCGGCTCTTTTGGGGGTTTGTTGGTTCTTTTGACGTTCCATGTCCTTCCTCGGCTAGGGAGTTTTTGGCTGATGTGGGGAGATGGAAAATGTGGTTCTCTAAGTTATTACTTTGGGAGGGACAAGCGCCGGGGGTGGAGAGGATAGCATGGACCAGGGTTACCGGTGTTCCCCGCACTTGTGGGATGGGCAGGTGTTCAATATGATTGGGGCACTATTTGGGATGGTTGTTCAGGAGTCTAATGCAGACGACAATGACAACATTATGAACCAGAATTGTGTGTGGGTGTTGGTTGATGGATGAAAAAGATCAGTGGTGGGGTATCCATCTCCTGGAGAGGTCGCAAATTTATTTGCGGTGTGTTGGAATATTCGGAGGACTGGGTACCGGACTTTGTCAACTGCATAATGGCTGGTAACTTCGTTACAGAAATCCCGAAGATTTGGTCAGAGGTGGCGAGAGCTTCGGTGAATCCAAAGGGGGATCCGGTAGAGGCGGGAGACGAAGAGGTCTGTATTGGGACGCAAAAAGGGTGCATGGGAAAGAGTGATATCCCTTCGGTGAATGGGGAGGGTGTTCACGCGCTGTCAGAGGAGCGTGAAGGGGGCGAAGTGGGCCATCACCCTTTTGGGTCTTTGGATGATTCTTGTGTTGGACCGGGTTCTTCGGGCTAGTCTTATGAGTCGAGTGGGCCTTCGCTGGACTTGAATAGCCCCCCATTTAGGCCAAAAAGTAAAAGCGTTGCCTGCAAGGACCGAGGGGCAGATGGGAGATGTGTTCGTGTTAACGGTAGGAGTAGGGAGCCCTCCCCCACTTCACTGAATTCAGGAGATCTTCGTTTAGCTGATGAAGTGTTGGAGGATCTTTGCTTGAGGGCTTGTGCGGAGGCCGAGGCTTTGTCGGAATGTGTGGATTCCCCGGAGGGGGGAGGTGGTGTTGGGGCTACTCGGAGGAGGGAATTGGAGGCGGAAGACACATGCACAGTGGCGGAATTAGTGAATGTGGATCTCAAAAGGTTTAAAGGGAGGGTGGTGTGTCAAATTGCCGGGGAGGAGTCCGTAAGGGTGGATTGATGGATCTTATTATGGTCAACAGTCGTGGGGTTTGTGATGCCAAGAAGTGGTCCTGGATCTCTAATATTAGAGCTAAATATCGTGTTCAGTTCTTATGTGTGAAGGAAACCCAGCTTAGAATGGCATAAAATTCCCTTCGACAGGTTATGGGGGAGAAGAGCTGTGGCTAATGAGTGGATGGACGCAAGGGGGCGGTCTGGAGGCTTGGCCTGTTCATGAAATCCGTCCACTTTCAGTGCCTCGGAGGTCACGAAGGATGATCATTTCATGGTGATATCTGGTACGCTGATTGGGTCTAATATTCTTTTGAATGTAGTGAATGTTTACTCCCCATAGGATTTGAGATCCAAAAGGAGAATGTGGGAGAAATTGGTGGATCTGCGCTGGTCTAAAGAGGGGATTTGGGTTTTGGTTGGGGATTTTAACGAAGTTAGATGTGAAGAGGAAAGGCTTTATTCCAAGTTCTACCCGGCTAATGCGATTGCGTTCAATGCCTTCATCGATCGTGCGGGGCTTTCGGAATATCTTATGGGTGGTCTTCGGTTCTCGTACTCGCATGGGAACGGGAAGTCCTTCAGCAAGATTGATAGGATTTTGGTTTGTGCGGGTTTTAAGGAGAAGTGGCCGTATGCTTCGCTGCTTGCGTTACCCCGTTTGTGGTCCGGTCACTCTCCCTTGGTTTTAAGAACATCCTTTTTGGACTTTGGGCCTTGTCCCTTTCGGTTTCAGTCGTCATTGTATAATCTTCGGGGGTTGGAGGAGGTTGTGGTCAAGGCGGTTAAGGATTGTGAGGCTGCTTAGGTGGAGCCCGAGGTGCTATTCCTTTCGAAGCTCAAAGGGGTCAAATCTGCTTTGAAGGAGTGGTGCAAAAAAAGGACACTAGAGGAAAATGGGTATAAGGATAGCTTAGAGGCTGAATACAACTGGTTTAACTCTATTGGGGAGCTTAGGACCCTTTCGTTGGGAGAAATCAATGAGTGGTCTGAGAAGAAAATGCATCTCAACAAGTTAGAGTTCCGGGCGGTTGTGGAATACAAAGTGAAAATCAAAATGGTGCTTGGAAGGGGATGAAAACACCTCCTTTTTTCATGGGGTGATTAAACATAATCTTGCGAAAGGGAGTATTATTGGGTTGCGTGTGATTGGTAGATGGGCAGAGGATCCGTCTATTATAAAAAAGGAGGTGTCGAATTTCTTCAAAGCCCGTTTTAAACGGGACCATGACGATCGTCCGTCGATGAATTGTGTGGGAATTAAGAGTCTCTCGGCTCCTAACCAGCAACTCCTCATCGCTCCATTCTCTAAGCTAGAAATTAAAGATGCTATTTGGATGTGTGGGAGCGAGAAAACCCCGGGCCCGGACGGTTTTAATTTTGGGTTTTTTGAAAGATTTTGGGGGTTGTTTGAAGATGTATCATGAATCATTTTTATGAGTCCGACAAGATTAGCAAAGGATACGGCTCTTCTTTCATATAGTAGTCTAAACAAGTCAACCTATTTATAGGTGACATTAGCTGGCCGGCGTACCATCTATCCAACGTACCATTGGTATTGACCATGGTACGCTGCCCTAGACTCACATATATTCTCTCACAAAGATACGATACACGAGACACACTGTAGCATAGGAATATGCTCTAACAAACTCCCCCTTAACGTGTAGTGTATCTATTCTAACTAAATCTCTAGTTTTCAATCTTCAACATTGCTGCATCAGATCTTCAACTTGAAATCTTGTCAGAAATAGAGCTTGCATGGCTGGATCAAGACTTGAACCATCTTTGAACTTCAAGATCCACTTGTGAAAGATACATCAAACTCCCCCTTTCACCATGCTTGAGTCTTGACACACAAAATCTTCAACTTTAGAAGACAAAAGTGCGGTTTTTCAATTTTGAAATTACCAAAATTAATTTAATTTTGGCACAAAACTTCTCTTTGAGAATCCAAGATATTGATTTTGAAATTTTGATTTTGTATCAAGTGTTGATTGACTGAAAACAAATAAGAAATAAAATCTTTTTGGCTTTTAAAAACTTTAGATAAAAACACACCTAAAATCTTTTTGATTTTCAAAGTTATGCTAAAACACACCAAAAATCTTTATGATTTTTTTGAAAATGAAATATAAATGAAGTACTGAATCACACTCTATTTTTAATTTGAGAAAGATCACTATCTGGGATCATATTGGTTACAACACGCTGAACTACACTTCAATTTCAACTATTGTAGCACATAAGCCATGTCGATTGCAGATATAATTTGTCCAACTTTAAACTCTGGCATAAACATACTCATAACATCTGGATATGTTAAGATATTGATTAATTTGCTTTGACCAGTGTACCCCACACTATCAGACATATTTAGATATCTTTCACATACTTTTCATGTGATTACACTTGCAAACTTCACAGACTAATTTGAATTCATGATATTGTCAACTGTGTTCAATGCAAAAAGAAATAAGAACGTTAAATCGTCTACCTTAAGGTCGAACTTTCGATACGCAGATAAGGCCTCGGTTTTAACAAAATAAGAAAATAAAAACAAGTTGAAATTGTATAACCCAACAACAATCATGTCGGTACTTCCATACACGCAGAGAAAGTCCGATGAGTTATAGGAAACACCAAAGAAAATAAAGCAGAACCTCAAACGAACAACAATCAGGTTGATCTTTTGATACGCAAAGAAAGTCCGACCGTTTGAGATAATAAAGAAAATCAAACAAGTTTAAATCTTTGCAAAATGAACACATGTTTACACAATGACTTCTCATTTTATTTTCACATATCTTTTCCATGATATCTTGACATACGCATCAAGATGTTGTCCACTAGGTCAAGCATCAGATTTAATATATATCACATTCTTATACTTTCTGATTTGCCGAGCCTACCTTGCACATCGATCAATGATCTTATGGCTTTTTCACTTACTCTATCCGCGAGTCAGATTCGTTAGCTAATGTACCATCGATTTCCTAATGATCAATGATCAATTTTGATCTTTTTCATTTTTTTAATCCTTTTTTGCATAGCCTTTTCTCCCCCTAAAATGAAAAACTCTATTTTTGGATTTTTCATTTTAACAAATAAAAGACACTATTTTTGACTTTTGTCAATTGTCTTCCTCTAAACATATGTACAACTACCACTTGTAAAAATACGAAAGAAAAAAGAAAATTGATCAACCAACACTGACACTTGGCAGTTTTAGTTTTAAAAAACACCTTTTCTATCAAATATTTCTTTTGAAAAACTTTTTGAAAAAGATAAAGCATTGAAACTCTAAATTATGCAAGTTCTTCACTATCAGCAACACACGCATAATAGGTCTTCTTGAAGAAACCTGTAGACACCAGATAAACATTAGCATTTTTGGGATAGGCCCGAGTCAACAGCCTCGGGTCGCTCGGTCTCTTCAACATGGTCTTTGATAATCTTGGAAACAACTCGGGGTTTCCAGATCATGGGCGATTGAAAACTTTTCAATGAATCCACAAAATTATCAACTTGCGTCTTTGCCCAAGACGGCTTATTGTTAGAGCATATTCCTATGCTATAGAGTGTCTCGTGTATTATATCTAAGTGAGCGTTTGTGTGAGTAAAAGTGTCAACATACCAAGGGTCGTACCATACTGGTCCGCCGTACCAATTGGTACGAGTGTACCAATTGGTCAGTCAGTTGGTACTCCAGCCTATATGTTGATACTATAAATAGATCATGTTAGAATGATAGCTTAGAACTTATGTCAATTCTACGCCTTTCTGTGTGTGTTCTAGAGAGAGAAACCTGAAAGGTTTTCATTGTAATCTTCAAGTGATTCAATACGAAAACTCTTATTTACATTCTCATTCATTAGATTGATTGAAACATGCAGTAGTAAGATCCGTCCAGGTACTTACAAGTGGTATCAGAGTAATCCAGGTTGCTGTACTGCTGTGTTTTGGTCAATTTTCCAGTTTGTAGTGAGAGAAAGTTGGGGTTTTTTGTTTTTCATCAATTTCTTCCAATTCTGAGTGTTTCTGGTGCTAAACATGATTTCAAAACATTCCTAGTGTGTTTGCGTGTCTTATTCTAGCAAATTACAGCTCAAAACGGTCAAATTTTTCAAAAATCAGTCTAGAATGTCGTGGTACGCCGGATGAATATCTTGGTACGTCGGTATTTGATGAATATCAACCTACAATTTTTAAAAATCAAGGTAGATTTATTCCTAAGTTTGAACAAGTTCCATATTTAGGTTGTTCATCACAATCAAATGTGATTGGTTCATCAAATACTGATTTACCAAAACAACAGCACTGGAAACCTAAAGTGGTTTCAAAAGGAAATCAGGACACTGGTCAACCAGAAGCGATTCGCTTCGGGTCATTTATAAACTGACGTGTTTGACCAGTGTGCAGGTACTTCTAGAAGGCCTATTGGTGATTAAAAATTTGCTGATAGAGGAGTATTCTGCCGAGTTAAGTTAAATTACAAGAGGTATCAAATTTCAAAACTAATTTTTTTTTGAAAAGCTAAAACTGGAAGGTATCCATGTCGAAAGGTCAATTTTCTTTCGTTAATGCATTTTGTTTGTAGTTTAGGGGAAGAAAATTGAAAATACCAAAAATAGTGTCTTTGTGTTTTGATTAAAATGAAAAATCCAAAAATAGAGTTTTCATTTTAAGGGGGAGAAAAAGAGTAAAACAGAAAAAAATACAAAAACATTAAAAATGAGAAATTGTATCCGACATATTTGGGAAATGATAGTACATTGGCTTACGTGTCTGACTCATGGATAAACTAGATGAAAAAGCCATAAGATCATTGTTTGATGTGCTTGGTAGACTCGACATTAAATCATAAAGTATTCAGATGTGATATACATTAAATACTAATGCTTGACCAAGTGGACAACATCTTGACGCGTATCTCAAGATATGTGAAAAAGAAAATGAGAAGTCACTGTGTATACATGTGTTCATTTTACTAAGATTTAAACTTGTTTGATTTTCTTTATTTTCTCAAACGATCGGACTTTCTTTGCGTATCGAAAGATCGACCTGATTGTTGTTCGTTTGAGGTTCTGCTTTATTTTCTTTGGTGTTTCGTATAATTCATCGGACTTTCTCTGTGTATACGGAAGT
>JBCNJP010000025.1:59774729-59924303 GCA_039602395.1 Deinandra increscens subsp. villosa
CTTTCTTCACTCTTCTCCTGTTTGTAGATGTAATTCAGAAATGTCAGTGACAAATTACAATTCTTTACTTGACGTTGCAAATCCAGAATCTTAATTTTTAATTCATAAATCTTCACTTGAGCATCTAACAGCTCTTTCTGAGAGGCAATAAACTATTCCGACAACTCATTATATTCATACTTATGTCTTCTTTTCAAGTCACACACTTCCAATAATTCTTCAGTAACCTTTTTCCCTTTTTTCTTGAAGTAATCAACATCTTGTGTTAAAATTTTGTTCTTTTCTCGAAAAAGAACATTCTCATATCGAAGTTTTGAAAGTTCTTCCTAAAGACTAATTGCCTTATCAGCAGTTTCAATAGCAATCTGATTAACCTTTTTGTATTTCTGTTGAACAGGATAACTCTTTTCGAATAAAGCTTCAAAATCTTCAGCAGCTTCTTTAGCTTCAGTTGTAGCTTTTTCACATTCAACAAACAAATCATCTTTTTCTTTCATTAAGTTCTCATTTATCTTAACAAGTTCAGCACACTTTAGACACATTGAAGAAACTTCCTTCTGAACTTCTTCTACGTCACTCTCATCCCCTTTATCAAATATAACACAAGAACTTGTTTCAGAATCAGAACCAGTCACACACCCATCCATGTGTTCTTTCTTACAAATAGTAACACAATCTTGTTTATCTTCATGACTTCCTGATTCTAAACTACTAGACGCTGAATCATACGATTTTGAATTACTTGATTCAGAACTAGTGTTAGATAAACAATCCTTAATCTTCATGGCCTGAATGTCAGCACAATATTGAGCAACAGCATCCCATAACTGTTTAGAGTTATAACACGTTGTAAATCGATGTATTAACTTTTCTGGTAAAGCCATGGTAAGCTTTGCAAAAACCTTTTCTTCACTCTCATAACCTTTCATTTCATCAGAGGTAAGATACCTTTGCATCTTGGGTCTTCCATAAAAATCAATTAGATAATTGTATTCTTTAGTAATGGACACCCACAAATCAACATTCTTAGCTTGAACATAATCTTCAAATTGTTTAACCCAAATATAATAATCCTCCAGCTTTAACAACTTGGGTATACGTTGACCTTGAATTGCACCAAACAATTGAAAATCACTCATTTTAAAATTATGATACCAAACGTAAAAATTCAAACTAAAAAACAGACGTCTCAAAAGCAGAATTTGGGTACCAAAACGGAGGGTACTGACCGTTAGGCGAGTAAAAGTGTAGAGCTAGTCAAGACGGTCGTTTTGGCTGGTATTGGGTTCCGTAACTCCAAACAGAACTCAAGTTACGTCAGTGTTAGTGAATGCCGCTATTCAGTCGACGTACCAATAAACCTCCTAGCATACCAAAATGTTGACCAGCGTACCAATAGCTTTGACCGTACCAACCACTCAACGTACCAAACCAGCGACGTACCCGTGAACTCAGCGTACCAGTGAACTCAACGTACTAGTGAACTCAGCGTACCAGTGAACAGTAGCGAACCAACTTGGTATGGCGTAACTGCTCCGGAAAACCGTTGAAGATTGCCTTGCATACCAAGCATCGTACCAACAACGTACCAATCAGTTCATCCAGCGTACCACGACATTCAACCGGCGTACCAACACTGAATTTTCCGGATTTTCACGAATTTGAAGGTTTTAGACTGTAATTTGCAGCAGTAAGCAACAAAAACACACGTTTTGAAATCAAATTTGACATCAGAAACACTCGGATTTTAGAAAGTTTGATGAAAAATGATCAAAAACCCACTTTCTCTCTCTAGAAATCTCAATAATCATAGAATTCGACCAGCAAATGAAACCAGATAGCTCTGATACCACTTGTAAAGACACGAAGCGATGGATCATTTGCTAATCAAGTGATTATTAGATGAATATCAATGACACGAAGAGTAAACACAATGAGATTATATAGATTCAAGCTTGAGAGCACACCCACAGTTACACAAACAGAAGATAGATGAATGACCAAGAGTTCTAGTAGTCTAAACAAGTCAACCTTTGTGCTTCTGAAGACTACCATAAGACAAGGGGGTGTTTGTTAGAACATGTTAGAGTGTCTAATGCTAGGTCTAGGCGCTTTGATATATATTGATGTTTTTATAAAGTTTTTGTCCCAGCGTACCAGTGGGTGGACCAGTTGGTACGCAGCTCCGGACCAACTGGTACGTTGGTTAAGTTGGTATGCTGGGCTATTAACTATAAATAGGTAGTCTTTGTTCAGAGCAGATGAGTGAGTGCAGCCAGTCTTAAGTGTGTGTTTTTAGTGTGTGACTCTCTCTGATTCTCTCAGTAACTGTTTTTTCTCGAAATCAATCAAACAAGCGTTATTTACCTTCATGTTCATTGAATCGACCATATCATGCAATAGTAAGATCCGTATCTGGTTTTACAAGTGGTATAAGAGCATTTGGTTGCTCTGTTGCTGTGATTTTGGTCCATTTTCGAAATCTAGAGATAGAAAGTATGATTTTGAATCAATTCTCTTCATTTCTTCTCATTTCTGAGTGTATTCGATATGAAAATTGATTTCAAAATAATCCTTGAGTGTGTTAGCTGAGTTTTGTGTCAAATTCCAATCCAAAAAGCCAAAAATCTCAAAATGTGTTCGTATCTCAGTTGGTACGCCGTTTGTACGTCCGTAGAATTCCTTGGTACGCCGTTGGTAAGCAAGGAAATCTCCTTCAGTGTCTTGGTACACTTGATTTGGTACGTAGGACAATCTTCTTAGGTGGTACGTGACGGTTACTCTTTGGTACGTAGACGGTTACGGTGTACTAGTCTTGTACGTTGTATATTTGGTACGCTGAGTTACTTGGTCCGTGGGTGGTACGCCTGAGATTGTTTAGTACGTTAGTGGTACAGGAGTTAAATTTGGTACGCTGAAGTTTGTCTGGTACGGAAGTCGATCAACTAGTACGCCGAGTCAGTTTTGAGATAATCATCATGGATCCGTTCCAAGCATTTGCTGCGATGTCTACAATGGTTCAAGCTCTACTTAACTACGACAACGAGATTGGAACCACGAACAAGGTTCCTAAGTTGATGAAGTTCGAGGACTTTCATAATTGGAAAACGCGTTATGAATCATTCATAGGTGTGACCGATGTTATGTTGGATGGGTATGTTGTGCCAAAGTTTACAACAGGTGAAATCAAGCCATACAATAAAATGAACGACACTGAAAAAGAAGCATTCAAATTGGAGAAGAAGGCTTATTCTAATTTGTCAATGGCATTACTAAAAGATATTCTTCATCAATTTAAAATGCACACAACTTCGAAAGCGTTGTGGGATGCTTTAAGTAACCGATGTGAGGGAAATGCCCAATACAAGAAAAGCAAGAAGAAGGTCTTGTTGAGGGAATATGATAATTTCAGCCATGTTCAAAATGAAACAATTAATGATCTTGTATCAAGGTTGTCACATCTAGTGAGCGAGCTTGAAATTGTGGGTGTCAAGAAGGAAGCAAATGAATTGAAAGAAAAGCTATTGGATGCCTTGCCAGCCAAATGGGAAGGATATATTTTACTACTAACTTATGATAAAGGATTTGATGACGTATCATATGATGATTTAACCAGGAATTTGTTGGCATGGGAATTGGATATGATGAGAGTTAAAACACTTCCAGCACAAGTCCAGAACCCATATGTATATTTTGGTGAAAATGCATCCACTATGCATGAAAAAGTCAAAGCAAGTTCAAATCCACCAACTACTGCGTTTTATGTGGAAAGTTCTTCGGCTGGTCATGCAAATGTGTCTCGGGGTTCATCGGGGGATACTTATACTCACAAGGTTGCTGTGACATATCCGGTTTATTCAAATCAGTCTGCTTCTGCATCAAATCAGAATGCTTTCTCAGCAAAAACTACAAATGACTTCATGACATTGTTTTCTGCAAAGATTTCTTCTTATGATGGTGTGGTGGCAGAAAAGCTCACGAGTGCTGAATTAACTAATGAAGATTATGAGCAGATTGATGCAGATGACTTAGAACTCATGGATATCAATTGGCCAATGGCTATGCTAGTCCGAAGGGGTAAGAAATTCATGTAAAGGACGGGATGCACGGATCTTAACCCTGAAGGAAAACTTAGTTTTGACAAATCCAAAGTTCGTTGCTACAACTGTCAGAACTACGGCTACTTTGCCAAAGAATGTAGTAATGGAAAGAAGGAAGAGACTTCCAAACTGTATTAGAAATATGCGTCTCAAAGTGCTAAGACATCAGGGAGTAACTCAAATCCATCTAGTTCAAATGCAAATGCTAGTGCTTCGAGTTCAGACTCTAAAGCATTAGTTTCTCAAACTGGGGAAGGCTACGATTAGAGTGCAGATTTTCCAGATGAATCTGCTTTTCTGTGCAGTTCTGAAGACCAAAATGTGAAGATGGAAGCCAATTCTAAACTTCCAGGAGAAGATTTTTTCGGAGATGGTCAACAAGCTTTCATGGCTAATATTCAGGTTGATTCTAAACTCTGTGAACATTGCATGTTAACTGCTAACCAATTGAAGGAACTTTCTGATGAGAAAGTCATGTATTATGACAAATACATGTTAGCATATGAAAACACCAAAATTTATGAACAAAGGTGGGAGGCCATTAAGGCTGAAGTGAAGAGAGAACATGCTTTGACTCTGAACACAAAAATTGAACTAAATAACAAAACTGAGGAATACATTTATTGTGAAAAGAAGCTTGCAGAAGCTTAATTCTAAAATTTCAGACTTAAGCATTGAGATTTTAGATCTTCAACGACAAATTGAAAATTTCAAAAGTTCAGCTTCCTTTGCAAGTTTCTTATGCAAAGATGAAACCTTAAAAGAAGTGTTCAAAGAGTCGGGCTGCAATTCAGTTCCACCACCCGTTGTTCATGGTTTAGGACCAATGACACTGAGACCAAGCCTTCCATTGTGTTTCACTATTCCAAGTTCACTGAGAACTTGATTGGCTCATCTGATAGACACAAAGGCACTTATAATAAAAAGTCGACCAAACAAGTGTCAAAACCAAACCATAATGTTCCAAAACAAGCTGAATCCAGTGACTCTGCGGTTGACAAACCTGTCACTGAGACTAAACCTAAACGTGTGGTTAAATTGACACCTTTAGAGGAAGCCATGAAAATTAAAGAAACTGAACAGAAAATTAAAGCTTTTGAAAAGGAACAATTTGTACAAGGTCATGATTTGTTTTATGAAAAGGATTTGGTAACTGAAAGCAATCAAACCAATCCTGATGTGAACACTATTCCGGTCCCAATTCCCAAATCTACTAAAAATAATGGAATTGGTTTTGGATCCTCTGGTGTTGGAAATTCTGAGGTCCATCAAAAGAAATCTCAGAAATTCCAAAAGCATGAAAAGCAAGATGTGAAAACATCTAATGTCAAATCAGAGAAAACAGATTATAAACTGAAAGGTAAAGCTGAGATTGGTGAAACCTCTCAGAAAATGAAACTGTATTGTCTCAAAGGAAGTGATACCATTTTCTCTGATGCGATGTTCCCCATTATGTTCTGTTGATCCAACACGAGTTGCTAAAGTTTTTTTATGCTGAGTCTGAAGAAAAAGGTGTATCTGATCATGGAAGTGTGGAAAATGTTTCATCAAATGATCAGAGATCCTACATTAGGCCCAATTCATCAAAAGATCAGAAATTTAAAACAAAGTCAAAATCTTTAAATTACTCACCAAGGAGTTTTTACAACTCTAATGGTCGGTTTTCCTCAAAATCAAACAGTTTTGACTATGAATCATTTGGTTTTTGTGAAGATTATGATTTTTATGATGACTTTCGACAATTTGAGCAAAATAAAATCAAACAAATCAAACCAAAGGGTTATTCTGATCAGTGTAGGGTGGATGATTATGGGTTTTATAAAAAATTTGGGTATGTTGGTCGCTGTTTAAACATCTTCCGGACTACAAACCTCAGAGGTTTAAGACCAAGAAACCCAAGAAAGTTTTTCAGTCAATGTATGATGATAGCCACTTAGATGAATTTGGAAATGTTGTTCCTATGGTCTTTATTAATCATAGGAGGTGTTATCATTGCTATTAGCGTGATCATCTACGTAATAGGTATCCACGATTGGCTAGAAAACGTGTTTCCGCTATCAATAATGAAAAATCTAATTCAGATTTAAAATCTGATTCCAAGCCAAAGAAAATAGATGAAAAAGTGGTTACCAAATAGTTTTTTAAAAGAGGAAAAATTTTCAAACATACTCAAAAGTCGTTTGGTAGTTCATCCACTTGTGATTCCACAACCGATTCATCTATTCCGTCTTTAAGGCAAAAAGTGGCTGCCAAAACTGTCTTCAAAAGCCACTGAAGATTTATCCGAGGATACCGGTCGACCCAAAGCTGAAAGCTTGGGTCCAGATTCTAACTAATTATCTGCTACCTGGTGCAGGGTACTCGTAAGCCAGTTATCAACAACTTTTCGGTGGTTGATAGTGGAGCATCCAGGCACATGACTGGTAATATTTCCTTGCTATCCGATGTTAAACCAATTAATGGCGGGAATGTTACTTTTTGCTGGCAATAAAGGAGGAAGAATAACTGGTGAAGGAAAAATGGGTAACGAGAAAGTCACATTCGATAAAGTTCATTTTGTGGAAGAACTGCAACATAACATGCTTAGTGTCTCACAGCTTTGTGATAAGCAGTACACTGCTGCTTTCTCAAGTTCTGAATGCTTAATTCTGAAACCCTGAATCCAGATTCCTGAAGATTGGATCATGATGCGTGCACCAAGATTTCGAAAATTTGTATGTGTTGAATATGAACCATACTTCATCTTTTGTATCGGCAACATGTTTCATCTCAAAAGCCACGGAAAAAGAGTCGATCTTATGGCATCGCCGTATGGGACACATCAACTACCAGAAGATGAATTATTTACTAAACCATAGTCTGGTGGATGGAATTTCTAAGAATCGTTTTTCGATCAATGATGTGTGTGTTTCTTGCAAGAAAGGCAAACAACGGAAAAAGTCTCATCCTTCCAAACGAATTAACACGATTGTTACACCGTAGGAGCTACTTCATATGGATCTCTTCGGTCCTATGAATGTCCATAGTGTTGATGGTTTTTTTTATTGTTTGGTGATTACGGATGACTCTTCACGATTCTCATGGGTGGTGTCTATGCATTCGAAAGATGAAACTCCGGCTATCATTCAGAAGTTGTTATCCAAATTCGGATCAATGTACAAGTACAAAGTCTGTCACATTCGGACTGATAACGATACCGAATTCAGAAATGCAAAAAGTGACAGCTTTTTGTGATGCTCTTGGCATTGTTCAACAGTTTAGTACACCGTATACTCCACAACAGAACGGAGGTACTGAAAGGAAGAATCGAACACTGATCGAGACAGCACGAACTATGTTGTCAGATGCACATTTTCCCATTACGTTTTGGTCTGAAGCGGTTCATACTGCTTGTCATGTGCTAAATCATTCTGATTGTCAAAAGATTGAATAAAAAGTGTTTTCAATTTCTCAAAGGTTATAAGCTGAATTTAACCTTTTTAGAGCCGTTTGGGTGTAAGTACACTGTTCTCAAGGAAGGTGGAAAGTTTGAGGCAAAAGCTATTGAAGGCATTTTTGTTGGATATCAAAATCCAATGAAAACGGTTTACTTTCCCGCTTCAAAGACAATTGAGTGTCACTTGAATGTTGATTTTCAAAGATATACTTTTATACCACCCAAGACGGAGGATATTCCTACTTTTGACTACAATCATTTATTTGATTCTTTCTCGGTTGCACGTAATGAATCTGCTGATGAGCCTTTTGAAGAACTCATAGCTGCTGTTATATTGCATACAATGAATAGTCCTGGATCATGTATTCCGAAGCTTCCAAGTGTTTCTACTACTGGTTCGTTAAGTCAATAGTTTCTAACCTAGAAACGATGAGTTCATCTGATGATGATGAAAGTACTTTTCATGAAGCTGAATCGGCACCGGTTGATGATCTAATTACATTACCAAGTACTAGTTCTTAAGTTCTGGTTACTTTACCGATTAGTGATCTTTCTTGCTCAGAGGATGCAGAAAATATTGTGGTTCCTTGTGTAGAGTACTCGTAAGCCAGTTATCAACAACTTTTTGGTGGTTGATAGCATCCAGGCACATGACTGATAATATTTCCTTGCTATCCGATGTTAAACCAATTAATGGTGGGAATGTTACTTTTTGTTGGCAATAAAGGAGGAAGAATAACTGGTGAAGGAAAAATGGGTAACGAGAAAGTCACATTCGACAAAGTTCATTTTGTGGAAGAACTGCAACATAACATGCTTAGTGTCTCACAGCTTTGTGATAAGCAGTACACTGCTGCTTTCTCAAGTTCTGAATGCTTAATTCTGAAACCCGGAATCCAGATTCCTGAAGATTGGATCATGATGCGTGCACCAAGATTTCGAAAATTTGTATGTGTTGAATATGAATCATACTTCATCTTTTGTATCGGCAACATGTTTCATCTCAAAAGCCACGGAAAAAGAGTCGATCTTATGGCATCGCCGTATGGGACACATCAACTACCAGAAGATGAATTATTTACTAAACCATAGTCTGGTGGATGGAATTTCTAAGAATCGTTTTTCGATCAATGATGTGTGTGTTTCTTGCAAGAAAGGCAAACAACGGAAAAAGTCTCATCCTTCCAAACGAATTAACACGATTGTTACACCGTAGGAGCTACTTCATATGGATCTCTTCGGTCCTATGAATGTCCGTAGTGTTGATGGTTGTTTTTATTGTTTGGTGATTACGGATGACTCTTCACGATTCTCATGGGTGGTGTCTATGCATTCGAAAGACGAAACTCCGGCTATCATTCAGAAGTTGTTATCCAAATTCGGATCAATGTACAAGTACAAAGTCTGTCACATTCGGACTGATAACGGTACCGAATTCAGAAATGCAAAAAATGACAGCTTTTTGTGATGCTCTTGGCATTGTTCAACAGTTTAGTACACCGTATACTCCACAACAGAACGGAGTTGCTGAAAGGAAGAATCGAACACTGATCGAGACAGCACGAACTATGTTGTCAGATGCACATTTTCCCATTACGTTTTGGTCTGAAGCGGTTCATACTGCTTGTCATGTGCTAAATCATTCTGATTGTCAAAAGATTGAACAAAACGTGTTATCAATTTCTCAAAGGTTATATGCTGAATTTAACCTTTTTAGAGCCGTTTGGGTGTAAGTACACTGTTCTCAAGGAAGGTGGAAAGTTTGAGGCAAAAGCTGTTGAAGGCATTTTTGTTGGATATCAAAATCCAATGAAAACGGTTTACTTTCCCGCTTCAAAGACAATTGAGTGTCACTTGAATGTTGATTGTCAAAGATATACTTTTATACCACCCAAGACGGAGGATATTCCTACTTTTGACTACAATCATTTATTTGATTCTTTCTTAGTTGCACGTAATGAATCTGCTGATGAGCCTTTTGAAGAACTCATAGCTGCTGTTATATTGCATACAATGAATAGTCCTGGATCATGTATTCCGAAGCTTCCAAGTGTTTCTACTACTGGTTCGTTAAGTCAATAGTTTCTAACCTAGAAACGATGAGTTCATCTGATGATTATGAAAGTACTTTTCATGAAGCTGAATCGGCACCGGTTGATGATCTGATTACATTACCAAGTACTAGTTCTTAAGTTCTGGTTACTTTACCGATTAGTGATCTTTCTAGCTCAGAGGATGCAGAAAATATTGTGGTTCCTTGTGTAGAGTACTCGTAAGCCAGTTATCAACAACTTTTTGGTGGTTGATAGTGGAGCATCCAGGCACATGACTGGTAATATTTCCTTGCTATCCGATGTTAAACCAATTAATGGCGGGAATGTTACTTTTTGTTGGCAATAAAGGAGGAAGAATAACTGGTAAAGGAAAAATGGGTAACTAGAAAGTCACATTCGACAAAGTTCATTTTGTGGAAGAACTGCAACATAACATGCTTAGTGTCTCACAGCTTTGTGATAAGCAGTACACTGCTGCTTTCTCAAGTTCTGAATGCTTAATTCTGAAACCCGAAATCCAGATTCCTGAAGATTGGATCATGATGGGTGCACCAAGATTTCGAAAATTTGTATGTGTTGAATATGAATCATACTTCATCTTTTGTATCGGCAACATGTTTCATCTCAAAAGCCACGGAAAAAGAGTCGATCTTATGGCATCGCCGTATGGGACACATCAACTACCAGAAGATGAATTATTTACTAAACCATATTCTGGTGGATGGAATTTCTAAGAATCGTTTTTCGATCAATGATGTGTGTGTTTCTTGCAAGAAAGGCAAACAACGGAAAAAGTCTCATCCTTCCAAACGAATTAACATGATTGTTACACCGTAGGAGCTACTTCATATGGATCTCTTCGGTCCTATGAATGTCCGTAGTGTTGATGGTTGCTTTTATTGTTTGGTGATTACGGATGACTCTTCACGATTCTCGTGGGTGGTGTCTATGCATTCGAAAGATGAAACTCCGGCTATCATTCAGAAGTTGTTATCCAAATTCGGATCAATGTACAAGTACAAAGTCTGCCACATTCGGACTGATAACGGTACCGAATTCAGAAATGCAAAAAATGACAGCTTTTTGTGATGCTCTTGGCATTGTTCAACAGTTTAGTGCACCGTATACTCCACAACAGAACGGAGTTGCTGAAAGGAAGAATCGAACACTGATCGAGACAGCACGAACTATGTTGTCAGATGCACATTTTCCCATTACGTTTTGGTCTGAAGCGGTTCATACTGCTTGTCATGTGCTAAATCATTCTGATTGTCAAACGATTGAACAAAACGTGTTATCAATTTCTCAAAGGTTATAAGCTGAATTTAACCTTTTTAGAGCCGTTTGGGTGTAAGTACACTGTTCTCAAGGAAGGTGGAAAGTTTGAGGCAAAAGCTGTTGAAGGCATTTTTGTTGGATATCAAAATCCAATGAAAACGGTTTACTTTCCCTATTCAAAGACAATTGAGTGTCACTTGAATGATGATTGTCAAAGATATACATTTATACCACCCAAGACGGAGGATATTCCTACTTTTGACTACAATCATTTATTTGATTCTTTCTCGGTTGCACGTAATGAATCTGCTGATGAGCCTTTTGAAGAACTCGTAGCTGCTGTTATATTGCATACAATGAATAGTCATGGATCATGTATTCTGAAGCTTCCAAGTGTTTCTACTACTGGTTCGTTAAGTCAATAGTTTCTAACCTAGAAACGATGAGTTCATCTGATGATGATGAAAGTACTTTTCATGAAGCTGAATCGGCACCGGTTGATGATCTGATTACATTACCAAGTACTAGTTCTTCAGTTCTGGTTACTTTACCGAATAGTGATCTTTCTAGCTCAGAGGATGCAGAAAATATTGTGGTTCCTTGTGTAGGGTACTCGTAAGCCAGTTATCAACAACTTTTCGGTGGTTGATAGCATCCAGGCACATGACTGGTAATATTTCCTTGCTATGCGATGTTAAACCAATTAATGGCGGGAATGTTACTTTTTGCTGGCAATAAAGGAGGAAGAATAACTGGTGAAGGAAAAATGGGTAACGAGAAAGTCACATTCGACAAAGTTCATTTTGTGGAAGAACTGCAACATAACATGCTTAGTGTCCCACAGCTTTGTGATAAGCAGTACACTGCTGCTTTCTCAAGTTCTGAATGCTTAATTCTGAAACCCGGAATCCAGATTCCTGAAGATTGGATCATGATGCATGCACCAAGATTTCGAAAATTTGTATGTGTTGAATATGAATCATACTTCATCTTTTGTATAGTCAACATGTTTCATCTCAAAAGCCACGGAAAAAGAGTCGATCTTATGGCATCGCCGTATGGGACACATCAACTACTAGAAGATGAATTATTTACTAAACCATAGTCTGGTGGATGGAATTTCTAAGAATCGTTTTTCGATCAATGATGTGTGTGTTTCTTGCAAGAAAGGCAAACAACGGAAAAAGTCTCATCCTTCCAAACGAATTAACACGATTGTTACACCGTAGGAGCTACTTCATATGGATCTCTTCGGTCCTATGAATGTCCGTAGTGTTGATGGTTGTTTTTATTGTTTGGTGATTACGGATGACTCTTCACGATTCTCATGGGTGGTGTCTATGCATTCGAAAGATGAAACTCCGGCTATCATTCAGAAGTTGTTATCCAAATTCGGATCAATGTACAAGTACAAAGTCTGTCACATTCGGACTGATAACGGTACCGAATTCAGAAATGCAAAAAATGACAGCTTTTTGTGATGCTCTTGGCATTGTTCAACAGTTTAGTACACCGTATACTCCACAACAGAACGGAGTTGCTGAAAGGAAGAATCGAACACTGATCGAGACAGCACGAACTATGTTGTCAGATGCACATTTTCCCATTACGTTTTGGTCTGAAGCGGTTCATACTGCTTGTCATGTGCTAAATCATTCTGATTGTCAAAAGATTGAACAAAACGTGTTATCAATTTCTCAAAGGTTATATGCTGAATTTAACCTTTTTAGAGCCGTTTGGGTGTAAGTACACTGTTCTCAAGGAAGGTGGAAAGTTTGAGGCAAAAGCTGTTGAAGGCATTTTTGTTGGATATCAAAATCCAATGAAAACGGTTTACTTTCCCGCTTCAAAGACAATTGAGTGTCACTTGAATGTTGATTGTCAAAGATATACTTTTATACCACCCAAGACGGAGGATATTCCTACTTTTGACTACAATCATTTATTTGATTCTTTCTCGGTTGCACGTAATGAATCTGCTGATGAGCCTTTTGAAGAACTCATAGCTGCTGTTATATTGCATACAATGAATAGTCCTGGATCATGTATTCCGAAGCTTCCAAGTGTTTCTACTACTGGTTCGTTAAGTCAATAGTTTCTAACCTAGAAACGATGAGTTCATCTGATGATTATGAAAGTACTTTTCATGAAGCTGAATCGGCACCGGTTGATGATCTGATTACATTACCAAGTACTAGTTCTTAAGTTCTGGTTACTTTACCGATTAGTGATCTTTCTAGCTCAGAGGATGCAGAAAATATTGTGGTTCCTTGTGTAGAGTACTCGTAAGCCAGTTATCAACAACTTTTTGGTGGTTGATAGTGGAGCATCCAGGCACATGACTGGTAATATTTCCTTGCTATCCGATGTTAAACCAATTAATGGCGGGAATGTTACTTTTTGTTGGCAATAAAGGAGGAAGAATAACTGGTGAAGGAAAAATGGGTAACTAGAAAGTCACATTCGACAAAGTTCATTTTGTGGAAGAACTGCAACATAACATGCTTAGTGTCTCACAGCTTTGTGATAAGCAGTACACTGCTGCTTTCTCAAGTTCTGAATGCTTAATTCTGAAACCCGAAATCCAGATTCCTGAAGATTGGATCATGATGCGTGCACCAAGATTTCGAAAATTTGTATGTGTTGAATATGAATCATACTTCATCTTTTGTATCGGCAACATGTTTCATCTCAAAAGCCACGGAAAAAGAGTCGATCTTATGGCATCGCCGTATGGGACACATCAACTACCAGAAGATGAATTATTTACTAAACCATATTCTGGTGGATGGAATTTCTAAGAATCGTTTTTCGATCAATGATGTGTGTGTTTCTTGCAAGAAAGGCAAACAACGGAAAAAGTCTCATCCTTCCAAACGAATTAACACGATTGTTACACCGTAGGAGCTACTTCATATGGATCTCTTCGGTCCTATGAATGTCCGTAGTGTTGATGGTTGCTTTTATTGTTTGGTGATTACGGATGACTCTTCACGATTCTCGTGGGTGGTGTCTATGCATTCGAAAGATGAAACTCCGGCTATCATTCAGAAGTTGTTATCCAAATTCGGATCAATGTACAAGTACAAAGTCTGCCACATTCGGACTGATAACGGTACCGAATTCAGAAATGCAAAAAATGACAGCTTTTTGTGATGCTCTTGGCATTGTTCAACAGTTTAGTGCACCGTATACTCCACAACAGAACGGAGTTGCTGAAAGGAAGAATCGAACACTGATCGAGACAGCACGAACTATGTTGTCAGATGCACATTTTCCCATTACGTTTTGGTCTGAAGCGGTTCATACTGCTTGTCATGTGCTAAATCATTCTGATTGTCAAACGATTGAACAAAACGTGTTATCAATTTCTCAAAGGTTATAAGCTGAATTTAACCTTTTTAGAGCCGTTTGGGTGTAAGTACACTGTTCTCAAGGAAGGTGGAAAGTTTGAGGCAAAAGCTGTTGAAGGCATTTTTGTTGGATATCAAAATCCAATGAAAACGGTTTACTTTCCCTATTCAAAGACAATTGAGTGTCACTTGAATGATGATTGTCAAAGATATACATTTATTCCACCCAAGACGGAGGATATTCCTACTTTTGACTACAATCATTTATTTGATTCTTTCTCGGTTGCACGTAATGAATCTGCTGATGAGCCTTTTGAAGAACTCGTAGCTGCTGTTATATTGCATACAATGAATAGTCATGGATCATGTATTCTGAAGCTTCCAAGTGTTTCTACTACTGGTTCGTTAAGTCAATAGTTTCTAACCTAGAAACGATGAGTTCATCTGATGATGATGAAAGTACTTTTCATGAAGCTGAATCGGCACCGGTTGATGATCTGATTACATTACCAAGTACTAGTTCTTCAGTTCTGGTTACTTTACCGAATAGTGATCTTTCTAGCTCAGAGGATGCAGAAAATATTGTGGTTCCTTGTGTAGGGTACTCGTAAGCCAGTTATCAACAACTTTTCGGTGGTTGATAGCATCCAGGCACATGACTGGTAATATTTCCTTGCTATGCGATGTTAAACCAATTAATGGCGGGAATGTTACTTTTTGCTGGCAATAAAGGAGGAAGAATAACTGGTGAAGGAAAAATGGGTAACGAGAAAGTCACATTCGACAAAGTTCATTTTGTGGAAGAACTGCAACATAACATGCTTAGTGTCCCACAGCTTTGTGATAAGCAGTACACTGCTGCTTTCTCAAGTTCTGAATGCTTAATTCTGAAACCCGGAATCCAGATTCCTGAAGATTGGATCATGATGCATGCACCAAGATTTCGAAAATTTGTATGTGTTGAATATGAATCATACTTCATCTTTTGTATAGTCAACATGTTTCATCTCAAAAGCCACGGAAAAAGAGTCGATCTTATGGCATCGCCGTATGGGACACATCAACTACTAGAAGATGAATTATTTACTAAACCATAGTCTGGTGGATGGAATTTCTAAGAATCGTTTTTCGATCAATGATGTGTGTGTTTCTTGCAAGAAAGGCAAACAACGGAAAAAGTCTCATCCTTCCAAACGAATTAACACGATTGTTACACCGTAGGAGCTACTTCATATGGATCTCTTCGGTCCTATGAATGTCCGTAGTGTTGATGGTTGTTTTTATTGTTTGGTGATTACGGATGACTCTTCACGATTCTCATGGGTGGTGTCTATGCATTCGAAAGATGAAACTCCGGCTATCATTCAGAAGTTGTTATCCAAATTCGGATCAATGTACAAGTACAAAGTCTGTCACATTCGGACTGATAACGGTACCGAATTCAGAAATGCAAAAAATGACAGCTTTTTGTGATGCTCTTGGCATTGTTCAACAGTTTAGTACACCGTATACTCCACAACAGAACGGAGTTGCTGAAAGGAAGAATCGAACACTGATCGAGACAGCACGAACTATGTTGTCAGATGCACATTTTCCCATTACGTTTTGGTCTGAAGCGGTTCATACTGCTTGTCATGTGCTAAATCATTCTGATTGTCAAAAGATTGAACAAAACGTGTTATCAATTTCTCAAAGGTTATATGCTGAATTTAACCTTTTTAGAGCCGTTTGGGTGTAAGTACACTGTTCTCAAGGAAGGTGGAAAGTTTGAGGCAAAAGCTGTTGAAGGCATTTTTGTTGGATATCAAAATCCAATGAAAACGGTTTACTTTCCCGCTTCAAAGACAATTGAGTGTCACTTGAATGTTGATTGTCAAAGATATACTTTTATACCACCCAAGACGGAGGATATTCCTACTTTTGACTACAATCATTTATTTGATTCTTTCTCGGTTGCACGTAATGAATCTGCTGATGAGCCTTTTGAAGAACTCATAGCTGCTGTTATATTGCATACAATGAATAGTCCTGGATCATGTATTCCGAAGCTTCCAAGTGTTTCTACTACTGGTTCGTTAAGTCAATAGTTTCTAACCTAGAAACGATGAGTTCATCTGATGATTATGAAAGTACTTTTCATGAAGCTGAATCGGCACCGGTTGATGATCTGATTACATTACCAAGTACTAGTTCTTAAGTTCTGGTTACTTTACCGATTAGTGATCTTTCTAGCTCAGAGGATGCAGAAAATATTGTGGTTCCTTGTGTAGAGTACTCGTAAGCCAGTTATCAACAACTTTTTGGTGGTTGATAGTGGAGCATCCAGGCACATGACTGGTAATATTTCCTTGCTATCCGATGTTAAACCAATTAATGGCGGGAATGTTACTTTTTGTTGGCAATAAAGGAGGAAGAATAACTGGTGAAGGAAAAATGGGTAACTAGAAAGTCACATTCGACAAAGTTCATTTTGTGGAAGAACTGCAACATAACATGCTTAGTGTCTCACAGCTTTGTGATAAGCAGTACACTGCTGCTTTCTCAAGTTCTGAATGCTTAATTCTGAAACCCGAAATCCAGATTCCTGAAGATTGGATCATGATGCGTGCACCAAGATTTCGAAAATTTGTATGTGTTGAATATGAATCATACTTCATCTTTTGTATCGGCAACATGTTTCATCTCAAAAGCCACGGAAAAAGAGTCGATCTTATGGCATCGCCGTATGGGACACATCAACTACCAGAAGATGAATTATTTACTAAACCATATTCTGGTGGATGGAATTTCTAAGAATCGTTTTTCGATCAATGATGTGTGTGTTTCTTGCAAGAAAGGCAAACAACGGAAAAAGTCTCATCCTTCCAAACGAATTAACACGATTGTTACACCGTAGGAGCTACTTCATATGGATCTCTTCGGTCCTATGAATGTCCGTAGTGTTGATGGTTGCTTTTATTGTTTGGTGATTACGGATGACTCTTCACGATTCTCGTGGGTGGTGTCTATGCATTCGAAAGATGAAACTCCGGCTATCATTCAGAAGTTGTTATCCAAATTCGGATCAATGTACAAGTACAAAGTCTGCCACATTCGGACTGATAACGGTACCGAATTCAGAAATGCAAAAAATGACAGCTTTTTGTGATGCTCTTGGCATTGTTCAACAGTTTAGTGCACCGTATACTCCACAACAGAACGGAGTTGCTGAAAGGAAGAATCGAACACTGATCGAGACAGCACGAACTATGTTGTCAGATGCACATTTTCCCATTACGTTTTGGTCTGAAGCGGTTCATACTGCTTGTCATGTGCTAAATCATTCTGATTGTCAAACGATTGAACAAAACGTGTTATCAATTTCTCAAAGGTTATAAGCTGAATTTAACCTTTTTAGAGCCGTTTGGGTGTAAGTACACTGTTCTCAAGGAAGGTGGAAAGTTTGAGGCAAAAGCTGTTGAAGGCATTTTTGTTGGATATCAAAATCCAATGAAAACGGTTTACTTTCCCTATTCAAAGACAATTGAGTGTCACTTGAATGATGATTGTCAAAGATATACATTTATACCACCCAAGACGGAGGATATTCCTACTTTTGACTACAATCATTTATTTGATTCTTTCTCGGTTGCACGTAATGAATCTGCTGATGAGCCTTTTGAAGAACTCGTAGCTGCTGTTATATTGCATACAATGAATAGTCCTGGATCATGTATTCCGAAGCTTCCAAGTGTTTCTACTACTGGTTCGTTAAGTCAATAGTTTCTAACCTAGAAACGATGAGTTCATCTGATGATTATGAAAGTACTTTTCATGAAGCTGAATCGGCACCGGTTGATGATCTGATTACATTACCAAGTACTAGTTCTTAAGTTCTGGTTACTTTACCGATTAGTGATCTTTCTAGCTCAGAGGATGCAGAAAATATTGTGGTTCCTTGTGTAGAGTACTCGTAAGCCAGTTATCAACAACTTTTTGGTGGTTGATAGTGGAGCATCCAGGCACATGACTGGTAATATTTCCTTGCTATCCGATGTTAAACCAATTAATGGCGGGAATGTTACTTTTTGCTGGCAATAAAGGAGGAAGAATAACTGGTGAAGGAAAAATGGGTAACGAGAAAGTCACATTCGACAAAGTTCATTTTGTGGAAGAACTGCAACATAACATGCTTAGTGTCTCACAGCTTTGTGATAAGCAGTACACTGCTGCTTTCTCAAGTTCTGATATGCTTAATTCTGAAACCCGGAATCCAGATTCCTGAAGATTGGATCATGATGCGTGCACCAAGATTTCGAAAATTTGTATGTGTTGAATATGAATCATACTTCATCTTTTGTATCGGCAACATGTTTCATCTCAAAAGCCACAGAAAAAGAGTCGATCTTATGGCATCGCCGTATGGGACACATCAACTACCAGAAGATGAATTATTTACTAAACCATAGTCTGGTGGATGGAATTTCTAAGAATCGTTTTTCGATCAATGATGTGTGTGTTTCTTGCAAGAAAGGCAAACAACGGAAAAAGTCTCATCCTTCCAAACGAATTAACACGATTGTTACACCGTAGGAGCTACTTCATATGGATCTCTTCGGTCCTATGAATGTCCGTAGTGTTGATGGTTGTTTTTATTGTTTGGTGATTACGGATGACTCTTCACGATTCTCATGGGTGGTGTCTATGCATTCGAAAGATGAAACTCCGGCTATCATTCAGAAGTTGTTATCCAAATTCGGATCAATGTACAAGTACAAAGTCTATCACATTCGGACTGATAACGGTACCGAATTCAGAAATGCAAAAAATAACAGCTTTATGTGATGCTCTTGGCATTGTTCAACAGTTTAGTACACCGTATACTCCACAACAGAACGGAGTTGCTGAAAGGAAAAATCGAACACTGATCGAGACAGCACGAACTATGTTGTCAGATGCACATTTTCCCATTACGTTTTGGTCTGAAGCGGTTCATACTGCTTGTCATGTGCTAAATCATTCTGATTGTCAAAAGATTGAACAAAACGTGTTATCAATTTCTCAAAGGTTATAAGCTGAATTTAACCTTTTTAGAGCCGTTTGGGTGTAAGTACACTGTTCTCAAGGAAGGTGGAAAGTTTGAGGCAAAAGCTGTTGAAGGCATTTTTGTTGGATATCAAAATCCAATGAAAACGGTTTACTTTCCCGCTTCAAAGACAATTGAGTGTCACTTGAATGTTGATTGTCAAAGATATACTTTTATACCACCCAAGACGGAGGATATTCCTACTTTTGACTACAATCATTTATTTGATTCTTTCTCGGTTGCACGTAATGAATCTGCTGATGAGCCTTTTGAAGAACTCATAGCTGCTGTTATATTGCATACAATGAATAGTCATGGATCATGTATTCCGAAGCTTCCAAGTGTTTCTACTACTGGTTCGTTAAGTCAATAGTTTCTAACCTAGAAACGATGAGTTCATCTGATGATGATGAAAGTACTTTTCATGAAGCTGAATCGGCACCGGTTGATGATCTGATTACATTACCAAGTACTAGTTCTTCAGTTCTGGTTACTTTACCGATTAGTGATCTTTCTAGCTCAGAGGATGCAGAAAATATTGTGGTTCCCGACACAACCACTCTTAGGATTCATAACATACATCCGCAAGAGAATATAATTGGAGATCCGACTTCTGGGGTACGCACACGACATCAGTTAAGTGATTCAGTTGATGCTTTGATTGCTGAGATTCGGGATTCTAGGGTTCAAGATGAAGTATTCCATTCATGTTTTTATCTCAAGTAAAGCCTACAAATGTAGACCTAGCGTTGCAAGAAGCTTCTTAGGTGGAAGCTATGCAGGAGGAGTTGCAGCAATTTCAAAAATTGGGTGTTTGGCATCTCGTTGATTTACCCGTAAATTCAAAAGAACCTTGTGGTATTAAATGGGTCTTTAAATGCAAAAAGGACGATCGCGGTATCATCGTCAGAAACAAAGCTCGATTAGTGGTTCAAGGTTTCTCACAAATTGAAGGCATTGATTTTAATGAGGTTTATGCTCATGTAGCCAGGATTGAGGCTATAAGAATTTTTCTGGCTTTCGCAGCATATCACGGGTTCAAAGTGTATCAAATGGACGTCAAAAGTGCTTTTCTCAATGGGAAAATTCGTGAGGAGGTGTATGTGAAGCAACCTCTTGGTTTCTATGATCCAGATTTTCCTGATCATGTGTACAAACTGGATAAAGCTTTGTATGGTCTTCACCAGTCTCCACGAGCTTAGTATGAGACGTTATCTTCACACCTTCTTGAAAATGGATCCCGACGTGGAAAAGTTGATTGCACGTTGTTTACAAAGAAGTTTGGGAAAGATCTGCTTTTGGTTCAAGTTTATGTGGATGATATTATTTTTGGAAGCACCAACGACAAGTTGTGTAAAGAGTTTGAGCTTGTTATGCAAACTAAATTCGAGATGAGTTCAATGGGAGAGATGGGTTTCTTCTTGGGTCTCCAAGTGAATCAATCTGAAAAAAGGCATATTTTTGCATCAAACGAAGTATGTGTCTGATATCCTGAAGCGATTAAAGATTGGTGATGTCCGGATTCCTAATACTCCTATTCAGGTTTCTCATGGCCTTGAACCAGATGAATCTGGTGACAATGTTGACCCAACGTTGTTTCGTGCCATGACTAGTTCTCTCATATACCTTACTGCTTCTCGTCCCGACATACTGTTTGCAGTTTTCTTGTGTGCTAGGTACCAGGCAGCTCCCAAAGCTTCACATTTGTTCGCAGTAAAGAGAATCTTTGCTTATTTGAAGGGTGCTTCGGATCTTGGTATCTGGTATCCTAATGATAATAAGTTCAAGTTATCAACCTACTCAGACTCGGATTATGGCGGATGTAAATTCAACTTCAAATCTACTACCGCCGGGTGCCAATTTCTGGGGGAGAGGCTCGTTTGTGGCAATGTAAGAAACAAACTTCGGTCGCAATGTTTACTGCGGAGGCGGAGTATGTTGCTGCTTCCAGTTGCTGTTCACAGGTTCTGTGGATTCAACAGCAGTTGCGCGATTACGGTTTGAAATTTCTGACTACTCCAATCTATATCGATAACTCGACTGCTGTAGTCTCTCCGTTCTTAAATCAATCAATCGTCGGGAAGTTTGTTGGTTCAAATGAGGCTTCCAAAGATCAAGAAGACACTGTTCACAAGTTGAGGGGAAGCTACATGCAGTCAGCTCAAGATCTATAGTCAAGAATGCCAAGATAGAGGTTTTAAAACCTCTATCTTGGCATTCTTGACTGTAGATCTTGAGCTGACTGCATGTAGCTTCCCCTCAACTTGTGAACAGTGTCTTCTTGATCTTTGGAAGCCTCATTTGAACCAACAAACTTCCCCTAAGCATTAGCTTCTTTAGTAGGGTAAGTCGTTTTCCGGCTGGTCCTTCAACACAAGAAGCAGCAACAACAATGGTTTTATCAACAGAGTCCTGACTTTTCTTTTCTTTTGCATTTAACCTGCCATGCGCAACAAGAAACAAACAACTAACCAGACAATAATGACTAATTGTAGGATCGAGAAAACGTCCAACACGATAACTAATCTCGTATACACGTGCGGAATCCGTGTAAACGAGTGATTCAAGATAAGAGATGATAGAAAACGAATTAAGCATAATATAAAACGAAATACTTAACCTCGGATTAAACAGTTGGACACGAATCACTTGTGGATTCGTCTGGTACAATCTATTCTGTTAGCAATACAGAATACTCTCCCCCTCTGCTCTCTAGCTCACGAAATTCCTCTCTGGAGTGGGAAACCCTAGACAAGGAGCCTTATGTGTGTTTATATAGACACACACATAAGCTTACATGGGCTTATTTCAGCCCAAGCCCAAACCTAACTCAATTAAACTAAAACTCACTAAGCCGAACCCTACTTATTTAATATTACAAGCCTCATAATTCTAGCCTCTACAATCTTCCCCTAGGATTGTGATAATAAATGTCTTCAACTATTAGTATTTAGCTTTGTTATCTTCTTTTGGCTTAAAGTTGTGTTGGTGAGGATCCTTTCTTCAATAGTCTTCACTGGGCAACAACGAGAGACTTTTGGGAGATTTCTCTCAATCAACAACAGCTTGGACTTTAAATGAAAAACAAGTAATGAGAGGAGGATTCTCATACACTTGATTCTTCTTGAAAGAAACTTTGGTCCTTGCTGAATCAACAGTAACTGTCTTGATATGTCTTTGTCGTCAGAGGCTAAAAATTTAAAACCTCTATCTTGGCATTCTTGACTGTAGATCTTGAGCTGACTGCATGTAGCTTCGCCTCAACTTGTGAACAGTGTCTTCTTGATCTTTGGAAGCCTCATTTGAACCAACAAACTTCCCCTAAGCATTAGCTTCTTTAGTAGGGTAAGTCGTTTTCCGGCTGGTTCTTCAACACAAGAAGCAGCAGCAGCAATGCTTTTATCAACAGAGTCCTTGACTTTTCTTTTCTTTTGCATTTAACTTGCCATGCGCAACATGAAACAAACAACTAACCAGAAAATGATGACAGGTTACAAGGTCAGCGGGTGAATAACATTATATAACACAAACCCTAACATTGATTACGGGTTTCCTTTAAATACATCCCCTGATACATATCTCCCCCTGAGATAATGCCTATTATCTCAACTTTTTATCTCACCTTCTCCCCCTAAAAAACGGGTCACTTTTGGGGGGGGGGGGGGCATAATTTCTTGCACAAAACCCACAAAAACATATTAAAACCTTTCAAATTAACCTGGCCATGGTTGGAAAACAAACATTAAAAACTTAAGAAGACTCAAAAGAAAAAATAAAATTAAAACAAACATACCAAATTACTAACGAGAAGGTTTTATTTGGGATCAAACCGTCTTTGTCTGAACTGAGGAACCCTTTTCAGCTTCTGTTACTCGAACACATCCAGGTGATTGCTAGTATTATGATCCTCTTTAAACCCATGTTCCTCTTTTTCAGGCTGTTTGTCACTTGATTATCTTTTAGGTACATTAAATATGAACATAAGACAGTCACACACAAATCCTAGGTAATTAATACGTGCAGTCTATCAAGTTTGATCATTCCCTACCACATATTTTCACATACCCGTATCCAGAGTTTTGAATCTTTTCTCTAGACTTGGTTGAGAAGAGAAAGAACAGATCATAAGAGGTAGGGAGAATATATAAAGACTTGTACGATTTCAACTCAAAGACATTTTTCAGTCAGGTGGTAACCTTTCATTAAACACATAAGCCTAGTCGCAAAGTCAGGGCTAAAGGGTTTTGGACGCTAGAGGGTCTCTTTTATTGTGCACATTGGCATCTTTTGTGGTGTCAATTATATACAGTGATCTGCAAGCACGTTAATGCAGACTAACCAGGTCTTTGCTCACGCAAAACAGAGGAAAGTCTGATTAACACGCAAGCCATTCTACACCAGGTCATTGCTCACGCAAAGCAGAGGCAAGACTTGACAAACGGCTTTGACATCCCCAGGTCTTTGCTCACACAAAACAGAGGGTACGCCGACTTTTTGAGATTTTCGATTCAACACTCTAGAGTCCGGCGTGTGTATCGGGAACAATTTCATAGTCAAATAGAACTAGCAACTTAACCGAAGTGTGTGTTTCTCGTCAAATGACATACTTTATATTTAAGTGTTGTGACGCATACCTTTGTTTTTGGAACTGAGCCTACCGAGCATATCCAACTGGATCATGTCTTTCACTTTTGCCTTACGCGTGTCAGTCATCTTCAGAACGGAAATATTTCATTTCCCGCCTTCTCAAACACACAAACAAAAGATTACAAATTAAAAAACACAATTTTTGAGGGGTCAACCTTTTCCATAATTTCTATTCTTCCCCTTCCTTTTTGCTTTTTAATCACAATTTTTCATATTTTTTTTAATAATAATGAAACGACACACTGACACACAACGACACAAATGAAATCTAAACAAAATTGGCCAAGTTAAGCATCAAAGTTATCCTTTGAAATCATAGCAAGTTGGGTTTTGTTTCATGCTGTACCATACTTCACATCAAACAATCAAGAAACAAACAATTTAGACAGTGTTACCTTTGCTGCTGATGTTTTCAGTTTTACCTCTCACAAGGAAACATACCCTCCATTGAAGTCTTCATGTCATGTAGTGGAGAGATGCTTCATATCATGTGCCTGGAACAATCACTATCATAACAAAACATTAATGAAAGTCATCCTTGACTGTTCCTGCACAATGTGAGGGATCAATTAGCCATTGGTACCCAGGCCATTGTGGTTCTGGGTAGACCTGAAGAGTCAATAAACAAAACTTCTTTTAAGAACATTCCCTTTGAGAAATCAGGAATTTGAGCTGCAGCTGCCTTTGATTTTGGCTTCCAAATTCCAGGTGATTTGAGAGTTGTTTTATTCACCTTTGAAGTAGTGACTTTAAGTATTTCAACCTGTTTCTTTTTAAAATCATGTTTTAAAACAGTTTTAGTTGCCTTTGGAGTGACAACTTTATGCTTTTCAACCTTTTGATATTTTGATATGTTCACCTTTTTATGAAAATTGTCATAATTTGGAAAAGCCTGTTTTCGATTTAAGAGCTTTTTGTGCTCTTTGGCAGCTCCCCAATTTCCATCAGAAGGTTTAATATTAGAATTAACAGTCTGCATTGCCTTTGGTGGTTGCACCTTCATCGGCTTAGACTGATAGAAATCCTGAGATAAAAACTTCTGGTTCACAGGATAACAAGGCCCATAAGGGTGATCAAGACAGTTTCTCGCACTGTGACCAGGAACTCCACAGTTGAAACAAGTCTGCTTTTTTGGGTAACAGTCAGATGTGTATCCATTTCCAGCTTTGGGTTGCTTCTGTTGCTGAGGTCTCAACACTGTTGGCTTGTTAGGTGCTGGATTGACATTATGAACATCAGCCTAGAGAGATGAGTCTTTGATCTGCAGATGTTTCTTTGGATAGTATGGCTGATATGGTTTATGCAAACAATTTCGTGCCAAGTGTCCAGGCTTTCTGCAAGTATGGCATGATTGTTTCTTTGGAAAAGCAGGAGGCTGGGAAAATTGTCGCCAAGTGGATTGCCATTTTGGTTTTGCAGCATTTTTGTGAATCTAATATGTTTTGCCATCAGGACGAGTGGACAAAACATACTCCCACTTTATCGGCTGGTGTTGGTCATATGTATTATAAACTTCAAGATAAGGGACAAAGTCTTGGGGTTTAGATTCCCTTTCTTGTTTCACATTCAACACATTTTCAGGTTTTCCAAACACAAATACACCAGGGGTTGGGGAACCAGCAACCTGTGGTTCCTTCTCCTTTTTCAAAGATTCCACATGACCATCATTCTTCCCAATAGAAAACTCACCAAATGACGTGTGTTCACCAAAAACATTTGATCCATTAAGTTTTGATGCGGACTTGGACACATCAGTAGTAAACTTAGGAAATTCAACTCTGTCAGATTTAGAGTCATTGCATTCACTGTCCTTCTCAACAGTTACATTATCTTCGTATGAAACAACTTTGTTAGTGTGACTAGGAGGTGCATAAATTTTGATTGGAAATGAAGCAAGTTTGCTTTCAATAGAGGCACTTTCCTTTTTGCCATATGTTGCAGTTGCTTAAAAAGCAGATAATTTTTCGTTTTCTTCAACAGTAAGAGGCACAGAAATCATGTCACACATTAAAGGAGGAGGAACATTGTTGGTGGATGTTTCAGCACTGACTTCATAATAAAGTCCTAATCCAGATTTAGCTTTCACATATTTAATACGTTCATCAGAGTTATAGAAATGTTGATTGGCTTCCATCATCTTCGAGTAAATTGTCTGATGTTTATCTAAGGTATTTTGAGTTGTGCTAAGTTTAGATCTAAGTTCTAGAACTTCCCCTTTTAGTTCTTCTATCTTAGTTTCAGCTATTCTAGACACACACTTGTAATCACTTAGACTATGTTCAACATGTTTTAGTTCTTGTTTGGCTGCTTCATATTTTTCCTTAAATACTCTAGTGTGTTCCTTCCATTCTCTAACTTCCTTTTCAGTTTTCTCACGATTCAAACATTCATAAGTAAATTTAGATTGCCAATCGTTAATTAAGAATTGACATGTGGGATTAGAACATTCCTGAGATTGAGAGTTAACACCCGAAGTACTCGCTTGGATGTCTGCCATAAACTTTTCACAAGCAGAAATTCCCTGGCAACCGAAAACTTAGCAACCGGAAACCCTTGACTTGACCGAACTGACAACTCTGTCCGGACCGAAAACACCGTCCGGACCGGAAACACCGTCCAAACTGGAAACACCGTCCGGACCGAGAACAGCTAAAAACCGAACCGAGAACTCCTGTTACGTACTGTAAACACCAAATACGAACCGAGAGTAGCAAAAAACTGAACCGAGAACTCTTTGTTTGACCCGAAAACTCTTAGAGCAGTGCGAAAACCTGCAATTTCAAAGAATACACGACTGCCAACCTGCAAAATCTTGTGTAAAATCGTTAAAAACTTGAATCAGATATTGTGAGAGCCTCAAAACACCTGTTTCTTGGTTGTGATACCAATTGTAGGATCGAGAAAACGTCCAACACGATAACTAATCTCGTATACACGTGCGGAATCCATGTAAACGAGTGATTCAAGATGAGAGATGATAGAAAACGAATTAAGCACATTATAAAACGAAATACTTAACCTCGGATTAAACAGCACACGAATCACTTGTGGATTCGTCTGGTACAATCTATTCTTTAGCAAAACCAAATACTCTCCCCCTCTGCTCTCTAGCTCACGAAATTTCTCTCTAGAGTGGGCAACCCTAGACAAGGAGCCTTATGTGTGTTTATATAGACACACACATAAGCTTACATGGGCTTATTTCAGCCCAAGCCCAAACCTAACTCAATTAAACTAAAACTCACAAGCCCAGCCCTACTTATTTAGTATTACAAGCCTCATAATTCTAGCCTCTACAACTGCTATATCAATCATGAAAAACCCCGTGCAACATTCCAAGACTAAGCACATTGACATAAGATACCACTTTATTCGTGATTGCTATCAAAAGAAATTAATTGATTTATAGAAAATTCACACAGATTTTCAAAGAGCTGATTTGTTTACAAAAGCGTTTGATAAAACTCGCTTTCAATTTCTTTTGAAAATCAATGGGGTTACTCGTTTCACTGCCTCGTAATCTGTTTCAGTTGATCATTTTTATTATGTTTTTCTTTGTTTTTCTGCTTTTTAGGGGAGATATATGGAAAATACAAAAATAGTGTGATTTCTTGTATTCAATATGAAAAAGCATAAAAAATAAAAAAATGTAAAAATTAAAAAAATGAAAAATTCAAAATTGAGAAGTGTGATCCAATCTCGTGAGAAATGATAGTACATCAGTGAATGTTACTGACCATGGATAAATTAGATTGAAAACCTGTAGGTTCTTGCTTGTTTTATTGAATGTGCCAATCATATCTGATACATGTTAGTATGATATAAATATAAAGCTAGCCTGAAATCAGTGGTGAAACATGATTCTTGTTTTTGTGTAATACTGATTATAGCTGAAAAAAACAAAAATAGAATAAGTGAATGTTCTAGTGTATGCATGCTTTATTTCGAAAGATTTAAACTTGTTTGATTTTCTTTATTTTGTCAAATGATCGGACTTTCTCTGTGTATCGAAAGATCGACCTGATCGTTGTTCGTTTGACGTTCTGCTTTATTTTCTTGGTGTTTCGTATAATTCATCGGGATTTCTCTGCGTATACGGGAGTATCAACCTGATTGCTGTTGAATTATAAGGAAAGTCATGAGCGTTGGATCGTCTACTCAATCTAGCTATAACGGATACGAAACAAGTAATTAACTGATTGTTTTATTGATCAAAGAACAATTACAATCAGTAACACTCAGATACAAACACAGAGAATCTAACCACAGAAACACACACTTAAGATTCGCTCTACTGCACCCCCGTATACAAAACAATGACCAAGCAACCTATTTATAGCTGCTGGCCGAACCCTGTCCGAACTCCAGGTTCGGCAGGTTCGAACTCCTAGTTCAGACCAGGTTCGGCTGGTAGTAAACCTAGCCTTGAACTTGGTTCTTGAATCTTGATTGGATACTTCACACGACGTACATATCAGGTATCAAAAACTCCCCCTCGTCGTGTGCAGTATCTCTTCAACATCCTCAAATTTGTATCTTCAATCAAGCTCCCCCTCAAGTGTAAAATCCGTTCGTCCAATGGAATAAATCTTCGAAAAAACTCCTCGCCAACTTGATCATAGCTTAATCTTGAATACTTGAAGACGTCTGGTAATTCTCTGGTCTTTATCAGCAGCTTTAGAAGACTTGGAGTTGTGATTTCTTTCACTTTAGCAACCTGCGCAAAATTTAAATAATCTTGGCGCAAAACGTCTCTTCGAGACTCCAAGATATGATTTTGAAAATTGAATATGTATCACGTGTTGATCAGATCGAAAATAAAGCAGAAACAAAATCTTTTTGACTTTTAGAAAGTTTATATCAAAACAAACCTAAAATCTTTTTGATTTTTCAAACTTATGCTAAAACACACCAAAAATCTTTTTGTACTTTTCTTGAAATGAAATGAAATGCAATACAGAAACAAACCCTATTTTTGGTATGAGAAAGATCACTATATAGGATCATATTGGACATGAAGCACTGAACTACACTTCAATTTCAACTAATTGAAGCACATAAGTCATGCTGATTGCCGGTATAATTTGTCCACCTTAAACTCAGGAAGAATCATACTCATAACATCTGGATATGTTAAGGTATTAATTAGATTTGCTTCGACCAGTGTATCCCACACTATCAGACATATTCAGACATTTTCTTTTTCTTTTTCTTTTGCTTTGTCTTTTTGTGTGATTACACTTGTGAGTTTTCACAAAGTATAATATTTTCATGATATCATCAACTTGTTCCATGCAAAAAGAAATAAGAAGGTTAAATCGTCTAACTTAAGGTCGATCTTTCGATACACAGATAAGGCCTCGGATTTAACAAAATAAGAAGAATAAAATAAGTTGAAATTTTATAACCCAACAACAATCAGGTCAGTACTCCCGTACACGCAGAGAAAGTCCGATGAGTTATATGAAACACCAAAGAAAATAAAGCAGAACATCAAACGAACAACGATCAGGTCGATCTTGTGGACACACAGAGAAAGTCCGATCGTTTGACAAAATAAAGAAAATCAAACAAGTTTAAATCTTTGCAAAATGAACACATGTATACACAGTGACTTCTCAATTTATTATTCACACCTATTTTTCTTTTTGTCATGAAATACGCATCAAGATGTTATCCACATGGCCAAGCAATATTATTTAGTGTATATCACATCTGAATACTTTCTGATTTGCCGAGCCTACCAAACATATCAAACAAGGATCTTGTGGCCCTTTCATCTACTCTATTCATGAATCAGATACGTAAGCCAATGTACCATCATTTCCCAATAATCATTTTCTCAAAATTTTATATATTATGCATGTATTCAACTTCCTTATATATTTGGCGTGTATTCACCTTCTTCCCATAACATGCATTTTCATAATTTTTCCCCCTTACATGCATTTCTCCCCCTTAAAATGAAAACTCTATTTTTGGATTTTCATTTTACAAAAAGAAGACTCTATTTTTGGATTTTTAATCAAATGAAAATGCATAAAGAAAGAAAAATTGATCAATCAACACGAATATCTTGCAGTTTTAGAATTTCAGAAAAATTGCAGGTTAGAAAAATATATTGCAGGCAATTTAAGTTAAACAGAATACTCCTCCATCAACAACTTTGCAATCGTCGATAGGTCTTCTAGAAGTACCTGCACACTGGTCAAACTGATTAGTTCATAAATGACCCGAAGCGGATCGCTTCTGGTCGACCAGTGTTCTGATTTTGCGTCGAAAACACCTTTGGTTTCCAAATTGTGATTGTTTTGGTAACTCAGTTTTTGATGAATCAATCACAGATGACTGTGATGAAGAACCTACATTTTGTACCTTTTGAATCTTAGGAACAAAACGTTGTTGTTTTAGAAAGAATGTAGGTTCACATTCATCAAAAACTCTGCCTTTTTCATTAACGAACTTTGGTCGGGCAAGTTTACCAAAAACTAGTTTCTGTTGAAACCTTTTGTTTGATTCAACATGAAGTGGACAATCTTTTGCCATATGCCCTTTTTGGCGGCAAACATAGCATATACGTTCAGACTTGTCCCATCTTTTAGGTGCCTGCACAGAATCACAAATATGAATATCTCGAACTTGATCAGAAAAAGAATTATATACCTGTCGGCGGTGATCATGAACCCATTTAGATGTTGGTCTTCGAGAATAAGAATCTTCAGAAGAAACTTTCGCTTTTTGATTATTCATTTTTGATGAAACAGCATCTTTGACAAAGACTTCTGAAATCTTCCTTACATCAACGCAGTGAAGAGTAAATTCTTTATCAGAAAAATCTGTTCTGAACCTTTGAGCTTGTAGAATCTCTCAGGTTGAACTTTGGTTGCTTTAAAAATCTCCTTTTTCACTTGCTTCATCTTCAGATTCTTTAGATTCTCTGATGATGATGTTGGAACCTCCTCAGCTTTGATACTCTGTGTTTTAAAACCCAAACCAACATGCTTTCCTAAAACTTTTTCCTCAGAATGTATATTCTCGATGTCTATCCTTTGCCAACTTTGAAAACTCAGCTTTGATATCTTTAAGATTTTTCTGTTCAAAGAAGATCGTCTTATTAAATTCTGATTGAGAATAAATCTTTTCACTTAAAGTAGCTGACTTCTCATTATTAGCAGAAGACGAACCAGAAACAAACTTAGGAACTGGAGAAATCTCAGATTTCTTTCCTTTCTTCTTTTTAGTCTTCTTGGATTTGTTCTTCTTCATAATCTTCTCTTCTTCTGAATTTGATGATGAAACCTTTGAATAATCAAATTCTTCAACCTTTTCCTTCACTTCTTTAAAAGCTTCTTTAATATGGGCAGGGGGTGAAACTGTTTTATCAAACATCTTTTCAAAATTTTCATCTTTAGCCAGAAAGCTTGTAAACAATTGAGAATTTGAGACATTATTCAGCAAGCGATTGGCATCAATTACTTGAACCTTTAAATCTGAAATTTGCTTTTGAGCTTCAGCCAACTCCTTCTCACTAGCAATCAAACGCTTTGCAACCTTATGCGTCTCAAATTTCTGCATGCGAAGATTTTCTAGCCCTTCAAACAATTCTTTCTTCAATTTATCTTCATTCCACTTTTGAATCTCCAAATTTGCAGTTTGAACTTTGTTCACACTTACCAATTCACGCTTCTCATCCAAATATTTCTCCATCACAACTTGATAACTTGCAATTTTAGCAGCAGATTCTTCAGCATCTTTTGTCAGCAAATCAAGCTTGATTTTGGATTTTTCAAAAAGATTCTGAAAATCATTTGCAGCATCTTTTACTTCATCCTTCCATTTCTTAACTTCTTGAACCAACTCATCCCTCTCTGCACAAATCTTTGCATTTGCACCTTCAACATTCTTCTTATCTTGTTTTGAAATCTCTAAGACTTCATTCAGCAACTTGATCTTGGTAATCAAACATTAATTCTTCAAAAATAGTTCCTTCTCATGTTCCTTAGAAATCTCCAACTCTGAATTAACCAACTTGAATTCCTCAAAAAGCTTTTGAACTTTATTCAATAACGAAGCATTTTCTTTCAACAAACTCTCCAAGTTTTCAGCCGATTCATATGAACTTGGTGCTGAACTTGTATTTGGACTTGTATCTGAACAATAATCTGCTTGCTGATCATGCGTGAAAATCAAAGCAGATGAGTCAAAATGTCTACCCCAATCATAAATGCCATCATCTTGACTTGTTAAAGCTGTGTTGTTTGCATTACTTGACGATGGTTGAGTAAAACCGGGTTTGCTTCCATGAGCTTGTTGACATTCTTTAGCAAAATGCCCAAGCTTTGAGCATTTGTAACACTTCAACTTGGATTTATCAAATCCCAATTTGCTATTGAAATCAGATGAACTCCTGCCATGTTTCTTGAAAAATCGTTTTGATCTTTGACCTAGCATAGCATTTTGCCAAGCTAAATCTAATTCGTTCAACTGATCATCATCAAGTTCATTAAGATCATCCCGTGTAATCTTTGCATCAGCAACATTCTTGATAACCAACCCAAAAGATGATGTAATTAAAGCAGAAATCATTTTAGCATAATCATCGGTTGTTTCAGCAGACAATGCATCCTGATTTATGAAATTTAGAATGGTAAAATTGCAACCTTTTGAAGAATCAGAATTTCTAGAAACTCCAGCCATAAAAGAAACACTTGGTGCAGAACTCAAATTTGACTTAGCTTTAGCATTCATGCTAGCCGTATTCTCTCCATGATACAACTCAGGATTTTGTAAAGTAGCAGTTAACTTCTTCGAATTTAACATTTCCATTTCCCGAGCATGAAGTTTTCCAGTAAACTCATGAAATGTCAATGTAGAGTATTCTTTATCATGGGTGACAAGCAAAACATAGTTCTCCCACTTTTCAGGCAAAGCTTCCATAATCTTTTCCTTCAAATCAGCATCAGTTTTCGCAATTCCAACTACCTTTAACTCACTAATCAGATGTGAAAACCGTGAAACAAGATCGGTAATGTTCTCATAGTCATAATGTTGAAAGTTATCAAATTCTTTATTCAACACTTTCTTTCGACTCTTCTTGTAGTCATCATTACCTTCACACCTTGCTGATAGAGCATCCCACAATTGCTTTGATTTCTTACAAGTACTAAATTGATGTAGCAACTCAGTGGGTAATACCATTGTAAGATAACCGAAAGCTTTTTATTCAAGCTCATATGATTTCCTTTCAGCAGTGTTGAAGGTATGAACTTCCTTGAAATCTCCTTGATCAGTCGGATGTTGATAAAGTTTCTTGATTGGAATCCACAAATCGATATCATTCGTGCTTATGTAACCAGAAAATCGTTGCTTCCAATTCCGATAATCTTCCAATTTCAATAACTTGGGAACTTTGTGACTTGTTCCAATTTCGTTATCAAAGTTCATCATGGTCTGCATAGCACTCTGCATCGCGGTAAAAGCTTGAAATTCCGACATCGTTGAAAAGTTTAAAATTCTGATCGTCCGAACCCTTTCCGGACCTTAACACCTTGTCCGAACCTATTCCGAACTCTCTCCGAACCTCAAACAATAATCCGAACTACAAACGAACCTTAACAGTGCCGAACGATCATCGAACTTCTTTCGAACTTGTACCGAACCTCCTCCGAACTCTGTCCGAACTCAAAATACCCCGAACCTTGACCGAACTACTCACACACCAGAAAAACTTCCGAACTCTGACCGAACAGTGACCGAACTCTGGACGAACCCACTCCGAACCTCGTCCGAACTAGGACTTCGGAGCAGTTAGTCTGAACTTGAACAGTAACAGCCGAACTTCACCATTTTCATTCAAAAATTTTCATTTTGGACAGATTTTGATGAGATTTGCATCAGTGAAACAGAAAAAGTGATGAGGAATGATTTAGGAGCAAAATTTTCACAAAAGACTCGATCGAAGTGATCAAAAATCACTAAAAAATCACTCAAAAATCACTTAAAAATACTCATTTCGTGTCAAAAACTCCGAGAATAGCAACCACAGATCAGTAGAATGAACCAGAAAGCTCTGATACCACTTGAAAAGTCGTGAGTGTTGGATCCTCTACTCAATCTAGCTATAACGGATACGAAACAAGTAATTAACCGATTGTTTTATTGATCAAAGAACAACTACAATCAGTAACACTCAGATACAAACACAGAGAATCTCACCACAGAAACACACACTTAAGATTCGCTCTACTGCACACCCGTATACAAAACAATGACTAAGCAACCTATTTATAGCTGCTGGCCGAACCCTGTCCGAACTCCAGGTTTGGCAGGTCCAAATCCGGTTCGGCAGGTCCAACTCTAGTTCGGACCAGGTCGCTGGCAGTAAACCTAGCCTTAAACTTGGTTCTTGAATCTTGATTGGATACTTCACACAACGCACATATCAGGTATCAACATTATACAATTTCAACTTGTTTTCCTTTCTTATTTTCCTAAATAATCGGACTTTCTCCACATGCTCACAAGGTTGACCTGATTGTTGTTTGTTTAGGGTTCTGCTTTCTTTTTGCATGAAACACTATGAACAACTTATATCTGTGAATACATTCTGTGGTGAATAAAAGAAGTATCAAAAATATCATAAGTCAGATTATCAGTTACTTGAATCTATGGGTACCTTGATTTATGTGCTTGAAAAATATACCTAATGCATATCAAAAAGCTGTAAAATTGATTTGGTTTGGCTGAAATAAACATAAACGTGTTGTATTCGTGGACAACTTGAATTGCATGCTGATTAGATTGAAAATGAAATGTGTTAAGTGCATATCACTGATATGATATCATGTTACGGTCTTTCTCATAAAAACATAACTTATCGCATCTAATTCTACTTTTGTTGATTTAGTAAATTTGAAAAATTTCAAAAAGATTTTAGGTGTGTTTTAGCATAAATTGGAAAAATCAAAAATATTTTAGTGTGTTTTGATATAAAACTGCTAAAATTCAAAAAGATTTTGCTTCTATGTTATTTTCTATCAACTGATTACGGAAAACGACAATTTCTTGTTTGTTTGAACCACAATCGAAGCTTAAATCAGCTCATCATCTTCAAAATGTGCAAAATAAAAAATTTATGATTTTTGGGTACAAAATGACAAAACTCAAAAGTTAAGGGGTTAAAAGTGTAAATTGTCATTGGTACGCACGTACCAAAGTGATAAGGTGGGTGGAACGCCCGTACCACATGGTACACTAGGCCGGACCACCCGGGGTATAAAAGGGCTTCTCTGGTACGCTTTTTTCATAACACACGTATCATTTTCACAATACTCTGCAAAACCCTAAGTGCTCTGTACTTGTTTTTCTTCGATTTCTCGATCTATAACGAACCTCTGCTCGAGTTTTTTTGTTGCTACAGGTAGGTATTGGTTTGCGCATCTGGTGATGGTCTTGGATTCTTTGTTCATCTTCGAAATATCATGACTTTTAGGTTTTAAGTCTCGAGTTTTTGTAAAACCGAACACTTGGTTGGTTCTGTTGGTTAAAGTGTATCTCCACCGATTTTAAACACATGATGAGAGTCAGTTTTTTCCATAGAACATAACTTCAATGCTTGATTTCGTGTTAAACACAAATTTTGGACTCAAATTCGCGAATGACCATTCGGTGACTGTTCGACCGCCGTACCAAGTGGTACGCGCGTACCAGATTTGGTACGTGGACCAAAGGTGGTATGCAGGTGGTACGTTTGACCTTCTGGTACGCAGTCAACAAAACTTGGTACGTCCGGACTAAAGTGGTCCGGATGACCAATGTGGTACGGAATGTGGTACGCCGACTTGGTTTTTATCAAAAGTTAAATATTCAAGCGTTTCGCGTCGAATTAGAGTAAAGTGTTAGCTTTTGATTATTCACCACTTTAATGTTACTTGTTTTGTGAATTTTCAGAAATGGCTATTGTGTTACCATAAAAATTGCGAGCACAACATTTGTGCGTATCTCGACGCTCTAAACAAGTAGAGATCTCATTTTGGAGGCATTTTTAAGTTCTTGCAACGTTCAAGAGTTTACTACGCAGCAACTCATGTGTGTACGTCATACAAAGATATCTTAAACACTTTCTGGAATGAAGCTTAACTTGATTGTTCGGTTGTTCCTTCGGTGATTCGATCAAGAATTCATGAGACTAACATTGTCATTTCCGAATATGATGTTCGTCGAGTGTTACAATTCAACGATAATGCTAACTTTCTGGTTGAATTAGACGAGCCTGATTTGGTGGGATTACTTCGGAGAATCAAATATGATGGGAATATTATACCAAGGTGGTTTATCAAGGCGAATTATGTCCACCGTACAAGTATTTGATGCATGTGATCATTCGGTGTTTTGGAAATCGACTTAGGGGGCATGAAGAATTTGATATGAAGCTGCTATCATTCTTTATATCATTGGTTCTAAACCGATAATTCAATTTTTCTGGCTGTTTATTTGCTTACATGAAAGAAAATATATCGTTGAAGCAAAAGAAAAGTCTTATGTATCCAAGATTTATTCAGATGATTCTTGATCATAAGTATTCACAACTTCCAAAGAATCCATATTTTGTGTTGAGTCTCAAACACATGAATCAAACAGCTGTTGGAAAAATACCGGTTTATCAAAAAAGAAAAGGTGGAAGCATTCCACCACCGGTTAAAGGGTTGATTGGACATCTTGCAAAGCCAAACTACGTGGCTCCTGCAAATGGTGATCCATGACATGATGACAGTTCAAATGATGAGTTAGAATATGACAATAATGGAAATCCAATAGAGGTGGTTGAAGATGAAGATGAACCAGTAAACCAAGATCCAAATGTGCAAGAACCAGTACCTGTTCAGCAACAAGATCAAGCTCAAGTTGTTCAAGATCCTGTGATTGAAAATGTTAGAGTTGAGCCTGAAGCTGGTAATGTTCAGGATGATGAGATGATGGATGATGCTGATGTTTCTGATGATGATGATGATGATGATACGAGTTCGTCTGATACTGAGTCAGACTCTAGTGATTATGTCTCGATTACACTGAATGCCAGAAATGTGTCAGTACGAAAAGTTTCCAAGCAACACGTTGCCTATCTGAAGTCCGGAAATGAAGATACTTCGATGTATGAAAACAGATCAAAATAGTCTGCTGATAGAGATTCTGATGCTGATCATCTTATACTCCAACTCTGGAGGAATCGGTGCCAAAGACTTTGACTGCTGACAAAGGCAAAGCCCCGATGCAATATTATGGAAAGAGAGTTAAGCATATGTCTAGACCAAAAATGTTGGTGAAAAATGGATCTTTGCTTGCTGATGCGAGAAAATGTTCTACTAGCAGTCCGCCTAGCATGAAGCAAAAAGTTGCTACTAAACAGTCTTCAGTTCCAAATCAGCCAATCACAACCACTGCTGGTGTTCAGAGTTCAGATGTTCCACCAGGGAGAAAGATAACTTTCAAGTCTTCCTCAAGTTCTGCTTCTACTACATCCACTACTACTCCTGCTTCGTCTACAATTACTGTTACTGATCTGAAGCTTGCATTATACACTTCTAGGTTTGATGCTCTTGAAGTTACTAATCGTCAACAAGCTGAAGAAATCAAAGATTTGAAAGATACTGTGAAAGAATTGAGAGAAAGGGATAAAGGGATAAAGCAAAGGACCGTGAGATTGCTAGATTGTAACAGATTTCTCTCTCGTTGGGTTCGCAGCTAAATCTCTTGTTAAAAGCTTTACCTGCTCAGGGGGAGATAAGGCCAAATCCTGGAGATTCTTGCAAAGATGATGATGATATCTCCAAATACTTGAATGATAATGGTGATGAAGACCCTGAAGGTGGAATAGACGGAGATGGTTCTGGTACTGCTGATGCTTCAAAAGCTGGTACATCTACTATTATGGATGGTTCTACGTCTCATGGGGAGACAACCGGTAAAGATGTGTATGATGTGGCTCCGATTACCAGGGTAGTGATTGAAGAAGGAGAGTTTATACATCAGTATACAAAGGAGCAACTTGCTGCAATTTATACTCTAAATATTGAAGACGTAGATAAAGTTCCTGTCACTGAACCTTACAAAGAAAATGATTCTAGTGACGATGTTGAATATGAAGAGGAACATATGGAGGTTGAAGATATGACGGCTGAAGAATATCCAGTTGATCCTAAGGTTTATAGTAATTTTACTGATGATAATCATTCTGGAGGATTCAATTTCTTTGGCACAGATGATGAGGAAGAAGTTGAGAAAGAATTGAAAAAGAAAGATTCTGAGAAACAGACTGAAACAACTAAGTCTGAGAGTTTTTCTGAAGAACAAGAAAAGAGGAAATTGTTTGATGAATGGATAAAAGTGCAAAGAGCTAAGAAAATACCCTCGGTGAAACCTACAAAATCTGTGAATTAGAAACATTTGTTTGAAAAAAGAGGTGAAGTCGTTGGGAATATTATAAGTTGGATGTATGATTCGTAGCTAAAGTTTATGCTATAAAGAAAGAATTTGGGATCATATATCTAAAGCATGCAATAAGGTTCAATACATTGCCGGTCTGTGATGTTAAAGAGTTAACCAGAAAACCATTTCTGAACTATGGGAAAAATCTTTTGGCTGAAGTCTTTAAAAAGAAACTGCATGAAGAATGTCAAGGAAGATTCAGATTTTTAACTCTTCAAAGACCAAAGTATACAGATCATCCGATGAAAATTCATCTAAGAACCAGAAAAGCTGTGGTGGTTTTAAAATATAAGAAGCCTATTCAATTAAAGAAGATACATTTGAAGAGGCTTGAACAAGATTTTATAAAGACGTTAAAGTGGTGGTTTTATGACGAACGAACGGGAGAAGCAGTGATTGTAGTTAAAGAAGAGAACAAGGTGGTAAGGATCTTTGATCCGATGTGGTTGATTAATCTATATGAAGCAGATACCAACAAGCTCTATCACAACAATATACTATATCAGGCTGAAGATGCTTATCAAGCTTTGTAGTTTCAAAAGGTTATTAGAGTTTGTTATGCTTTTGGGATTCACGCTGGCAACAACAGACATTAATTTTGGAAGAAGACTGAGTCAAAAGCTTCTGAAGACCAGCATAAGACAAGGGGGAGTTTGTTAGAACATGTTAGAGTGTCTAATGCTAGGTCTAAGCGTTTTGAATTGTATTGATGTTTTTGTAAAGTTTTCTGTCCCAGCGTACAAGTGGGCAGACTGGTTGGTACGCAACTCCGGACCAACTGGTACGTTGGTTAAGTTGGTACGTTGGGCTGTTAACTATAAATAGGTTCGAGTCTTTGTTCATAGCAGACGAGCGAGTGCAGTCAGTCTTAACTGTGTGTTTTCAGTGTGTAACTCTCTCTGATTCTCTCTGCAACTGTTTGTTCTCGAAATCAATCAAACAAGCGTTATTTACCTTCGTGTTCATTGAATCGACCATATCATGCAATAGTAAGATCCGTATCTGGTTTTATAGGGATCCCCTATCTCCTTTCCTCTTTTTGATTGTCATGGAGGCGTTTACTTGGATGATGGAGAAGGCCGGTAGTGTGGGGGTGTTTAACGGTGTTCCCTTGCCTAAAGGGGGCCCGACTATATCGAGTGTCCTTTTTGCGGATGACGCGCTTGTCCTTGGAATGTGTCCGGATTCGAATATTGCAAATTTAGCGAGACTCCTTCGCATATTTTTTATGGTGGCGGGTCTTCGGGTAAACTTGAAGAAGTGTTCTCTCTTTGGGATTAAGTGTGGCTTAGAGGAGGTGGTGGAGAAAGCCTCTCCTTTTAGGTGCAAAAGTGACTCGCTTCCGTTTTCTGATTTGGGCTTGCGGGTTGGTGAAAATATGAATAGGGTGGTGAGTTGGAAGCCCGTTATTGATGCTTTTGAAGCTAGGCTCTCGGGTTGGAAGGCGACGTCGTTGTCAATGGGGGGGGGGGGTAGACGTGTCTTGGTGAATTCAGTGTTAGATAGTCTTCCGCTTTATTTCTTCTTTTTGTACAAGGCGCCGGTTAAAGTTTTCAAGAGGCTTGAAAGCATTAGGCTCAATTTTCTGTGGGGTAGATGCTCGGAAAGACGAAAAATTCATTGGATTAAAAAGGAGGTCCTTAACGCCCCGGTGGAGGAGGGGGTCTTGGGTTGGTCCCGTTGGAATTCAAAAATATTTCTCTCATGTCCAAGTGGTTGTGGCGCTATAAGAAAGAGGATAATAAGATGTGGAGAAAGGTGGTCGACGGGCTACATGGGGGTGGCAGTGGTGCTGGGCTGGTTTCGGTTAAACGTTGGTGCTCGGGGGTTTGGTCGGCTATAGCTAAATTTGAACTAGCTTTGAAAAAAGGTGTCAAATTGGATAAGATGGTGGTCGAAGAGAATGGAAATTGGGTTTGACAGGGGGATCCTACTGGGCTTTTCTCGGTTAAAGGAATGGTGAGGCTGCTGTCTGAAAACATCATCGTGGACGGGGCAGTGAAGGTGCGGTGGTCGAGGTTGGTGCCTCCGATTGTCAATATTCTATTTTGGAGGCTTATGCTTGGGAGGTTGCCGACTAAACAGGGTCTTGTTAGAAGAGGGGTGCCCCTCTCGTCGACTTTCTGCCCCTTCTGTGACTCTCAAATGGAGACTGAACTGCACCTTTCACGGGGTACGAAATCGCTTCGATGTTATGGTCGGTGGTTAATCAATGGTCAAATATCCATCCTTTATTGATTTTCAACATGAAGGATCTTATGACGAGCTTCTTGGAGGGCAAGGCTTTAAAGTCAAAGGAGGTTCTTGTTGATGTGGTGATCAGAATGGCCGTTTGGGTGTTGTGGAATATGATCGCAAATCTAGATCATCCACAAGGTTTCTCTGGTTACTCGCAACAACAACAACCGTTCCATAATCTTCAAACACGTTCGATGTTTCAAGGCCTGTTTCAACAACCGTTTCAAGTCCCGTATCCACAACCGTTTCAACCACCAATCCAACCACCACAATCTTAACCTCAACGATCACAATCTCAACCACCATCCCAAGAAGATGATTGCGAAGTGATACCCGAAACACAACAAGCAAGGGAATAAAAAAACCAAAGAAACGGTCTCATAAGAAGAAGGCGGCGACCGAGCCGAAGGAGAAAGAGTGATCCACGCATGGACCAAGGAGGAGGAGGTGGCCCTTTATTGATGTTGGATCGAGGCGTCGGAAGACCCCATTATTGGTTAGTTACTATTTACTATTTTTTTTAAACGTTATTCTTTTTTACTAATTTTTTTATTAAAAAAACAAATTATTTACTATATTTTTTTAATGTTAGCTAACCACCAAGACAAGACAATGTTTTGGTCCAACATTCGGAAAAAATTCTAAGACTTGCTCAAGAAGGATGAATATCGAACTCCGGATTCCATATCGGGAAAGTGGACCGAAATCAACAACCGTTGTTGGTTTTTTAACACAATCTATAATCGTATTCGAGGAGGTTGGAAGAGCGGGGAGACTGACGAGGACATTCAATCGAGCGCTCTAGTAGAATTCCAACAAGAGAGATGTGTATTTCAATACTTGAAGTGTTGGTTGATCATTCGGGATAGTGACAAGTGGAGGTCGCAACCCGATTTGACTAAAAGAAAAAGGTGCGCAAAGAAATCCAAACCATCATCTTCTGCAGGTGCGGAGTCTCTAGGGTCGAATGGTCAGACGATTGACATCAACTTAAACGACACCGATGACGAGGACGATCGTGATGTGGACACTAGACAACCGCTACCGGATGTGGGATTGGCACGAGCTTTGGCGTTGAAAGTAAGGGAACAAATCAAGACGGATTGTGATCTCTAGTTTCGTTTAGTTGTATTTTTTTATGTGGTGAACATTTTTTTATTAAGTTAATGTAGTGAACTTGTTTTTTAGTTGTACCTTTTTTTAATTAATGAAGTTTTATTATTTTTATTACCCTTTCATTAAAAAATAGTTTTAATTTAGTTAAATAAAAAATCGTTTTGTAATTATTGAATGGGGTTAGAAAAGGAGCTTGACCACTACCCCATAAAAATTTTCAAACCCTCTTGTCATATCGCTGTCCACGTGTCGCTTCATGGTTAAGGGTGGAGCTTGAAAACCTTCAACCACTACGAATAGTCTTATGAGATTAACTCACTTATTAAAGATGTTTGCTTCTTAGATGGAGATCCAAAGTGAAGAATTTAATTGTCACAAGACCCTCCCTCCCCCCTGACTTTTTAATTAAATATTATGACTTTTTAATTATATATTATTAAATCGGATGGATATTACATGGAGGAGATGAAAAAGTGAAAGTTGATATGTTATATTGATGTGTAAAAAAAGTATGGGTAGAAAATTAATAATCATACAGTGTGCACTAAATATGCTTATCTAGGAGGATCGTTTTGAGTATAAGAGTTAATGATTATGCATTTGATTTTTGAATGAGTTATCAAGTCATGGCAAATAAGGATTAGACACTAACTTGCTACAATAAAAAGCATGAAGACAAACGTTAATTGGAACTAATCAAAGACAAATTGGATTACACTTCATGACGATGTTTTTTATAAGTAGGGTTGTAGACGAGTCGAGTTGAGTTTAAGCTCGTCTAAACTCGAGTTCGAGTTTAGACTTAACAGAGCTTGAGCTTGAGCTTGAGCTTGAGCCTGAGCCTCGGCTCGATTTGAGCTTTATTTCTGAGGCTCGAGCTCGGCTCATAGAAATTTATTTAAGCTCGAGCTCGGCTCGTTTATAATTAATTTTTATTTTGTTATTTATTATTATAATTATATTTGTATATATTTAGAATTATTCTTTGATATAGAAAATAAGACATATTATTTGTTTATTTTATTATAATTTTATGTATAGTAATAATTAATTTTTTAATATATATTTAAGAAATTAAATAAAGTTATATAAATAAAAGGCTCGTGAACCAGCTCGAGATCGCTACGTAAAGCTTGGAGTCGAGCTCGTTTAGTAAACGAGTCCTATTTTAAAGCTTGAGCTCGATAAGGCTCGGCTCTTTCGAGTTTTATGTCGATTCGATCTCAAGTAGCTCACGAACGGCTCGACTCGTTTACACCCTTATTTATAAGTGAATAATCGGTTAAACTGTTTTACTGATTAGACTGAATTTTCACAAACAAATAAAATTACTAAATATTCAACTTACAAATATATAACAAATTTAAATATATTAAGAAATTCTTCTTTTAAGGATTGATAATATCAATGAAGTATGAAGTCTAAATCACAAAAAAAAAGTAAAAAACAAAAATAAAATAGAAAGTTTAAAAGTAAGAGCATTTATATTAGAGTTTCTATCTCTATTGATATCTCTAAAAAATACAATAAAATTATAAAGATTTTACTATTTCACTCCACATCGAGAATCTTTTTTTTTTAATTTTTATAAATACCTTATTCCTATAATTTAATGGAAAGTAAAGTGATTCATTAAATGTGATATTTTCTATTCGATTACGTATATTAATATTTTTTATTCGTTGTGAGTGGTAGAAAATAAAAAATAATAATTTAAAAGAAATAAAAAAATATTATTTAATTGGCTAAAGATATATAAATGAAAGGAAAATTGGATTTAAATAATCCCAACTATTGCTATTGGTCGGTAATAATCCTATCAATTTTTTTTGTAATACAACAGTCTTATCTTTATACCCTATTTTATTTAAAAATCTTTATGTTAAATCCCACTAACGCCGTTAGTATATGCTGACCATTTTTCGGCGAGCCGTCGATAATTGTGTTTTGTTTTTAGTTTTCAGTAAAAGCTTCATGCTTATTGTCGTAAAAAAATCCACGAATCGAGGGTCAATTTTGGGTTCAAAGAGTTAGGGTTCGATTGGATTTAACGGCGGTTAATGGGATTTAACGGAAAGATTATTAAATAAATAGGACATAAAGATAAGACTGTTCTATTACAAAAAATTTGGTGGTATTATTACCGGCTAATAGGCAATAGTTGATATTATTTAAATCTATTTTTCCTAAAAGGAATGACTGAATTGAGACATGAAAGAGTTTAAAATAAATTTATATTTTAAAATTAAATATGTATTTTTAGTTAAATTGAGGGTCGTCCTATGCGTAGACTCCATAGACTAATCTTACACCCCCTATACATCGCATATAGGGCAAAAAACAAGAATTCTCCGTCAGTTTGTCACGTCAGTACGAGGTTTGACCAAAATAAACGTTGCGTAAGGCCTAATACGAGCCGTATAGGTGGTAGGTGCATGTTATACGAGGTGTCTTGCCCTATACGCCCTGTATCGAGCTTCATTATATGACCAGCAGCTTCATTCTTTCACTCACCCCTTACTCCCCTTTCGTTTCGTGCGTTCCTTCATATTCGTTACGTTTATAATTTTACAAACACTCATCACACGATATCCACAAGTTATTAATCATGTCGTACTACAACTTCCTTTTCGGTGGAGACTCTTCTTCTTCTGACCCGACGTGGATTCAAGAAACAAAGCATGTAATCGATTAATTAGTATTATGTTTTTTGTTACTCTTATTTTTAACAAGCTTTTTGTATTTTTTTTAAAGGTGTTTTTTATTAACACTTGTTACTTTGAAAAAAAAAATACAATTAAACTACATAAATTATTATTATCACTAACTATGTAGGATCGAGACATTTAACACTTAGTTAAATTACAAGATTTACTTGTAAGATTAACCTTGCGGAATTAAGTTAATCTCCACTCTACTATAACCGGTTAACACTTGTAAATAATAGTTGTTTGCATAAAATAGTAACACACGAAGTAAAATATACTCGGCACTATTTGCATTAACTCAACAATATTACACAGTGTTGTTCATACATACATGCGTACAAATATTGAGAATCGACTATGCAATATATAGTGCTAAGGGAAATCAATGATAGCCAGTGATTTCCATACGATCATCTAGACCGTTGATTACAAATGTCAACTATACTACCAAAAGAATAATTATGGACCAAATGGGATTGATAGCGTGTGATCAGCAACATACTATTTTAGGAGAGCGGCTTTGATAGATTTAAAAGCAACCAAGAAGCTTTAGTAGAGATAAGACAACTGAAAAGACTTCACAGGAATAGTCCGGTTGAACTCTTTATCTGGTGGATAATAGAGTTCACCCGAAATATTCGCATCTGGTACAAAAGTGATTCTTCCGGTTGATTAGTCTTTTCCGCTTAAACTCAGATTTCTGCTTAAATCTAGTTCAGCTAGAACTGCTACAAAATTAGACTTCAGCCAGAATATCAAATGTAATATTCCTTACAATCTTTCCCTAAGCTGATGCTATCAAATTATTTACCATCTTCGAAGCTATCTTCAAAATTTACTTGTACCAAAGTCTCCTTTTCTTCACCTTACTTCCCCAAGGCTCTGATGCTATCATCGATGTGAGACAACTGACTCATGCTTGTTTTAGTCACCTTAACATGTTGAAGAACATCCCAATCTCTGTCATCCCATTGGCTTTGAACAGAGATGAATAGTATAAGTTCCATTTACTCTGGGTACATAAAATTTCTTCTCTTCTTCTTCCCAAATAATGAATTTGATTTCACTGATAGGCTCTTCTTCTTCGTTATCAGTGTCTCCTTGGGATCTGAAGAGCAACCCACAATCCAGAACTGTGCTTTCAATGCACATCCATAATAGGTGTTCAGCTCTGGTTGGGCTTAGAATTTTCCTCAGCCTCACATAAATATCAGTTAGTTGAATGGCAGAGATATGTTTGGTGGCTTGGTGAGCATTTACAACAATTGTTGTCCCGTCATCTATTTGGAATATGAAATCAAAAGTGACTTCATCCACTGTCCATCCGGTAATCTTTTTCCTTGGACCGAGTGGAGTTCTACTTTTTGGTTTCTTTTCCCTCATTCTCTTTAAGTGCATCATTTTCTTCTTCTTCTTCTTTCTTCTTCTTCTCTATCTCGGAATCATCCTTTGAATCATCAGCATGAGCCTTTCCTTTTGAGGAAGGAGAAGAGGGACCAGGGGGAAAACTTATAGGTGCATTTGGTGGTGGTGAATGTGAAGGAGGTGAAGCAGGGGTTTCAGTTGGTTCCCTTATGGTGAGAGGAGGAAGTGGATTGGATCTTTGTGAGGGTGGTTTTCTGGTTAAAGGTGCAGGGCTTGAAGATGGAGAGGCAGGAAAGATATCAGACATATCCAAAACTGATGTGGGTCTGGATTTTGGATTGACAAGAGTAAATGGAGTGAAATTATCAGTTCTGTATTTGGGATTCATGAGTTTGACAGTAACCTTTTGGAAATGGTAGGAGGTTTAAATGTGACTAAGGCATTGAAAATGCGTGAGCGTATGATCGTCTACTCAATTGTATCGAAATCAATGTTAAACGAGGATGACACGAGATGTAAATACAAAGAGCTTTGTATTAACCACAGAGAAACACCACAAATTTCACATACAAGATATGATCAAGAAGCTTAAACCCTCCCTGAATACAACACAAGACAACTATTTATACTATCCAAACCCCGACTGTCCGAACCTCAGGTTCAGACAAGGTTCGCCTGGTCCGAACCTAGAGTTTGCCTAGGGTTCGGCCATAACCAATCTTGCACCATCTTGTCTTGTACTCGATACTTCACATGACGATCAGGAACCAAGTATCAACAAACTCCCCCTCGGCATGTGCAGTATCAACTTCTTCCTTAAAACTTGTATCTTGTATCCTCAATCAAACTCTTCCTCATCTTGACGATGGATCTTATCTTGAAAACTTGATATTGCATCGTGTGTAATTTCTTTATCAACAATCTTCAGAAGACTTGAAGTTGTGATGTTCTCTTTCCACTTAGAAACCTGCCAACATAAATAATCCTGGCGCAAAACGTCTCTTTGAGACTCCAAGATATCATGCTTTTGAAATTGATTTCGTACTCCGTGTTGATCAATCGAAAAAAAAATAAGAAATAAAATCTTTTTGATTATTAGAAACTTTACATCAAAACACACCTAAAATCTTTTTGGTATTTTCTGATATGGAAAGTAAATGCAATATAGAATTAGACACTATTTTTATCTTTTGAGAGAAAGATCACAACTTGGGATCATATTGGTCATAACACGCTGAACTACACTTCAATTTTGATTATTGTAGCACATAAGCCATGTCGATTGCAAATATAATTTGTCCAACTTTAAACTCAGGCATAATTATACTCATAACATCTGGATATGTTAAAGTATTGATTAGATTTGCTTTGACCAGTGTACCCCACACTATCAGACATACTCAGATATGCTTTGCTTATCACATTTTTGTGAGTTCACTTGTGATTTATCACATAGTGATTGTATTCATGATATAGTCAACTGTGTTCCATGCAAAAAGAAATAAGAACGTTAAATCGTCTACCTTAAGGTTGATCTTTCGATACGCAGATAAGGCATCAGATTTAACAAAATAAGAAAATAAAACAAGTTGAAATTGTATAACTCAACAACAATCAGGTCGGTCTTGTGGACACGCAGAGAAAGTCCGATGAGTTATACGAAACACCAAAGAAAATAAAGCAGAACGTCAAACGAACAACAATCAGGTCGATCTTTCGATACGCAGAGAAAGTCCGATCGCTTGACAAAATAAAGAAAATCAAACAAGTTTAAATCTTTGCAAAATGAACACATGTATAAACAGTGACTTTTCATTTTATTTTTCACATATCTTATTCTTGATGTATCTTAAAGATATGCATCAAGATGTTGTCCACTAGGTCAAGCATCAGATTTAGTGTATATCACATTTGAATACTTTCTGATTTGCCGAGCCTACCTTACACATCGATCAAATGGTCTTATGGCTCTTTCATCTATTTTATCCGTGAGTCAGACGATGTAAGCCAATGTACCATCATTTCCCAATCATGTCGGATACAATTTCTCATTTTTTCAATGTTTTTGGATTTTGGCATTTTTTAATATGTTTTTGTCTTTTCAAAATTCTCCCCTTAAAAATGACAACTCTATTTATAGATTTTCATTTTTAACATTCGAAAAACAACACACTATTTTTGTATTTGTGCAAAAACAAACTCCTCCTCAAAATGAGACGGAGTGAAAAACAAATCAGAAATTGATCAACCAACACGAAAACTTGCCGTTTTAGCATTTTGAAAACAAGATTGATTTGGAAATTCAATTTAAGTTATCACAGATATTTCACAATCAGCAATTTTCCAATCACCGAAAGATCTTCCAGAAATACCTGCTGACACCATATAAAACATTAGTTGCTCTATGATCGACCCGATTCAACAGCGTCGGGTCGCCCGGTGTCTTCCACATAGTCGTTGTTGGCCTTGGAAAGAAATTTTAGTTTCCATATTTTGAAAGATTTTGATTTTTGATCAGAACCAGAATCATTATCAACTGGCGTACTCGGTTTAGACCAAGACGACTTACGAGTTGATTTAATCTTAGGAGACCATGGTTCATAAAAAATTTAACCTTTGTTATCCACATATTTAGCAGTGTTGTGGATATATGCAGTCATTAGACAATCAGCAGCAAGATGTCCAGGTTGACGACATGCATAACAAAGTCTTTCTCGAAATATATTTGAAAAATTATGTGAATTTTGAAAACCAGATGAATGTCTAGAATCAAAGTTATCAAAGAAATCATCAGAAGAGTCATACCTAGGAGATGGACTCCTTGAAGATGATGACCTTCCAGAATAATAAGATTTTTCTTTCAGAGGAGGTGATTTCTTTGGAACTTTAACTTTTGAAATCTGCTTAGCTTTTTCTGGCTTCTTAGCTTCAACCAGTGCTTCCTTGACCTCAGAACCCAAACCTTTGTGTTTATAACCTCGTGTCTTTGATGAACTTGAAGAAGAACCAGAAGCTTCTCTCCCTTTAGCTTCTCTAGTGAATTTGGCTTTGATATCTTTCAATTTGTTCTTTTCAACCAAAAACTTTTTCTTCTTCAGTTGCAGATGAAGTACTTGAACCACTTTTATCAAAAAACTTGTTCATTTTCTAGAAAAACAGACTTTGATCTAAACTTCGGAGCTTCACCCAAAGACTTTTCCTTTTTCTTAGACTTTGACTTCTTCTTCTTGGATGCAGTGGCAAACTTTGAATAATCTTTAGGATCAAGCGGAGCAGACGTAACCTCAGATAAATACACCGGTTGAGGAACCATGTGAATATGATCCTTCTTAGAACTATCCTCCCTCTTATCCTGCTTGTATAAGAAATTCAGCAATGTTGGTGACAAATTGTAATTCTTAACTTGCCTTTGTAACTCCAAAATTTCCAACTTCAATTTAGAGATTTTCTGTTGAGCATCAAACACTTCTTTTTGTGACTTGGTGAACTTTGCATTGAGAATCAAAATTTCCAACTCAATATCCCTCGCTTGGATTCTTTAAATCAGACTATTAAAATATAATCCCGGATATTCTTTATCATGACTGATCACCATCACATAATTCTCCCATTTCTCAGGTAATGCTTCCAAAATCTTTTCTTTCATATCAGCTTCTTCTTTTGTAAGATTTACTAAGCGTATTTCACTCATTAAGTGAGCAAATCTTGCAATCAGATTTGGAATTGATTCATTTTGATAATGCTTGAAACTATCAAATTCCTTCTTCAAAACCTTCTGACGACTTTTATTATATTGTTCATTGCCTTCACATCTCCGTTCCAATGCATCCCATAAACTCTTTGATGTGTAGTTACCCGAAAATTGATGTAGTAACTCTTTAGACAAAGCCATTGTCAAAGTACCTTATGCTTTCTTTTCAGCTTGATATGCTTTCTTTTGTTCAGATGACATCTTTCTTTGAAGTACCAGTTCCCCGGTTTCATCCTTAGGATAAACATATTGATCAGTAAATGACAACCACATATCAATATTATTAGTATCAACGTAGGCTTCAAATCGTTTAACCCAACTATGATAATCTTCCAATTTAAAAAATTTGGCAACTTTCTGAGTTGTTCCGATTTCATTATCATAGTTCATCATAGTTTGTATCGTTGCTTAAACCGAATTTTGAATAGCTGCAAATGCTTGAAAATCCGACATTTTGTAAAACTGGTTACTATTCACCTGAACCTCTTCCGAACTTCGTCCGAACTTCCTCCGAACTTTAGCCGAACAGGAATGAGCCGAACACTCTCCGAACCTAAGCTTCGGAAAGTCTAACTAATACAGAACCGAACGTGTTCCGAACTTTGTACAAACCTCGGCCGAACTATGTCCCGAACGTGGTCCGAACCTTGACCGAAACAGAAAAGCGCCAAACGTTGTCCGAACCTGGAGTTCGGAGCGGTTATTTCTGAGTTGTCCGAACCTCAAACACTCTCGACTCCATTTTTGTGATTTTCAGAGTTTTTGGATGAGATTTTCGACAGGAATTCCAGTAAACTCAGTAGAAACAGTCTAGGATAATATTTTTCACGAAAGGCACACTCGAGAAGATCAAAAGAACTCAAAAATGATACTCATTTTCGAAAAACTTGGGGTTTTGACTCAAAAATCCGAAAAATAGAGATTTCTGATCAGTAGATTGAACCAAAAGCTTTGATACCACTTGAAAATGGGAGAGCGTATGATCGTCTACTCAATCGTATCGAAATCAATATTAAACAAGGATGACACGAGATGTAAATACAAAGAGCTTTGTATTAACCATAGAGAAACACCATAGATTTCACATACAAGATATGATCAAGAAGCTTAAACCCTCCCTGAATACAACACAAGATAACTATTTATACTAGCCAAACCCCGACTATCCGAACATCAGGTTCGGACAAGGTTCGCCTGGTCCGAACCTAGAGTTCGTCTAGGGTTCGGCCAGAACTAATCTTGCACCATCTTGTCTTGTACTCGATACTTCACATGACGATCAGGAACCAAGTATCAATAGGCATTGGGTTGGGATGATGATGAAAGGCCTGAAGGGTTAGGGTTTGGCTCATATATGAAGGAAGATGGAGGTAATATATCTCCAAAGTCATCAACTTCTGGTTTAATAAACACATTAGTTGCCATACCTGAGATTGTCTCTGAAGGCATGGGCAACACCAGATTTGGATCGACAACATATTCATCACCTTTGAGTTTTTGGTAGATTGAACTAATCAAGCGACATAACTCTCTTACCTTTATATGATACACTTCTTCTTATGATCTCCAGCTTCTGGCAATCGGAACCCTCTTTATCCTCTTCAATAACTCATAGGTTTCATCATTTTTCACAAGTTTAGTGGGCATCCTTGAGGATAAGTCAAGCAATCTTTGCTTCTCATTCTCACCCATTCCTTCCAAATTGTAATCTTTCAACCTCCATTCCATAGATCTTCTCTTTGCTTCCTCAAATAAGCTTTCAATGACAAAATTTTCAGAAAACAACTCCAACTCTTCTTGATATTCCCTGGCTAACCTTTCATTTTTAGCCTCAACTCTTGCAGCATCCACAGCTTTGTTCAGAGCCAATGACTCTTCCGTTTAAACAGCATTTAGCATAGCTTAGACATTTTCCGCTTGAATGCTTTCTTTCGTTTGAAGAGACTGTGGGCTATTGTGCATCAACACCAGTGTTTGAGCTATATCCTCCGCTTCATCTCCCAGTTGAACTTCCGGTTGGCTTTTCGGTTGAATAACCAGTTGGCTTTCCAGTTGAACTTCCGGTTGAATAACTGCAGCAGAGGAGATAATCTCACCGAAATTGTATTCTTCCAAAACACTGGGCTTGTTGACTTCAGCTTCATTATCATCTATCATAAGCTCCTCAGTGGCCTCATTCTCCTCTTGTAAAATTTCACTAATGTCAGCTTCAACCACTTCTTTTTCTATCTGCTCTTCAAGCACTTCATCTTCTGCTCCTACTTTGCTGGTTGAGGCAACATCCTTCAATGATTGGACATAAGCCTTTTCCCTTGGGATGATCACATCCTTTAACAACCTTATTACCATGTTTATGTGCTCAGGTAAGGTACCATCAATCAACAGTGATGACTGAACCAATTGAGTAAGAGTTGGGATCTTTGAATGGGGATATAACAATGAGTTTGTTGGTCCTGATGTTTTCCTATCTCTCTTCAACATCAAAGGGTTGAACATCTGATCTCCTGAATGCACTTATTCGAGCTTCAACCAAAAGTCTTTTCGTCTCTTCAATTTCTTGGTTGTAAGCAGCAGATGATGTAGGTTTCTCCCCCAATTTGACAGGATCTGCTTCAACTGATTTGACCATGTCTGGGTTCAAAGAACTAACTTAAATGTGTTGTGCAGGGATAATATTTTATGCCTTTGGTTGAGCTAGAACAAGACCTGCAACAGTAGTGGTGAGAGCATCTACCTGCAGTTGTAGAGATAAGTACAAATTCGTCAATTATGGCAGTGAATAACTATCCTCAACTGGCTTTTTACCAGCATCCTTGGATGAAACTAAGCTATCAATCCGAGATTGATCAAGCTCAGTACCCATGGCTTCTTGGCACCGAGGATTCTCCTCGTCTGATTCAACAACCCTTGGTTCCAATGAAGGACACGTAAGAGCCGATCCAAAGAAGATTGTAGCAGATTGGGTCTTATTGATGTTACTGCTCACACCAGGTTCCAGTGGGGACACCTGGGCAACAACATCCCTTTCTGCATGAATCTCATATTCTCTCATGAGATTCACCTCCAAAGAAGAGTAGAGGTTCAATGCAACAGAGTCCAAATCCATTAGAATGTTCTCATGTAATTAGGTTAGTGAGTTAATAACATCACCATTTGGATTAGGATTGAAAGCATTGTCACTCCTAGGTGATAAGGGAAGTAGGGGTGAGAACCTATTGGATGGGGATTGTGCATCCTTATCTAATGACTCCCCCTCAAATGAAGGTTCATCCCTAAGAGATATTCCCAATTTGGTTAACTTTCGCTTAGGTTTTTTGCCTTGAGTGTGTAAGGATCGAATAAACCCCACATGCGATATCAAAGTCTACAATCACCGTGCGGAATCCGGTGATTATAGATGATTCAAGGATAATCGAAGAAAAAAACAGTAAAGAAACAAAGGAATCAAGATGAAAACACAAACCGTAATCAAAATAACACTTGATTAATCACCTTGGTTGCAACACCTATCTCGAAATTCTCTAAGGAGAATTTCGTGGACACCTCTTCACCTTAAAACACCAAAACAGCAACCCTAAACAATTAGACTAGGTATCCTTATATAGGAAATCCCTAGACTTGGTCAACAAGACACAAAATTCGGCCCACATGGCCTATGTACGACCAAAATCACTAGCCCACATCAACCCATTTACAAATTAGCCCAATTACAATTAAAACAAGCCCACAAGTATTTCTAATGCAAAAGCCTCACACATTATGGTCTATACAATCTTCCCCTAGGCTTTAGCATTAGACTGCTTTCACATTCTGAACTTCTTGGACAAATGCACAGTAGCTGGATCATACCATAGCTCTTTCTCCATAATTTCTGCCACGACTCGAGTGTAGCTCTTGGCATATTCTTCAGTCTCTTTAGAACTCTCAATCTGATGATTAGATAACACCAGCATGTCCTTCTTGTAAAACCGCAATAGATCATGGACTTCCATTACACTCATGGTCTTTGACTTACAAATTATCCTGGCTTCCCCGGTGTAATCACTGTATGCCCATGTCTAGAAATCGTCTAAACATCCTTCCAGATGTCTCATCGGCAGAGGAATGTTCTTAGTTTTCTCTGTTGGTGGATACAATGTGTTAGTGAAATTCTTCTTTCCGCTCTTCTTTCCGTCCTTCTTTGGGTCCGCCTTAAACACACCACGATATTTATTTATGCAAGAATTCTTGTGTGGAAAGTCTTCAAACCTCTTGAACTTGCTGAGTACGGCATGCTGCAACTTCTTGTAAAAATATTTTGCGTACTCATTTTGTGATGGGTTGGAGAAAGGTGCCTTATATAGCATTGTCAGATCCACCGTCGTCCAGGAGTAAAACTGAGTCCAGCAATTGTAGTACTCCAATGGATAATGACCCTTCCTTCTAACCACAGACATATTCTTCTCCCCATCAAACATCCAGGACTTAACATCTGCAGTAATTCCTCTTCTATCATGATAATGCTCACCAAGCTGAATCAAGTATTTCTTAGGAGGATAAGCAAAATTCTGTGCATCCCAACCCCCATCAAACTTAGAAGCAGGTACCGTCATATAATCTCTGACCATCGGATCTTTATCTTCATCAGTACCTTCAGGCATCACAGGGCCTGATGCTTCTGGAATATCGGCTTCAAAATCAAATACTGGTGATTGAGAAGAACGACTGGCTCCTGAACTGCCTTCTTTATTTCCCGGATCACCCTTGTCATCTTTCCTAAGGTTTGTCTTGCTTGAGTTGGCAGAATTAAGCTGCCTGATCAGCTTGTGCAACTCTCTAAGCTGCCTTGTAAACTCTCTGTTTATCTTCTTTTGATTCTCTAACTCAGTATTGTGGACTTTTTGAATATCAATTAAATCTCCAATAATTTCACTCTGGGCTGCATTTTGGGCTTTCAATTCTTCAATCTATGCTCCTTTTCTAACCTGAATTCTGGTGTTTCTACCGCTTTCCCTTTGTCTTGGGCTGTAGGTTGTGAGGATGATGATTGACCAGCACTAGTGCTAGAAGATGGAGGCACTCGTGGGTCCGTTTTTTTTGTCAGTGGTACCTCAACAGTCTCAGTCTCAACTTCCTCAACATCAATGTCATCAAGATATGAATCGTAGTTTATAGTATCACTCTCATCAAAATGTAGGGCTCCAATCTGTACATCTTCTAAGTCAAAAGTATTCCCAATCTGAACTATCTGAAATTTCAATAATTGGCTTCTGAGAGGCAGGCACATTGTGTTCTTCTTCAATGATAGCATTTCTCTGTACAGGAACCTCCTCTCTTGCAATCTCAGCAAATTCACCAATCTTGTTACCAAAGGGAAATTTATAAGTCAATTTCTTCTTGGGGTTTATCATGGGGAAGACCTCAATCCCCATTGGCTTAGTATCATGTGTATCATTAGTCTTCCTCAAGGCTGGATATCTAGAATCCAGAGCCAATTGAATGAACCTTGGGACTGCAGCAAATTTCTTATCCCTTGTCACTACTGACTTGACATCTTCAAAAATCAACCTGGACCAGTTGAAACGAACCCCTCTGACCAGTGACACCATGGCATGAGTGTGCACTTGGTTCAATTGATGTGTTGAACTCTTCTTGGCAATTATGCACTTCTGCAAATAGTGAGCCAACATTCTCTAGTATGGTGGAAGGAGAGCCTTCATTGTAGGTGGAGACACTGTGTGATATCCCGTTTCTTTTAAACACTGAGTAACCATTTCTTTATCCAAGGCCATGAGTCCAGCAAATAAGCTACCGTATTATGATCTTTGACAAACTCTAAGTTCCTGCACTCACAAAGATAGATAAAATCCAAAATAGACAAAAATTCATCAGTCATAAGAATTTCTCGAAAAACGAGCAGCATAACGGCTTAAAAATGGAAGAAAACCATTTGAAACACATCATCAGGTACCTTTCTGATCGAAAACTAGGTTTTCGATCGAAAAGCATCCATCTGATCGAAAAGTCACTGGTTACCGAGAAGCCAGATCGAAAAGTGCTATCTTCGATCGAAAAGCCTAAGCTCCTGATCGAAAAGCCTAAGCGCCGATCGAAAAGGGGTAGCTTTCGATCGGAAACCCTAGTTTCTCAACCGAGAAGCCTCAGGCCATCGGTAACCGTTGATCGTAAAGCACCAGGGGCTGATCGAAAAGCTTCCCAGCCTGATCGAAAAGCCACAGGTCGATCGAAAAGTCTTGTCATCTTCGTTCCAGACCTGCAAGTCCATCAAACATGCAATTTTCGTGTGTTTTATCAATTAAAAACAATCACAAACACCTGCAATCAGAGTTTTTCACCCGTCCCAACCAATAATCACAAGAATAGCACGAAAAATAACACATACTCAAGTCGGTCTTGAACGGGTCTAGCCGCACGCTACAGACGAGGTGCCATTGCTCAAAATCAACCACAGGAAAGTGTTTAGTGATGGATTCCGACCAAGAAAGAGGTGTCAGATGAATGGTGCGGTGGAGGACGGCGGCGGATTGATGAGGAGTAGCGGCGGCAGTGATGAGGGTAATGGAGGGTGTTCGGGTGACGGTTTTTGACAAGGGAGGTGGTGGTGAGGTTGCGAAGCGGTGATGATGGCAGTGGTGGTGTGCGATAGTGGCGGCAGCTGGTGGTGGTGGTGATCGGAGATGGTGGGTGACGGAGGTTAGGGTTTAGAGAGTGGAAGAGGGAGACGGGGAGAGAATGAGGGAAGGTGGTCCGACCCCCACTTTTGTTTCTTTCAAAATTAAAAAAAATCCTTTTCACCCCCCCCCCCCCCCCCTTAAGTTTTAAAGTTGAGCATTTGACACCCAAACTTTAACAAAAACCAATTTTCTCTTAAACAAAATTAATTAATTTTTTCAATCACCCAAAGTTAATCCCGTTCATTACTGAAAGCTTCCCCTAAACTCAAGCTCGAGAGTTTTAATATCTAGCAAGTTAACATTAAATAAATAAAAAATAAGGCTAAAATAGAATAAAATAAATAAAAGAATAAGATAAAATTAAAAGAATAAAATAAAATAAACTAAAATTCTTAACTGATTGAGTTTTGAGTGAAGAGGCATTGTGAGGGATCATACAAGATAGTCTGTGACTGAGGAACCCTTTTCAGCTTCAGTTACTTCGCGTGTTCAGGTGATTGCCGGTATTTTGGTCCATCTTTAAACTCATGCTGCTCTCGCTTACTCAGGCAATTTCATCACATAATTTATATTTTAAGGTTTATTAATTATGAAAATCTATCCAGGTCACACACATAAGTCCTAGGTATAATTTGTACACTCTATCAAGTACACCTGGTTCCGTACAACATTTTTCACGACACCTTTCCTTAAGCCTAACATACATGCTCCAGACTGGGTTGAGAGAAGAAAGTACAGATCACGGAGGTTGTTTGGGTATAATATACAAGGTCAACTGAATTTTTGAAACATTTTTAATAATGCTCTCATCAGTGACAAAGGCTGAGGGTTTTGGACTCTTGAGGGTCTCTTTTGGTTGTGCACATTGGCATCTTTTAGGTTTATAATGTATGTACAATGTGATCTTAAACGTACGTGGATCAGGGAGGTTCCAGGTCTCTGCTTTCGCAAAACAGAGGAGTCCTGACTCACGTACAACATTCCCAGCTCATTGCTTACGCAAAGCAGAGGGAATGGGAGTTTTTGAGCATGACATCAAAACTCAGAACTTGGCGTGTGTCTCAGGAAACCTGGTACACAGTCAAATAGAAATTGTACTAACCTAAGTGTGTGCTTCCTATCAAGCATCATACGGTATCTTCAAGTGTTGTGAGAAAGCATACCCTTTGATTGATTGACAGCAGAGCCTACCAAGCATATCGGCCATGAATCACAGCTTTTCACATCCACCTTACACGTGTCAGTCAGCAAACACCTGGAAATTTATATCACTTCCCACCTGGTCAACCAAAACCAGTAAAAAAATTTAAAAGCACACAATTTAGAGGAAACATCAGATGTTTATTTTTATATCTTCCCCTTGCTTTTAGATTTTTCCAAAAACAAAAAAAAATAAAAAAACACTAGTTTTGATTTTTTTGTTCTTTTAATTTTTTTGAATTTTTTTTTTTTGTATTTTTCCTTTTTTTGATTCTTTTTTAATTTTTATCATTTTTTTGATTTTTCTCAAAATTTAAAAAAATAAACAAGAACATGAAAAACAGTTGCCAGATTACTCATCAAAGGCTATCATCCGGAGGCCTTTGAGACACATTTCAAAATTGGCACTGGGAAGGGGTTTTGTGAACATGTCCGCCACATTGTCATCCGACTGCACCCGTTCTAAATGAATGAGCATGCGTTCATAGCAGTCCCGAATGAAATGAGTTTTTATGTCAATGTGCTTGGTTTTCGAGTGCTGCACAGGATTTTTAACAATTTGTAACGCAACATTATTATCACAGAAAATGGAAGTGTCAAAGAAATTCAAACCGTAATCTCCCAGTTGATGCTGCAACCATACCACCTGTGAACAACAAGCAGATGTAGCAACGTATTCTGCTTCGACTGTCGATTGGGACACCGTGTGCTGCTTCTTGCTTTGCCATGCCACCAACCTGTCACCTAAGAATTAAGCTCCAGCAAATGTGGATTTCCTGTCAAGCTCATTACCACCATAATCACTGTCAATGAAAGCATACAGATTAAATCCTCACTCTTTAGGGTACCAGAGGCCCAGCCATGGCCGACCCTTCAAATATTTAAAAATACGTTTAATCGCAGATAGATGAGAGAGTTTAGGATTAGCCTGGTAACGTGCGCATTGGCACACTACAAGCATGATATCTGGGCGGCTGGCAGTCAAATACATCAGTGACCCGATCATAGACCGGTACATGTGCTCGCTCACCGGTTGACCATCTAGATCTCTGGTAAGTGCAGGCCTGGCCGCCATGGGTGTGGAGGCAGGCTTCGAATCCATCATCTTGTATTTTTCCAGAATCTCTGTGACATATTTGGCCTGGTGGATAAGTATCCCGCTGTCACTCTGCTTCACTTGCAATGCGAGGAAAAATTCCATCTCGCCCATCTGACTCATCTCAAATTTTGTGCGCATCACCTTCTCAGATTCTTTACACAATTCTTCATTAGTTGACCCGAAGATGATGTCATCAACATATACTTGCACCATGATTATGTCATGCTCCGCCTCCTTTCTGAAAAGTGTTTGATCCACTATTCCTCTTGTGTACCCGTGTGCTAGAAGATGATCAGTCAAAGTCTTGTACCATGACCGAGGGACCTGGTGTAAGCCATACAATGCCTTGTCTAGCTTGTACACATGATACGGGTGTTCCTCATCAATAAATCCAGGAGGTTGAGTAACATATACCTCTTCATCCATATCAGCATATAGAAATGCCGTTTTCACGTCCAATTGGTAGACCGTGAAGTTCATGTAGGATGCGTAGGCCAAAAAGACTCTTATTGCTTCTAACCGAGAAATGGGCGCGTACACTTCATCATAATGAACTCCTTGGATTTGTTTATGCCCTTGAACCACCAATCTGGCCTTGTTTCTGACAATAATGCCATTGTCATCCTTTTTATTCTTGTAAAGCCATCGAGTTGTGATGACTTTTTTGTCAGAAGACCTTTCCACTAATCTCCAAACATGAAGCCTTGAGAATTGATTCAGTTCTTCATGCATGGCTTCTACCCAACTAGGATCTGGTAAAGCCATAGTAATGTTGGGGGGCTCAGTTTGAGAGATGAAACAGGAGTACATGCAATGAGTGATGTCCCATGACTAGTTTCTTGTTATCACCCCAGATGCTAATGGACCAATGACGTTGTCCAAGGGGTGATATTTATGGATCCTTGTTTCAGCAATGGCTTGAACGGGGATTACTGAAGGTAGATTTGTTTGGTCTGGTTCTTCATTTGTTTCAGCTTCTCCTTCTACATCAGCTACCTGGGTTTGAATAGTGTCTGTGCCAGGGTTGTTGTCTGCCTCATTGTCAACCTCAGTATCAGCAGTTTCCTGTACTGGTGTAGTATCTGCTTCAGGGGCAGTGACCGGAGATTTTGTAATGGAGTGAGTTATTGACGGTCCTGAGATTGTGTCATCAAAGAGTTCTTCAGCTATGACGGGTTCCAATCCTAATGGAAGGAAGAATTGATTGTAGTCAAAAGCTTGAGCAAGACCCACTCCACCATCTGATGGATTTTCTTCTAGCCAATCCACATTGGTGGACTCCATCACAATCCCGGTTGTTTTGTTGAACACCCTGTAGGCTGAGCTGGCAGAGTAACCTACAAAATAACATTCATCAGATTTAGCAGCAAACTTTGGTAAATCAGTATTTACTAAAACAGTGCAAAGACACCCAAAAGCCCGAAGGTGCCCAATTCTAGGCTGGTCATGGTACATTAATTCATAAGGGGTCTTCTGTTGCCACTTATTGATGAGCACACTGTTCTGGACATAACAGGCAGTGTTAACTGCCTCTGCCTAAAACATGGTAGGTATCTTAGAATCACACAACATAGTACGAGCAGCTTCAATTAACGTCCTGTTGCATCGTTCTGCTACGCCATTCTGCTGAGGGGTGTAGGGGGCACTGTACTGATGTTCAATTCCTTTTTCAGCGCAAAATTCATCAATGATGCGATTCTTGAATTCCGTCCCATTATCACTCCTGATGGCCTTCACCTTCAGCTTCAATTTGTTTTCAATGAGCTTGAGGAAAGCAATCAGTATACCTACAACATCACTTTTCTTTGACAAAAAGAATACCCACGTGAAGCGAGAAAAATTATCAGTAATAACTAAGCAAAATGCACATCGGTTAAGGCTTAACATACTGACTGGACCAAATAGGTCCATATGAAGCAGCTCCAGTATAAATGAAATTCTGTTGAACACCTTTGGCTTATGTGGACGTTTGTGCTGCTTCCCCTTAGCACATGCCACACATTTCTCCTTGAGCACAAATTCTTTGATTGGAAGGTCTTTAACAAGCCCTCCTCTAGCGAGTCGATTCAGGTTCTTCAGATTCATGTCCCCCAATCGTCTGTGCCACAACTGAGCGTGATTCTCAGAAGTTTTAGAAAGGAGACATGCTACCTCAGTTGTGGGGGGTTTCTGCATGTTCAGAACATAGGAGTTGCCGTATCTTGGTGTTCGCATTAGCACCCAATCGTCAGGGATGGAGTATCCAGGTTTGAGAATGAGACATTCTTTGTTGTTGAAGAGTACTGGATACTCCCTATTACAAATTTGTGAAACACTTAACAAGCTGTGTTTCAACTGCTCGACGTAATTAACATCATGGAAGCTGAGACATCCATTTCGGACTGTTCCTTTCTGACTGATATATCCTCCAACTCCTCCGGCGATGACACATATCCTCCGTCAAATTTCTCCAAGTCTTGCAGTAGAGATATGTCGCCCGTCATATGCCTGAAATAACCACTGTCAACAGACCATAGGTTGCTAACAGTCCTCCTTGGTTGTTCCTGCATTCAAAGGAGATCAGTTAGTTTTGGGTACCAGGCCTTAATTAGTCTGGGTGAGGGTGGTCCGTCCTTGATTGGGCTGAGAATGTCTTTTTTGTTGACATCTCTGGGTTGGTGATTTTGTTTCCCAAAAACCTGTGATTTTATTGGTGGATTCTTATTATGATTTTGACCTCTTATTTCTTGAAATTGTTTGGAGTGTTTTTTGTACACTCCAGTAGGCTTGAAGGACAAGTTGACCACCTTTGAAACATTCCACCTATCATCGTCCCACCAGTTGGCTGATTTTGGCTGTCCTACTGGTTTTGGATGAACATGAGATTTAAGAAAGGTAGCCTGCTTTGGGTGAGAAACAAATTTTGAAGGTTCAACATTTTTTGGCACCCAGACAGGCTTAGATGAAGTAAATGTCTTAAAATGTTTTGCAGATTTTTTAACATTTTGCCTCAGTTTACTTTGCACAGGTTTTGACTCTTGTTTAGGTGATTTGGGCTTTTGAATCACTCTGAGTACCCTGGAATGTTGACGTACTCCCTGCTGCACCTTGCGGTTTGAAGGTACAGTCCTTTGTGTTGGTCCAACATGTAGTTAGGCCATTGGGACAGGCTTTCGCACAGCCTTTTGTGGATAATAAGGCTGACATGGGCGGTGCAAGCAGTTCTTTGCCAAGTGTCCAGGGTTACCACACACATGGCAAGACTGTTTTTTGGGATACGCGGGAGCCTGTGGTTGGTTACGCCCGGTGGATATCCAAGTTGGTTTTGAAATTTTTATTGTATCCAATAGGTTTTACCATTGGGCTTTGTGGTCAAAATATACTCCCGCTGTATCGGCTTAACTTGGTTATATGCAGAATTAACTTCTGGGTACGGGACAAAGTCATGGGGTCTGGTGTCCCGTACTTTATGCACATTTTGGACAGGAGTATCAATCTTGTGTTCACAATTTTTACACCAAATAAACCATCACTAGTGGGTTTAGGACCAGCAACCTGTGGTCCCTTACCCCTTCTTAAGATTCTAACAGTTCTTAAAGGTTTCATAGGTTTTGCATCACATTTACCAAGGTTAAACACACCACACTCAAAAGTTTTACCAACAAAAACAGACTCCGATGTTTTAGACTCAAACTGAACAGATGATTCAAGTTTTTCAAAATCAAAATTTTTGTAGTAATCATTATAATTGGAACTCTTAGAAGACTCCTTGCTATCCACTACCCCTGCTTCTTTATTACCTTTATCTGCACAACAAGTAGAATTGTTAGTAGCGATAGAAACAGGAGCAGATATTTTAATTAGATAATCAGCAAGTTTTCTATCAATGTCAACCTTAACTTCTAAAGTGGTCTTTGATATTTCAGGATCTGAAATCATTTCATGCATGAACGGCATTGGTACTGTGTGTGTGGATGTTTCGTCCTTTACCTCAGTACCTAGACCCAGTCCAGACTTGGCTTTGAGATGTCTCATGCGGGCATCAGTGTTGTAAAAGAGAGAACTAGCCTTCATCATTTCCAACACAATTTATCATTATGTTCATTTTTATTTTGTGATGTATCTACTTTGGCTTTAAGTTCCTCTACCTCCTTGGTTAATGTTTCAACTTTTGAGTTAGCAATTTTAGGAAAAGTACTTTTATCACTAACTTGAGTTTGAAGATTTTTTATGTCTAACTTAGCAGCTTCCGGTTTTTCTCTAAATATCCTACTCTGATTTTTGCATTCTCTAAGGTCTCTAGCAGTTGACTCGTGATTTAGTGTTTCATTGGTGAACTTACGTTCCCAATCTCTACATTCATTAAACACAGATAAGCATTTTGAATTTGAAAATACCTCATTGCTGCTGGCTTGAAACACTAGAGTGATGTCTACCATGAATGCATGGTGGAAGATTTCAGCAGCTTCTTTCTGTGTTTCTTCTTCTGCAAGGAGGGCCACATGATCAAGTGTCAGACTCAAGTCTTCCACATGTAAAGTCCAATCGTATCCTGGTGTGTGCTGAACCACCAGTGCCCTGTCATTCTTCACTGTCTCCTTCTTCACGCCTTCACTTCTGTCCTCAGCTTTGACATCTCTTTCAACCTTTGGCTTGGTGTAATCTCTTGCATTATGCCCATACTCATTACAGTTGTAGCACCGCAGGTTAGCCTTGTTGAAACTGAGCTTGACCCCTTTTCCTCCAGTCCAATCCTTTTTTCCTGTCTTTGCCATAAACTGCTTAGCTCTTAAAGCTGACATTCCCATCTGATATGAGATGTCCATGTGCTCCAGGTCTTCTGGGTTGACTTAATTGACATCATCTGGGGTTAAGTCAGTGGGTAGAAGAGAACCTGCAATGAGTGCCTGATAGCAACTCATAATACCTACACCAAGTGTAAAACTGGGATCTTTGGTTAGAGCATTAACATTTAAAGAAATAAGGTTTGAAGTTCCAGATGTGCTTGATCCAGTAGCTTGAGAAATAAATCCCATCGGATTAGGGTGTGTGTTGTTAGGAGCAGCAGCTGGTTGTGAGATGAAGGCTTGATTAACTTGGTTCATTAATGCTCCATTACCCAACTTTCTGGCCCTCTTCTACTTCTTCTCATCGTAAGCTCTAATGGTTGACATGAGCTCACTCAGTGGCGATGTAGTCATTTCCACTGTCTTTCAATTAACTCAGTCGTACTATCCCAGTTTGGTGGAAGTGAATTCACCAGCTTCTTGTTTACCTCTACCTGTGTGTAGGTGACCCCATCATCTTTCATTCCGGTCACAATTTTGATGAAACGCTGAAGCTGGGTCTCAATGTTTTCACCAGCCACATAATTGAATTCATTGAATTGCTCCCTGAGATTATCCCTTCGAGATTCTTTCATGTCATCATTTCCTTCATAGGCAGCAACAAGAGCATCCCAAAGTGTCTTGGCAGATTTGTATTCCTTGAAGGCTTCGGCCACTTCGGGGGATAAGGCCATGGTCAACGCAGCCAAGGCCTTTCTGTCACGTTCTACCTTTTCCCAATCTTGTTCAAGCCAGTCTGCCTTTGCCTTTGGTTGAGCCTCCTGACCAGCAGCAGGAGATGTCTTCGGAACATAGTCTCCCACCTCAACAGATCGCATGATCTTGGGATCATGATAGTTCACGTAGTTTACAAACCGGTATTTCCAGCTCATAAAGTCTTTTCCAGAAAGTAGACGAGGTGGTCTGGCATTAGTTCCGATCTTTGCGTCCATCTCGAGAGTTGCACTTGACAGACTTGACATGTCAAAGGCCATTGTAAACAACAGAGAGACAAAACAAGGGTTTTCGATCAAAAAGAGGGTGGGTCGAAAATGGGTTTTTGGTCGGAAGAAACTGGTCGAAAAGTACTTTTTGATCGGACAAGATCTTGGTCGAAAAGTACACTTCTCGATCGAAAAATAGGGGTAGATCGAAAAGTCTCAAAGGGGACTTTCCGATTGAATCGAGAAGCTGATCGAAAAGTCACAGGGGGACTTTCCGATCGAAATAACTGATCGAGAAGTCACAAAGGGAACTTCTTGATTGAGGGACGGCTGATCGAAAAGTCACAAAGGGGGAATTTCCGATCGTAATTGCTGATTGAGAAGTCACAAAAGGGACTTCTCGATTGAAGGACGGCTGATCGAAAAGTCTCAAAAAGGGACTTTTTCGACTGGAGTCAACTGATCGAAAAGACACGAGGGGTCTTTCTCGATCACAGGAAAGCGACAGAATGGACTTTTCGATCGAGAGGTCGATTGAAAAGCTGTTGTGCAGGGTCGAAAAGTACTCAAACTTGAACAAATCACCACGAGAACTCCTGTTTTGCGTCCAAACCTGCAAAAATACTTCCGAGTATGCTAAAAGCTGAAAATCACCAACAAAACTCTAATTTTTAGTTCACAAGAACTTGAATCTGATATCGCGAGAGTCTCGAAACTTGCGTTTCTTGGCTCTGATACCAATTGTAAGGATCGAATAAATCCCACACGCGATATCAAACTCTACAATCACCGTGCGGAATCCGGTGATTATAGATGATTCAAGGATAATCGAAAAAAAATAGTAAAGAAACAAAGGAATCAAGATGAAAACACAAACCGTAATCAAAATAACACTTGATTAATCACCTTGGTTGCGACACCTATCTCGAAATTCTCTAAGGAGAATTTCGTGGACACCTCTTCACCTTAAAACACCAAAACAGCAACCCTAAACAATTATACTAGGTATCCTTATATAGGAAATCCCTAGACTTGGTCAACAAGACACAAAATTCGACCCACATGGCCTATGTACGACCAAAATCACTAGCCCACATCAACCCATTTACAAATTAGCCCAATTACAATTAAAACAAGCCCTCAAGTATTTCTAATGCAAAAGCCTCACAAATTATGGTCTTTACAGAGCGGGGCTGGAAGCTTGGGTAGGTTCAGTGGGCATATGTGGAGGAGACCTAGCATCCACATATTTGTGCCTTTTGAAAATGGCAGGAGGGGATTGGGATGATGAATTGGCAGGAGTGGTGTGTGTAGTGGTAGATTTCCTCTTTTTGGATGTGTATGTTTGAATGGTAGAGGAAGCGGGGACAGATGTGGGTTTAGTGACTTTTGGTTCAATAGCCCTATTATCTTAAGCAGGTTGCTCAGTTGCACCTACAACTTCCGTTTGATCCTCAGCATGAGAGGGTTCATCAGGAAATTGCCTTGGAGTTGGCACGGGATGGTCAGTTTCACTTCCAAGAAAAGGGGTCTTATTGACTACTAGGTTTAAAAAAGTCTTCTCATTGAGAAGTTTTTGCTGTAAAATTTTATCACTCAAAGTGATTTGAGGGTACTCCTCTTTCAAAATGCAGGCTAGAAACCTTGGATAGATGTAAAAATAAGAAGGTGTGACATTCAATTTTAGGGCATGAAAAATCAATTTAGAAAAATTAAAATTTTCACCCTTTACCACAACATAAAATGCAGAGGCCTGCTCGGCAACAAGTTCATCAAAACCTCCCTTCGTTGGAGTTAGACATACTAGTATGATGTGGGCAAGGAATCGCCATTTGTATGGTAGTTGCCCTTTCTTGATGGTATTATTGGTGGGTGAACTGCCGTAGCCGACTGCCCGGAATAATGGTAGATAATAAATGGCTTCAACCTTGACATAACCATCTTCATCCCTCAATTTTAGAACTTTTCGAACTTTTGCTTCATCAATTTCCACTTTTGTGCCCTTTACTGTTGACACAATACATTCACCACCGTCACTATCTTTAACCACTTGAGTGTTTGACCAAAATTCTTCCATGATTTCTTTGTAAATCACCGCTTCAACTGTCAGCGCGTGATGAAGATGTGAGTTCTTCAGAAACTCTACCATACCAGAGTATTCATCAGTCTTGCTAGGGTTCTCTAGATACGCCACCAGGTTGTGTTCTATGGCGAACTTGGAATCACTGGAAGGCTTCTTGCCTTTTGCACTTGCTTTTGGAGCCATCGTTTGTTGGATTTACGGAGAGAGTGTGAGAGATTTCTTGGAGGTTATGGAGAAGTTGAGAGGAATTTGGGTGTGGAAGTTATGAGAAATGTGAAGAATGACAGTAATTTTGGCTTTTTACTTTGACGTGGGTGACGTGGAGGAGAGAGGTTCTGAAGCAACCGTTAAGTGACTGATTTGACTTGTGCTTTGGGGTTTATACGGTACAACCCCCTGAAGTGTGACTTTATCCAAAATATTTTTAATTGAACCTCAGATACTTAATGGTTAAAAATTTAATGGGTAATTCAATGCATATTTCGCTTAGAAAGAAGTGCCTTCCGGGTAAATAAATGTAAAGTGACTTTGACTATTTGACCCAGAAGCTCAAGCGGAACCCATTTTCTCATTTATTTTAAAAACCCAATTTTTCGGTTTGAACTTCAAGCGGATGATTATTCCGCTTGGAAGAAATGTTTTCAAAAAAATTTTCCACGTTTAAAACAAAGCGTTTTTCCCGTTGATGTTTACCCGGAGACTTTCAAAATTTGTTTTCTCAAAATTTGAACCGTAACTTTAAAGGGAGAACCAAAACACATGACTTTTTGAAAATGACTTGTGTTAATTTTCATAGTTTGACAGAAGTTACTGACTATGAATCAAAATGGTTTTTTATTAACACAAAGATTTTCTTTTTCTTTTTCTTTTTGTATCAAGAGACAGACTCTTTGACACAAAGGTCCTCTTTATTAAGAGGTTTCTGAAAACATTTCAATCAAAGTTCATCATACCAATTGCTATAATGAGGTAGAAGAATCTTGCCTCATCAAAATCTTTTATGAATAAATCACCTAATTGGTTATCCGTATGAACTTTAAGCAAGTTGATTAAATTCTTTTCAGCACAATCTCTAATAAAATGGCACCTGATGTCGATGTGCTTTGTTTTGGATTGCTTTGCAGGGTTGTTGGTATTTGAGATGGCACTGTTCTTGTCAGCGAAGATGGAAGTTTCCATGAATGTGATCACATAGTCTAGCATTTAATTTTGAATCCACGGGACTTGACCACATCAGCTTGAAGCAGCAATATACTCAGCTTCAACAGTAGAAGTAGAAACACAGGTCTGTTTCTTGCATTGCCATGATATAAGTCTCTCCCGTAGAAACTGACATCCGCCTAAAGTTGACTTCTTATCCAGGTTGCAACCTCCATAATCACAATCAATGAATGCTTTGAAGGTGAAATCAGCATTTTTAGGGTACCATAAACCTAATTTAGGTTGACCTTTCAAACATCTGAATATCCTTTTAACTGCTAACATGTGGGACTCCTTTGGTGATGCTTGGTATTGTGCACATAGGCAAACACTGAACATAATGTCTGGCCTACTTGCTGTAAGATACATCAGAGATCTAATTATTTCCCTATACATTTGTTCATCCACATGTTCACCACTACAGTCACTTGTGAGCTTGTGGGATGTGGAGATGGGAGTCTTGGTGCTAGAATTTGACTGCATATTAAAACTTGAAGCCCCAAGAAGATTGGTTCAAGAAAATACCAGAGTCGGTTTGCTTCACTTGAAGCCCCAAGAAGAAACTGAGTTCTCCCATTGAGCTCATCTCAAACTTTGCTTGCATGAGAGCTTCAAATTCTTTACGTAGAGCAGAATTGGAGGAACCAAAGATGATGTCATCCACATAAATCTGAACCATCAACATATCTTTACCAACTTTCTTGATGAAAAGTGTTTTATCAATTGCTCATCTCCTGTACCCATTCTCCAAGAGATAATTGGAAAGGGTTTCATACCAAGTTCTAGGAGCTTGTTTAAGACCATATAAAGCTTTGATAAGTTTGCACACTTTGTTAGGATGGTGTGGGTCCTCAAAACCTAGAGGTTGACACACATACACTTCTTGATCAAGTAACCATAGAGAAAGGCTCTCTTGATATCCATTTGAAACACTTGAAAGTTTTTTAATGCAACATAAGCCAAAAAGATTCTGATGGCTTCAAGTCTGGCTACAGGAGCAAAAACTTCATCATATTCAATTCCTTCCACTTGAGCACCCTTGCACTACTAACCTTGCTTTGTTCTTCACCACTATTCCTCTGTCATCCTTTTTTATTTCTAAACACCCATTTGGTACCAATTGGCTCTGCCCCTTCTGGAAAATCAACTAATAGCCATACCTTCTGTTAGTTGATCTGAAACAATTCTTCCTGCATAGCTTCCACCCAACTGTTATCTTTTAGAGCTTCAGTTACCTTCGAAGGAACTTCTTGTGACAGAAAGCCAGCATGCAAGCAGATGTTTGCATCAATAGACTTGTTTCTTGTCAACATAGGAGCTGACACATCTCCAATAACATTCTCCAAAGGATGATACTTGCTAATTCTTCTATCTTGAAACATTGGGAACTCATGGCTTCTTCCGTTGGTAGGAAAGTTGAGTTGTGGAAGTATCACATCAGAGTCAACATTACCAATAGGTGAGACAGGATCATGTGTTGTGTTTAATTCTTAGGAACTAGGCATTGACCATAGGATTCATGTCTAAAGCTTAGCTCATTTGATGCAAAATCATTTGAGTTTGAAGGCTCAGTGATCCTAGAGTCAGAGTTCACCAAAGACTCTAAACTGTCATTTTCTGGTTGAACTTAAACCGGAGATTCAGTTGAAGCAGGTTCCATTTGAACTTGAACTGGAACGCCATCCGCTTCAATTTGAATGATATCAGAAGTGTTTTTCGCAAAAATTGGCTTTAATGGCTTTATGCTGATTGAAGAAAAGAATGGAGGGTCAATTGAAAAGTTCTTTGTGCTATTCCTCCAATGTTCATCAATAGAAGTTTTGATTACCTGTACCTGCACCGAATTACTAACAAGCTTCTCAACAGTTATGTTGAAAGCAGTGGTTAGTGCATCAATGTCATATAACCAAGTGGGCTGAGGAGTAAAGTTGTTCTTTAATTTCTCATTAAAGAAAACATTTAAAGTTTCTTCAACAACTTTAGTGTTGATACATGAACCTTGTGTGGTCGTTACTGTTCGAATTGTCAAACAGACTGAGTTGACTAAGACATGTACTGGGGTCCGAACCCCAGCCGAACTCAAGGTTCAGAGTCGTCCGAACCTTAGACGAACTCCAAGTTCAGAGAGAGTTCGGAGAGAGTTCGGAGGTTCCAGGTCTTAAGGCTATAGGTACTTGTATAATCTGTGAATGTGCATGACTAATCTGATATTGGCAAGTAAGATATAAACATAAAGCTTGCCTGATGACCTTTGGTTATTTGCTTCTTGATGATTGCTGTGTAATGATTCTGACAAAAATAGAATAAAGAGATATCCTGATGAACACATGTTTTCTTTTGAAATATTTAAACTTGTTTGATTTTCTTTATTTTGTCAAACGATCAGACTTTCTCTGCATATCGAAAGATCGACCTGATTGTTGTTCGTTTAACGTTCTGCTTTATTTTCATTGGTGTTTCGTATAATCCATTGGACTTTCTCTGTGCGTTCGGAAGAACTGACCTGATTGTTGTTGGATTATACAACTTCAACTTGTTTTGCTTTCTTATTTTCTCAAATACTTGGGCTTTCTCTGCGTGTCCACAAGACCGACCTGATTGCTAGGTATTTGAGCTTCGGCTTTATTTTTGCATGACTCATCAAGGATGATTAAATCTCAAATAAAAGGTACTTCTATATGATAAACATGATGATTTGCTAGTATTTATGATAGAGTGGAGGCCGAGTTATCAGTGCATGATAAAAATTACTTTAAGCATATCTGAAAACGATAAAAATGATTGGTGCATGCTGAAATAAACATAAATGTTGTATTTCCGATTATCTTGGCTTGCATGCTGATTAAGACCGAAATTGAAATGTGCTAGATGCTTTATGTCTGATATGATCTTGCGTCGTGATCTTTCTCGTAAAAGACAAAAATAGTGTTTGTTTCTGTATTGCATTTACATTTCATTTCAGAAAATATCAAAAAGATTTTTGGTGTGTTTTAGTATAAAATTCATAAAAGCCAAAAATATTTTACTTCTTATTTCTTTTTGATTGATCGACACAAGATACGAAAAACATTTTCAAAATCTATATCTTGGATTCTCAAAGAGAAGTTTTGCGCCAAGATTATTTATGTTGGCCAGGTATTCAAAAGGAAAGAGTTCATCACAACTTCAACTCTTCTGAAGCTGTTGATAAGGTTGAAAGAAACTATGCATCGCCAAATATTCAAGATCAAGCTACCATCAAGTTGAGGGGGAGTTTGTTTGTAGAATATATTTTAACTGGTGAACAAATACTGCACATGACGAGGGGGAGTTTGTTGATACCTAAGTTGTGCGTCATGTGAAGTATCTGAACGAGACGATGTGAAGATTCAAAGACAAGTTCAAGTTGCCTGCCGAACCAGGTCAGAACCTGGAGTTTGGACTGGCCGAACCTGGGGTTCGGACTGGCCGAACCTGGGGTTCAGACTGGCCGAACCTGGGGTTCGGACAGGGTTCGGCCCAATCGTGTATAAATAGGAACTTTGTCTTGTATTCTAGAAACAGAGATAGAGAAGAGAGAGAGACCAGTTCTGAACTATGTGTTTTTGAGTGTGTTTCTCTAGAGAGCTTCATTGAGTGTTTGTAATTGAGTCTTTGTTGATTTCAATAAAACAAACCTTATTTACATTTCGTCTTCATCTCATTATTACTCTACGATCAAGCAAACCTCTAGTAAGATCCGTCTTACGGTTTTTCATTTAGTTCTCTTGTTGTATACTCTATATGCTTTTGACACACCAGAGTAACCAACAAAATATCCATCATCTGCTTTTTCAACAAACTTTGGCAATAGCTCATTAGTTATCAAAATTGTAACAGGGCACCCAAAAGATTTAAAGAAATAAATGTTAGGTTTTCTATTTCTCCAAAGCTCATATGGTGTTTTGTTCTTGCCCTTAACAATTAAAAATTCTGTTTTAAACATAGCAGGCAGTGTTCACTTCTTCAGCCCAAAATATTATAGGAAGTTTGCAATCAACCAACATAGCCCTGTCAGCTTTGATTAATGTCTTGTTTCTCCTTTCAGCAACTCCATTATGTTGAGGAGTTCTGGGAGCACTGAACTGCCTTGTTATCCCTTTTTCTTCACAAAAAGAATTTAAAACATGATTTTTAAGTTCTGTCCCATTGTCACATCTGATTGTTTTGACTTTTGATTGATTTTTCAACTTGACAACAAGAGTTTTCAACGATTCAGCAGTTTCATCTTTTGTTTTTAGAAAGAAAAACCAAGTATATCTATTGAAATCATCAATTATTACAAAACAATATGACTTCATTCCCAAACTCATTACCTAGTTGGCCGAAAAAGGCCCATGTGTAGCAATTCTAGGGATTGTGAGATAGAACTTTCAGCTTTTGGCTTGAAGGAAGACTTGTGTTGCTTACCCTTGAGGCAAGATACACAGTGCTCAGAACAAGTAAATTGTTTGACAAGAAGACCCTTGACCAAACCAAGATTGACAATTCTATTCATGTTCTTGTAATTTATATGTCCTAGCCTTCCATGCCAAAGATCAGACTCATCAATTGAGGCTTTAGATATAAAACAAGCAGTTCCACTGGTAGGAGTAGCAACTGACATATCCAATACATACAAACCTTCTTTCCTGGGTGCTCTTAGCAAAATCATTTCCTCAGGAATTTTAACTTCAGATTTCAGTATGATTGCCTCTCTCTCTCTCATTAAATAAAACATTTAACCTCTTGTCGCACATTTGTGAGACACTAAGCAGGTTAAAGTTCAAAGTACCAACAAGGTTGACTCTATCAAAGCTTACCGAACCATTTGTAACATCTCCTTGTGCTGAGATGTACCCCTTGTTGCTTCCAAATGCAACTGATCCTCCATTGTGTATTTTTGTATTTTCCATAATATTTTTATTCCCTGTCATGTGGCTAGTGCATCCACTGTCAATGATCCACAATCGATCTTGACCATTATTTTGCACCTGCACATGTCACAAATTTATTAGTTTTTGTAAGAGACCAAAGCCTTTGTGGTCTTGGGTCTTCCCAATGAATCTTTATACTTGTACTCTTTCAGTACTAAAATAATTAAAACAGGTTGCTCTATGAGCAAGTCATCATTTTCAAAGTCTAAATTTAGATGAGAACTTTGTTGATGAAATTTCTCACTTCCTATTTTTGATTTTCTTTCCAATGTCTTTCTTTCTCTGAACTCCCTGAATTTTCTCTGTTTGTTTGACTCAGTTTTTGCAAAATCATTGGCTGGAAATTGGTTTTGATTTGAAACTCTAGTTTTCTCTGGTGAAGCAGCATACTTTTGTGATGAAAAGCTGTTTTTAACAAATTTTTCACCTTGAAGCGGAAAAGTTGAACTTCCGCTTGATACTAGCTAAACACTCATTTTGACCAAAATTCCTTTCCGTTTGGAAATAGTTGCGAGGATTGACTTTTCCTCTTGAAGGATTCCTTCTACCTTGACTTTCAAACACTTCAAAATTTTCACTAAATTTCACTGATGGTCTTTGTTTTTCAAAGCTGTGACAGACCTGAAGTTTTTCTTGGGTTTCGGTTGAACCTGAGTTCGAGCGGAAAATTGTTCCGCTTGAAATTCAGCCGGAATTTTTGTTTGCTTAAAGATTGAGAAACTTCCATTTCTTTCATTACCAATTAAAACCTTGTTTGAATTAGATTCAAAATGCTTAACTGTATGACTCTTAACAGGTTGAGATTTTTCCTATTAGTTTCTTTGCCAAATTTTGACTTTTCACAGTTTTAGGTTTTGAAGATTGGTTTATGTTAAGAGGGTTGTAATAACAATCAGCTGCCAAATGACCCATTTTTTCACAACTATACACTCAGGAACTCTAGAAGAGTCATAAGACTGAGTGTATCTAGGGGATATCTCACTTGTTTCTTGACTGAAAATAGTTTTACCAAAAATTTGACCTTTGCTAGTTTTGATATTTTCAACATGTTTTCCTCCAACTTTTGAATCTTTAGGTTCATAAAAAGTGGGTGGAGGCACAACAAGTGTTGGTTTCAAAATTTTTGATTGATCAACTGCTACAGAAGTACTTGCAGTAGTGATTTCAGCTTCAACAGATTCACACTTCTTTTCAACAACGGTTACACCGTCATCAATAGTTAAACTAATTTGATTTCAGTTTGTAAGGCTGAATTTGGTTCAATTACTGGTAAGTAATCACTGGGTGGCTTCACAGATGTATAACCAATTACAGTTTTGCCATACATAGCACCCTTCTAAAGTTTTTCAGCTTTTTCATTTGTTTTATTGAAATTTATCACAGGTAAACTGAGCTTTAGTCAGTTTTACTTCAAGTGCACCCACATCTGCCTTAGCATGTTGGGTTTCCTTTCTTGAAGCATTCAGTTTGTAAATTAAATCATCAATTTGAGTTTCTAAATTTGAATTAGTTTGTTTTAGTTTCTCACTTTCTTCATTTAAGACAATGACTTTTGAAATACATGAGTGTTCTGTTTTTCTAAAACACTCCTTTAACTCTTTTAGATTTGAAACCTCTTCAATTAGCTCAGTTGTGATTCCTGTATCTTTCCACTTATTTAACACAAGCAGGAGAGCACATGTGAGCTACCACTTTCTCGGGAATAGAGTTTACCTGAGTAGATGATGATGATTCTTCCTTTGCCATAAGAGCATAGTTGGTTGGCTCAAACTCCATGAGAACTTCCTCCTAGTCAACATATTCCGTTTGGTTAGCTATAGCTTCTGTTGAGTTGATGCTACTGTTGCTTCCACTTTCGCTTGGTTTGGAGGTGTTGGATGTGAGCTTGTGAGAACCATGGGTGTTGTTGTTCTTGTTGCTGTTGTTGTTTTGATGATGGCTTCCTTGACTCTTAGCTTGAGTTTGATTCTGAAACTGACCTTCATTTCTTGGGTTTGAACACTCTCTTGCAATGACCCAATTGGTGACAGTTGTAACACTTGACCTTGCTTTTGTCAAGACCAATAGGTGCATTTTTGGCTCCTTTGTAAGTTCTCCCAGTACGTTTATAGAAACGTTGGGCTCTTACTGAGACCAAGGAAAGTTATGTAAGTATGTCCATCTCCTCTAAGTCATCTGCACCAATACATTCTAAATCTTCACGTATGAAGTTAGAGTGTGAGTCAGTGACTACAAAGGCATGATGACTGTTCTCAAAGTTATGAGAAACATTTTTAGAAAAATTAACCAAAGTTGATTGATTTGAAAAGTTAGAGTTCATATTTCTTTGGCTTTAAAAATCAGTAGTGACAAGAGCAGTTGATGTGGCTGAGTTGGTTCAGAAACTGAGCCCTGTTTGAGATTTATCTCTTTTCATAGGCACATAAGATACCATGAAGTTCACTCAGTTTTATTTTCTTAAGGTTTTTGCACTCTCTTATGCTTACTATATAAACAGTCCACATTGCATGTAGTGACCTTAGAAATTTTCTGTTAACATCAGCATGTTCAAGAGTTACATCTGCCCTTTGAAGCTCATCAAGTAGAGAAATAAAGCGAAGATACTGGTTTTTCATAGTTTCACTAGTTTTGTAACTGAAATTTTCATAATTTTGTTTTAAAATGTCATTTTTGTTCTCTTTAATCTCACTAGTCCTTCACACATCTCATTGAGAGCATTCCACAAGTCAAATGCAGTTTTGTAGCCCTTAAATACAACAAGTATGGAGTTGGGTAGCGCTGCGTGCAAGGTCTAGTAGGCCTTGAAGTTTGGCTTAAGTGGTTTTGGAATTTGAACATTTTCATCATCAACAGATGGTACAGTTACAATAGGACCAACAGTCAGAGACTTCCAAATACGGTGGTCTAAACTTCAAACAAACCCCTCCATACAGAGTTTCCATGTGTCAAAATCATCGGGAGTGAACATGGGTGGTTTTTTGTGCTACCATTTGAAGAAACTAGACTAAGATCAGTCATTTTGAAAACTTTCAGAAAAAGAAAAAACTTAAAACAGTAGAGTAAACAAGTAAATATCAACTTTGAAGCACTGAGAATCTTCAAAGTGAGAGCATGAGCTCTGATACCACTTGTAGGATCGAGATACTTAACACTTAGTTAAATTACAAGATTTACGTGTAAGATTAACCTTGCGGAATTAAGTTAATCTCCACTCTACTATAACCGGTTAACACTTGTAAATAATAGTTGTTTGCATAAAATAGTAACATAAGAAGTAAAATATACTAGGCACTATTTGCACTAACTCAACAATATTACACAGTGTTGTTCATACATACATGCATAAAAATATTGAGAACCGACTATGCTATATATAGTGCTAAGGGAAATCAATGATAGCCATTGATTTCCATACGATCATCTTGACCGTTGATTACAAATGTCAACTATACTACCAAAAGAATAATCTTCGACAAATGGGATTGATAGTGTGTGATAAAAAAACATACTACTTTAGGAGAGCGGCTTTGATAGATTTAGAAGCAACCAGGAAGCTTTAGCGGAGATAAGACAACTGAAAACACTTCACAGGAAAAGTTCGGTTGAACTCTTTATCTGGTGGATAATAGAGTTCACTCGGAATATTCGCATCTGGTACAAAAGTGCTTCTTCCGGTTGATTGGTCTATTCCGCTTGAACTCAGATTTCTGCTTCAATCTAGTTCAGCTGGAACTGCTACAAAATTATACTTTAGCCGGAATATCAAATGCAATACAAACTATTCGAGTTATTGGTTCAGGATGATGGTGTTCAATCGTCTAACCAGTCAGTTCTACAGTTCGATTTGGACCAGGCTGTACATTTCATGAATTTTATTTGATTAATAGACTTCTGATATTGTTAAATATAGTTAGTATTATGTTCTTTTAGGTACTTGAGAGTCATTATGTCTACGGTTCGAACTCATCGGATTCGAGTCAACTTCCTAAAGTCGGTCTCGTTTATGACCAAGTACCACAATCTTCATGGGCCCCCCACGTCGGTTCTGATTATGATCTGCAACCCAATCCAACGAGGAGTATATTTATGGTCAGGGATCACAATATAATTTTTTCAAAAATATAATTTTTTAAAAATGTGTCAAGTGTTGATCGATCATTTTTATTTTTGTTAATCATTTTCTTTCGTTCATATTTTAGAGGGAGAAAATTTTGGAAAATTCAAAAAATAGAGTTTGTTGAATTTTAGGGGGAGAATTTATGGAAAATAAAAAAATAAATAAAAATTTGAGAAATTGATCCGACAAAAGCGAGAAATGATAGTACATCAGAATATACGTTATCTGCAATGGATAGATTAAGTCTAAAGGTTGTAGGTACTTGCATAACTTGTGAATGTGCATGACTAATCTAATATCTACTAGTAAGATATAAACAAAAAGCTTGCCTGATGACCTTTGGTTGCTTGCTTCTTGATGAATGATGTGTGATGATTCAGACAAAAATAGAATAACAGATATCCTGATGAATGAAAACTTGTTTGATTTTCTTTATTTTCTCAAACGATCGGACATTCTCTGCTTATCGAAAAATCAACCTGATTGCTGTTCGTTTGAGGTCCTGCTTGATTTTTCTTGGTGTTTCATATAATTCATCGGAATTTCTCTGCGTATACGGAAGTATCGACCTGATCGTTGTTAATTTATACAAATTCAACTTGTTTTGATTTCTTATTTTCTCAAATACTTTGGCTTTCTCTGCGTGTCCACAAGACCGACCTGATTGCTAGGTATTTGAGGTTCTGCTTTATTTTTGCATGACTCATTAATGATGCTTATATCTCTAATAAAAATTGATTTAATATAATAAACATGATGATATTCCGGCATTTTTGATAGAGTGGAGGCCGAGTTAGCAGTGCATGATAATATTACCTTAAGCATTGAAATTGCGTGAGCGTCGAATTGTCTACTCGGTCGTGATGAAATCAATGTAAAACGTTGAATGCAAAGAGTAAATACAAAGGACTTTGTATTAGACCACCGAGAAAACCACGGAGTACATACACATAAGATTTGACCAGAAGTTTTAAGTTCTATACAAGACAAACTATTTATCGTTGAACTTCAAAGTGCAAAACCACGACCATCCGAACTGCCAGTTTGGACAAGTTCGTGTGAGTCCAAACTGGCAGTTCGCCTTCAGTTCGGACAACACATCTTTGTAGCCTTTTTTCTTGTATTTGATACTTCATATGACGACCTAGAATTATGCATCAACAAACTCCCCCTCGACATGTGCAGTATCAACTTTCACATAATCTTGTATCTTCAATCAAACTCTCCCTCAACTTGACGATGAGTCTAATCTCGAATACTTGACATTGCAGTGCGTGTAAACTCTTTATCAACTGCTTCAGAAGACTTGAAGTTATGATATTCTTTTCCCACTTAGAAACCTTCCAACATAAATAATCCTAGCGCAAAACGTCTCTTCGAGACTCCAAGATATTTTGATTTTGAAATTTGATTTCGTATTACGTGTTGATCAATCGAAAACAAATAAGAAATAAAATCTTTTTGATTTTCCAAAACTTTATATCAAAAGACACCTAAAGTCTTTTTCGTATTTACTAATAAAAAAACTAAAAGCAATACAGAATCAGACACTATTTTTGTCTTTTGTGAGAAAGATCATGACTTGGGATCATATTGGACATAACATGCTGAACTACACTTCAATTTCGATTATTGTAGCACATAAGCCATATCAATTGCAGATATAATTTGTCAAACTTTAAACTCAGGCAGAGTCATACTCATAACATCTGGATATGTTAAGATATTGATTAGATTTGCATTGACCAGTGTACCTCACACTATTAGACATACTCATATATGTTTTGCTTATCACATTTTGTGATTTCACTTGTGATTTATCGCATAGTGATTGTATACATGATATAAGAACGTTAAATCGTCTACCTTAAGGTCGATCTTTCGATACGCAGATAAGGCCCCAGATTTAACAAAATAAGAAAATAAAAACAAGATGAAATTGTATAACTAAAAAACAATCAGGTTGGTACTCCCGTACACGCAGAGAAAGTCCGATGAGTTATACGAAACACCAAGAAAATAAAGCAGAACCTCAAACGAACAACAATCAGGTCGATCTTTCGATACGCAAAGAAAGTCCGATCATTCACATATCTTTTTCTTGATATATCATGAGATATGCATCAAGATGTTGTCCACTTGGTCAAGCATCAGATTTAGTGTATATCACATTTGAATACTTTCTGATTTGCCAAGCCTACATTACACATCGATCAAATGGTCTTATGGCTCTGTCATCTATTTTATCCGTGAGTCAAACGATGTAAGCCAATGTACCATCATTTCCCAGTCATGTCGGATAGAATTTCTCATTTTTCAATGTTTTTGACTTTTTGCATTTTTCAATGTTTTGTCTTTTCAAGTTTCTCCCCCTAATAATGACAAACTCTATTTTTTAGATTTTTATTTTTAACATTTGAAAAACAACACACTATTTTTGTATTTTCAAAAACAAACTCCCCCTCAAAATGAGATGAACTGAAAAACAAACCGAAAATTGATCAACCAACACAAATACTAGCAGTTTAGTATTTTGAAAACAAAATTGATTTGAAAATTCAATTTAAGTTATCACAGATATTTCACCATCAGCGATCTTTCAATCACCGATAGGTCTTCCTGAAATACCTGATGACACCAAATAAAGCATTAGGCGCTCTGGGATCGACCTGATTCAATAGCGTCGGGTCTCCCGGTGTCTTCCACATAGTCATTGTTGGCCTTGGAAACAATCTTTGGTTTCCATATTTTTAAAGATTTTGATTTTTTATCAGAACCAGAATTAGAATCAATTGGCATACTCGATTTAAACCAAGACGGCTTATGGGTTGATTTGGCTTTTGGAGACCACGGTTCATAAAAAATATGACCTTTGTTATCCACATATTTAGCAGTGTTGTGGATATATGCATTCGTTGGACAATCAACAACAAAATGTCCAGGTTGACGATATGCATAACAAAGTCTCTCACAGAATTTTGAAAACATTTAAAAAATTCTTTGAATTTTGAGAACCAGAAGAATGATTAGAACCAAAATTATCAAAGAAATCATCATAAGAATCATACATTGGAGATGGACTCTGTGAAGATACCTTTGATTCAGATGAAGAACCTCCAGAAGAGTAAAAAACTTGATTTGTTGGAGGAGATGATTTCTTTTGACCTTCAACACTTTCTCTTTCTTCTTGGACTATTGAGCTTGAATAGGAACATCTTTAATTTCAAATTCCAAACCTTTGTGCTTGAAACCTGAAGTAATTAAAGACCCAGATTGAGAACCAGAAGCATCTCTTCCTTTTGCTTCTCTAGTAAATTAAGCTTTAATTTCCTTCAACTTGTTCTCTTGCACTAAGGATTTAGAAACTTCTTCTTCAGATGAAGTACTAATCAGCTTCTCAACATTACCAAAAATGTTCTCATCTTCTAAAAATGATGAATTGGAATCAAACTTTGGAGCGTCAGCAAAAGTGACTTTCTTCTTTGACTTATTTTTCTTTTTCTTTGCTGGAGTTGCAAACTTGGAATAATCAAGCATTTCAGATTTTGAATCAAGAGGAGCAGAAGTAAATTTAGAAAAATCCACCGGTTGAGGAACCTTGTGAATATCATCCTTGTTAGAACTATCCTCACTCCTATCTTGCTTATATAAGAAATTCAGCAAAGTCGGTGATAAATTGCAATTCTTCACTTGCCTTTGTAATTCCAGAATTTCGAGCTTTAATTCAGAAACTTTCTGTAGAGCAGTAAACACCTCTTTTTGTGACTTAATGAATTTTTCATTGAGGTCATTGTACTCATACGTTTGCAACTTTCTGATTTCACATTTAGCTAAAACTTCTTCTGTAACTTTCTCCCACTTCTTTTTGAATATTTCCACATCCTTCGTCAACACTTCATTCTTATCTCTAAGGAGAACATTTGAATCTTGAAGTGTAGACACTTTTTCTTGAAGTTTCTTAATTGTAGCAACAGATTCAACAACACGTGCATTAGCTTTTTCATATTTCTGTTGAACTGGATAACTTTTCTCAAATAAATTTTCAAAATCTTGTGTTGCATCTAATGCTTCAGCTTTGGCCTTTTCACATTCTTCAGCCAATTTAGTCTTTTCTTGAATCACATCGTCATGAACATGAACTAATTTATAATATTTCTTCTGAAATTCTTCCAATTCTTTCTTTAGCACCACAATCTCTTCAGTCAATAATTCAGAATCTCTTTCTAGACTAGCATTCTTGTTGCGTAACTTCACACATTCAAGACATTTAGATTCTTCGACCTTTGAGTTATCAGTTACCTTTGGCAAAACCTCAGTGACCAATGATATGCATGAATTAGAATCAGAATCCGTGAGAAAACTATCATCATCATGACGAGCTGTCAAAGCATTAGTAATAGGAGCATGTGACATTTTTGTAACATCAGAATCCGCATTCGAGGCAAATTTGCCAAAATATTTCTGTCAACTTGTTAGCAACAGAATCAGATGCTTTTTGATTCTTTTGATCTGAATTTGAGGCCTGAATCACCAAATGAGCATGTTGACCAGTTTTCAATTTATTATCAATGGAACTTGGACATTCACGGGCAAAATGTCCATATACTGAACATTTATAACATTTAACCTTCGATTTGTCCAATCCAATCTTACCATCCTGATTCAATCTTTTCTATCCAGTTTTACTAAGAAAATTCTTCGTTCTTCGAACTAACATAGCATACTGCCAATTCAGATCCATTTCTTCCAAATGATCATAATCGATCTGATCATAATCTTCATTTGTCAATTCGGCGTTATTAACGGAACCAGTAATTACCCCAAAATATGAAGATACCAATGCAGACATTAAAGCCTTATAATCATCGGTTGTTTGAGCAGATAAAGCATTTTTAGTTGAAGAACTAGGAATTGAAACACTACAGATTTGTAAATTAGGCTATGAACTAAAAGATTTAATAACAAAATTAAGAACCCACATTCTTTAGATTCTGAGTATGGGAACACTTTAATCAGTAGGTATAACCAATAACTCATGAAAGTTGTGTTGATTATCTAAGTGATGACAGCTAAGAACCACTTTGAAACACCATAAAGGTTCTATGGTTTTTGAAGCTAGAACACATAAATACTTGCAGGATCATATACAAACCAATTTTAATTTACTAAACATAAGAAAATTTTACAAATAGAAAGCAACTAAAAGCAGTAATGCCAGTCAACTTCAATTCTATATCTAAAAATCGATAGACACACATGGCCAACTACACATTTTCTTTTCCTCGTGATAACTGCTCTTGCTCCTGAAGATAACATAATTTGACCCGTTTTACCCATGTTTTACCTACGAACACAAATTTAATCCGTTTTACCCATGCTTCACACCTACAGAACATCCAGAAAGGAAAAATTGCCTCAACTGAGAAAAATAGAAAAATAAATGATGAAATTAAACAACTTTTTTGAGAAAACCCTCAAAACTAAAGTGCTATGAATAGATAACTATAGTTAATCAAATGTCAATTAGGATTTAAGGTCCCTCTCCCCTAAAACTTGGTATATATACCTATGTATTCATGTAGAAACACTTGGAATACACAATATAACCGATTAATATAGTTAAAAAAGAACCTGAAATCTTGTTGCATTTAGTTTGAGCAAACTGCATGAATCACCAACATAATTACCAAATTTCAAGTCGTTTACTACATTAAAATCCATGTAAACATAAAGTTTAACAATCCGACCCGGTAAACATATAACACCCACTGAACATTTCAGATTCAAATCCTATATTTTTTCAATCAAGAAATGAACTTTCAAAAGACCCAAGATGGATTCTGATATATGACAAAAATTCATACTATCTCTGATCAAAATCAACAAATAAGAAACTTACTTAACATTCCTCTTAGTCGTTCAATACCCCCAACAAGTGGAATAATTAAGTACACACTTACATTTAGAGGAACCCACCTAATCCATGTGAAGATATAATAATCTTTATTGATAAGACTTACTTAAATAGATTTCTTTACAACATCTGTACAAGAAAAGGAAAAAAAGAAATCCAGCTAGCACCAATTGTGTTGATTGTCCTTAATATTCCATGTTCAGTCCAACTTTTCAGCCATATTCAATTGAGCCACCTGCAATTCACTTCTATGTGTTGAAACTCGTTTTCCTAAAGCCCCTACCCCTAAACTCCTAGGGGGATAAACTCAGTTTATTCAAGGCTTTAATCTAAGCCAAAAGTTTGTAAAATTACATGATTAATCATAGCAACCAGTTGAATGGGGAGCAAAAATTCTCTCATAGAAGTTGAATTCAAGGGAAAAAATATGGTTTTCAAAAGCAAGAGATTAAGGCTCTAAAAACATTAAATATCACAATAGAAGGCATTAACAAAAACATAACCTTGTCTGTAATATTTAACATTTGAAGCATGCTATGTATATGCTTTTGTATTACCTGATTACAAATAATCTTTGAAATAAGCCTTTATCATCATAACTGCCAAGAAGAAGAGAAATCAATAAATTAGAATGATCCTAAGAGATGAAAAAGTATATAATATATCAGATCTACATCTAGGATGCTATATTAAATACATCACAACAACGAAGTTGTTTAAAAAAAACACACTTGCACTAATATTGAAATCCTTCACCAGATCTTTAAAGATAATGGCCTTAGGCAAAACTTGCATACATTTAAACACATGTATAGTAAGCATTAAATCATCAGAAACTCATAACCTTCAGATAGTAAAAAACTGAACAATAATTAAAAAGAAAATTATCTTACCTCTAATCTTAAAAACTGTTACATGTGCAGGTTTTATAGTGACTTTGCCTAATTTCATGGTTAATTTGCTATGTTATGCTTTTAAGAAAAGGTTTCAGTGAAACTGATGTAACTGATAGGGCTTTCTATTAAAAAAGAAACAGATTATGGTACTTAGAAAGTATGCTAAATAACTGTACACTTAGTATTTGAAGCTTTATTTTAAACACTTCAATCAGTCTTTTTTGCCATTTAATCAGACTTGAACAAAGGTTTTAATTAAACACTTCAGTTATGTTGGGAAATATTCTGTGAGGCTTGTATATAAGACTTAGAATGTTTTGTAACTAGTTTTGGGCTTGTTAGTGGGTTAAAAAGGGATCCCAGTTTGGGCCTTGGGAACCGATTTGTGGTGTTTTGGTAAGTATATAAACCTAATCATGTGTTGTGATTAGGTTAGACTTTTGGCAGGAAGTTGGAGGAGGTTCACGATTTGGGGCTTTGCTTTTTGTAATCATACAATCATCTGAAATGCATCGTAAGTTCTTTGTTTATTGTTTGTGTTGATTACTATTATTCATAATTATCGTATCCTCCTACTTGACATATACTAAACCGGATTCCGCATGGGTTAGTGTGAAGATATCGTGTAAGGTTCAAGGATTCTGGACTTACAATTGGTATCAGAGCCAAGAAACGAGTGTTTCGTGGCTCACACGATATCTAGTCAAGTATACTAACGGTGTTCTTGAAGTTTTTTTTTCCAGGTTTTTGATTCTGGAAACAGGTTCTCGATTCTGGAAACAGGTTCTCGATTATCAGTTTCTGCATATTTTCGAAGTTTATTGCTTCTGACTTGTCTGGTTTTGTGCAGAAAATGTTTTTTTGGTGATTTTCGTGGATTCACAGGTGGTTCTCGATCAATCTGTGGTGGTTCTCGATCAATCTGTGGTGGTTCGCAATCGGGATACGACGGTTCTCGATTGATTTCAACTGATTCTCGATCAAATAGAGGATCTCGATTTCTCAAGTTTATTTCCGGAAAGATTTTGATTGCAGATTTGTCAAGATTCGTGTTTTGGAGAATAAGTCATCCAGTTCTCGATCGAGTTTGTGATTTTCGATCGAATCACAGGTTTTCGATCAAGTTAAGTTGAATCGGAGGTCTTCGATCGAGTTAAGGTTTTCGTTCGAATAGCAAGTTCTCAATCGGATTGAAAGTTTTCGACTATGTTAGTGGTTTTCGATCGAGTTGGATTTTTTCGATCGAGTTGAAGGTTTTTGTTCGAGTAGTAGATTCTCAATCGGATCGAAAGTATTCGACTGTGTTAGTGGTTTTCGACTGGGTTGGAGTTTTTCAATCAAGTAGCAGGTTTTCGATCGTGGTTGAGGTTTCCGATCAGGGAAGATTTGCGTTTGTGTAACGGTTCTCGTTTTGTCTTCAAGTTTTCTATTATGTGGCTGGTTCTCGACTTAGCTCATAGCCATGGATTATGATTTGGGAAATGTTGAATCATTGGTGTATCAGAAATTAGATGCTAAAATAGGAACAACCACACGTCCTCCTGTAAAAACGAGATACGATCTTACTACTGCGTGTATCAATCAATCATAGTAACAACGGATGTAAATAAGAGAATTCTTATTGATCACTTGAAGATACAAAGAAGACTCTCTAGTTTCTCTCTCTAGAAACACACACAGAAAGGTGTAGAATGACAGACGTGTTTCAACTCATTTTTTGCACATTCTAACACACAGCTATTTATACTAAGTGACTAATCAACCAGCGTATCAAACTGATACGCCGGACCACATGGTCCGCCGGACCATGTGGTACGCCCATAACCAAATAGTCACTACAACTATCACTTAGACACGCTCACATAGATACAATACACGAGACACTCATAGCATAGGAATATGCTCTAACAAACTCCCCCTTAACGTGTAGTGTATCTATTCTCTAACTAAACTTCAGTCATCAATCTTCAACACCGCTGCATCCGATCTTTGACTTGAAATCTTATCAGAAATAGAGCTTGCATGGCTGGATCACTCTTGAAATATCTTTGAACTTCAAGATCCACTTGTGAAAAATACTTCATACTCTCCCTCTCACCATGCTTGAGTCTTAACATAACCTGCAATTTCAGAAGACAGAAACGCGGTTTCCTTTTCTTTTTGAAAATTAATTTAATCTTGGCGCAAAATTTCTCTTCGAGAATCCAAGATATAGTTTTGAAATTTCGTATCACATATCGATCGGTCGAAAACAAATAAGAAATGAAATCTTTTTAGCTTTTTGAAACTTTACATCAAAACACACCGAAAATCTTTTTGGACTTTTCAGATATGAAACATAAATGCAATACTGAATCAGACACTATTTTTGTCTTTTGCGAGAAAGATCACAACTTGGGATCATATTGAACATAACATGCTGAACTACATTTCAATTTCAATTACTTTAGCACATAAGTCATGTTGATTACTGGTATAATTTGTCCATCTTAAACTCAGGCACAATCATACTCATAACATCTGGATATGTTATTGTATTGATTAAGTTTGCTTTGACCAGTGTACCCCACACTATCAGACATACTCAGATATGTTTTTGCTTTTATATCACACTTTGTGATTTCCTTTGTGATTTAATCACATAATGATTGTATTCATGATACAGTCAACTGTGTTCCATGCAAAAAGAAATAAGAACATTAAATCGTCTACCTTAAGGTCGATCTTTCGATACGCAGATAAGGCCTCGGATTTAACAAAATAAGAAAATAAAACAAGTTGAAATTGTATAACCCAACAACAATCAGGTCGGTACTCCCGTACACGCAGAGAAAGTCCGATGAGTTATACGAAACACCAAAGAAAATAAAGCAGAACGTCAAACGAACAACAATCAGGTCGATCTTTCGATACGCAAAGAAAGTCCGATCGTTTGACAAAATAAAGAAAATCAAACAAGTTTAAATCTTTGCAAAATGAACACATGTATACACAGAGACTTCTCATTTTCTTTTTCACATATCTTTTCTTGATATATCATGAGATATGCATCAAGATGTTGTCCACTTGGTCAAGCATTAGTATTTAATGTGTTTATCACATCTGTATACTTTCTGATTTAATGCCGAGCCTACCAAGCACATCAAACAATGATCTTATGGCTTTTTCATCTAATTTATCCATAAGTCAGACACGTAAGCCAATGTACCATCATTTCCCAATCATGTTGGATACAATTTCTCATTTTTCAATGTTTTTGTATTTTCTATTTTTCTCCCCCTTAAAATGAAAACTCTATTTTTGGATTTTCATTTTAACACAAACAAAAACACAAAGACGCTATTTTTGATTTTCAATTTTCTCCCCCTAAACTACATACGAAATGTAAAAGAAAGAAAATTGACCTTTCGACATGGATACCTGTCAAGTTTAGCTTTCAGAAAAATTTCAGTTTCGAAATTTGATAGCACATGTAATATAAGTTAAATCAGCAGAATACTCCTCCATCAGCAACTTTTCAATCACCGATAGGTCTTCTAGAAGTACCTGCACACTGGTCAAACATATCAGTTTATAAATGACCCGAAGCGAATTGCCTCTGGTCGACCAGTATCTTGATTTCCTTTTGAAACCACTTTAGGTTTCCAGATTTGTTGTTTTGGTAAACCGGTATCTGATGAACCTGTCACAGTTGATTGAGACGAACAACCTACATATGGAACATTTTGAAAACGTGGAATAAATCTTCCTTGAGTTTTGAAAAATGTAGGTTGTGGGTATTCATCAAATACTCTGCCATTTTCATCAATGAATCGTTGTTTGGCAGCTTTACCAACAAATGGAACCTTTCCTTTCCTTGAACTAGAAGCAGCAGAAACCGGACAATCTTGTGCCAGATGCCCTTTTTGTCGGCAATTGTAACACAAGCGATTGTGTACATTTCTTCGTTTTGGAACCTGCATAGCTTCACAAACATATTCATCTCCAAAATGATCATAAAAATTATCATATACCTGAAATCGATGATCATGAACCCATTTGGATGTCGGGCTCTTTGGAGTAGAATTGGATCCTCCAGAAGAATATTTAGCACCTTGTTGCTTCTTGGTCTTTGAATCAACATTCGTCACAAAAACTTCAGCAACTTTCCGAGCATCTACACAATGTAGCGGGAATTCTTTATCAGAAAATATTTGTTCCGAACCCTTGAGTTTGTAGAACCTCTCGGGTTGAACTTTGTCAGCTTTAAAAACTTCTTTCTTTACTTGCTTCAGATTAACTTTCTTCAAATGCTGTTGCTGTTGAACCTTTGAAACATTCACATCAACCTGTTTCTTTTGAAATCCCAAACCTGTATATTTTCCAGAAACTTTCTCTTCTGAATCAGATGATTTATGCCCGTTCTTTGCAAGACGAGAAAATTCAGCTTTAACTTTCTTGATATCTTTTGGAGCATTGATAATTGTTTCATCAATGTCAGCTTTTGAAGACGAAGACCCAGACACAACCTTTTGAGCTTCAGAAGCTTCAGTACTTTTGCCTTTGTCTTCTTGCTTTTCGCCAATAGATTTAGAACCAACAAACTCAGAATAATCCCCGGTCTCAACCTTGTCTTTCAAATCATGAACTCCTTCTTTGAGACTTCCTGGTGGCGAGACTGTCTTGTTAAACATCTTCTCAAAATTTTCATCTTTGGCCAAGAAACTTGTAAAAGATTGAGAATTTATAACATTGTTCAAAAGACGTTTTGAATCAATGACTTCAATCTTTAATTCAGAAATTCTTTGATAAGCTTCAGCCAACTCCTTTTCTGTTGCAATGAGCTTCTTTGCCACTTTGTTAGTTTCATACTTTTGCAATCTTAACTCATCTAAACCGGCCACCAATTCCTTCTCGAGTTTATCTTCATTTCTTGTCTGAATATCCAAATTTGCATTTTGCAACTTGTTCACTCTAACCAACTCCCTCTTCTCATCAAGTAACTTTTCCATATCAGTCTGATAAGATTGAATCTTAGTAGCTTGATCATCAGAAAGTTGAGTAAGAGTATCAAGTCTGGACTTTGATTTATCAAAAAGATTTTGAAAATCTTTTGCAGTATCCTCAGCTTCATCTTTCCATTTCTTCACTTCTTGAACCAATTCATCCTTTTCTGCAGATAATTTTGTAAATTTCTTTTCAAATTCCTGCTCAACACCTTGAAACTGCAACTCTTTTTCAATTAACTCTGTCTGAAAAACTGAAAACTTTTCTTTTTGAGATTCTAACTCTTGAATCATACCTTCCAACTTTTCTCTATCAGCAATCAAATCTTCTTTTTCCTTAACTAAACCTTGAATCATTTTATCTTTTTGAGAACAAAACTCACAGACAGATTCATAACCACTATTTCCATAACTACTAACATCTGAATCAGAATCTGTTATCTCTTCTTCGTCATCACTGTGAACAATCTGAGCAACAAAACAAGACTCATCAGGAAAATCAGCAGCCCAATCATAACCTTCATTCGATGTTTGTTCTTTTGATGCAGAAGAAATAGCAGTCAAAGCAATTTGAGGTGAAGCAGTTTTATTCAGCTGTTTGAACCACCTTTTCTTTTTCGGGACACTCACGAGCAAAATGACCATATTTGGAACATTTGAAACATTTGATCTGTGACTTATTTAAACCAAGTTTGTCTCCTTGAAAAATAGATGTCGTTCCATGTTTCTTAATAAACCTTCTACCTCTTTCAGTTAGCATAGCAAACTGCCACTCCAAATCTAATTTGTTCAACTGATCTTCATCCATATGATCTAAATCCTCTCTATATAGACAAGATTTACCAATTTGACTAAATATATCGCCAGAAGAAGATGATATGAATCCAGATAACAACGCAACTAAATCTTCAGCTGACTTCCCATTAATCGAACTAGCAGATGATCTATCAGGAGTAGTGAAACTGCACCTCCTTGATGAACTTTCATACTTTCCTGATCCATGATCAGCAACAAATGCTGTTTGAGGTGGATTTGATGTATCATAACCAGATGATTTAGATTTTGCATTGATACTTGCAGAATTTTGTCCATGATATAACTCAGGATTTTGTAATTGAGCAGTGGACTTGTTTGAATTCATCATTTCCATTTCTCGAGCATGAAGCTTTCCAGTCAAATCATGAAATGATAATGTGGAATAATCTTTGTCATGGGTAAGCAACAACACATAATTTTCCCATTTCTCTGGTAATGCTTCCATCAATTTCTCTTTCAATTCTTCCTCGGTCTTTTCAATCTTGACTACTTTCATCTCACTAATTAGATGTGAAAATCTTGAAACAAGAGCAGAAATATTTTCTTTGTCGTATTGTTGAAAATTTTCAAATTCTTTGTTCAACACTTTCCTTCGACTCTTCTTATACTGATCATTGCCTTCACATCGAGCAGATAAAGCATCCCATAACTGTTTAGCCTTCTTGCAAGTACTGAATTGATGTAACAACTCAGTAGGTAAAGCCATGGTAAGATAACCATAAACTTTTTGTTCAAGTTCATAACTTCTTCGTTCATCCTTATCAAAATCTTGAATCTCTTTATATTCTCCATTGTCAGTTGGACGTACATACAGCGTTCGAATCGGAATCCACAAATCAATATCATTTGTGCTGATGTATGCAGAAAAACGTTGCTTCCAATTTTGATAATCTTCCAATTTTAACAACTTGGGAACTTTCTGACTTGTTCCTATTTCATTATCAAAATTGAGCATAGCTTGTACCGTGCTTTGCATAGCCGCAAATGCTTGAAAATCCGACATCTTTCACTGAAAATAATACTTCAAAAACTTCGAACTCAAAAATGAAGGTCTTCCAAGCGGATTTTGGGGGTCAAAACTAAACGGTACTGGCCGTAGGCTGGTACAAGTCCTAGATCTCGGAAAGACGAACGTTTTGGCTGGTATTGGGTTCCGTAACTCCAAACGGTTTGCAAGTTACGTCAGTTTTCGTGAAGGTCACTATTCTGCCAGCGTATCAAAACAACTCGACGGATCAGTTCCGGACCAAAACAATCAGGCGGATCAAATTTGTACTAGCGGATCAGATTCCGGATCAGATGTACTAGCGGACCAGAATTATACTAGCGGATCAGATGCGGACCAGATATCTTCAGCGGATCAGATTCTGGTACGGCGGATCAAAACTGGTACGGCGGACCAGAATTTTCAGCGGATCACACTGATACGCTGTAACTGCTGCGGATCAGACTGATGAAGATTGCCTAGCGGATCAAACGGCGGACCAGACTGCTCTATCGGGCGGACCAGTCGCAGAAAACGTAAAAATCGACTGATTTTCACAAATTTTGACAATTGAAGCTGAAAACTAGATCAATATGATGCGAAAATACTCCAGAAGCATACAGAAATCATTTTTATCCTTGAAATCACTCAGAATTGGAAGAAATTGAAGAAAAACTTACCAAACCCAAGCCTTCTCTCTCTAAAACTCCGAAAATTGATCAAAAACACAGCAGTAGAGCAACCAAAGCTCTGATACCACTTGTAAAAACGAGATACGATCTTACTACTGCGTGTATTAATCAATCATAGTAACAACGGATGTAAATAAGAGAATTCTTATTGATCACTTGAAGATACAAAGAAGACTCTCTAGTTTCTCTCTCTAGAAACACACACAGAAAGGTGTAGAATGACAGAAGTGTTTCAACTCATTTCTTGCACATTCTAACACACAGCTATTTATACTAAGTGACTAATCAACCAGCGTATCAAACTGATACGCCGGACCACATGGTCCGCCGGACCATGTGGTACGCCCATAACCAAATAGTCACTACAACTATCACTTAGACACGCTCACATAGATACAATACACGAGACACTCATAGCATAGGAATATGCTCTAACACCTCCTAGATTGATGTCACCGGATGGTTTTCAAAGCTGGAAGTACCATTTCACGAATCATTTGAAGTGTGTGGATTTCAAATTATGGAGGTCAGTAAGCGTAGGACCTTTCAAACCCAAACATGTGGGTGGATTTAAGGATGGAGAGGACAAAACACCATGAGAACTTGATGATACTGACAGGGATAGAATCACTAAAGATGAAAAAGCATATGCAATCATGACTATGGCCTTATCGCCTGAAATTGCTAAAGCTTTCAGGAAATACCAGACAGCAAAGGATCTTTGGGATGCATTGATAAAAGCCTATGAAGGGAATGAAGATATGAAGGCAAGCCGTCAAGAGATTCTCAAACAACGATTCAACATATTTAATCATGTACTTGGAGAGAACCTTGAAACACAGATCCAGAGATTCATTACCTTGATCACTGAAATGTGTAATGAAAACATAGAACCTACTGTGGTGGAGCAAAATCTGAAATTGCTAAATACTTTGCCTAAAAGTTGGGACATGAATATCTCAATAATCAAGAATACTGTAAACCTGAAAGAGCTTTCCTTGGTAGAAATGGTAGCAAAACTGAGATCCAAGGCATTGAATGACAAGCAACGTGCTTTAAATCATCTGAGTAGTATGAACATGGATGGAAAGGTCAATTAAGCGGTAGTGTCTGAACAGAAGCCTGGAAGCTCAGAGTTGAAAATTTCAGCTGTGGTTCCTCCTGCATCAACTCCTAGTTCCTCATCTGGTGTTACTGAAAATGCTGCAAACGTTACTACTGGCCCTAATTTTGCAATGGGTGCAGGTTTTATGGCATGTTAGCTTTAGTTGTAGGAAAGTTGATGCCGTCATAGTTTGTTTCTGAATATTTGAATCAAATTAATCCAGAAGACGTCGAGATGCTAGATGTTTCCTGGCAAATGGCCATGGCAGTGTTCAGAGCTAAGAAATTTATGTCAAAGACCGGAAAAAATGTGTGGCAGGATCTGAACAAAATCAAGATGGGATTTGACAAGACAAAGCTCAGATGCTATAATTGTGATGAATTTGGTCACTTTGCTAGGGAGTGCACCAAGCCAAAGAAGGATCGAGCTGAAAAGAAGGCTGTAAGTAATGAGAAGAAGAAGCAGGCAGATAAAAACCAAGCACTGGTAGTTTAAGAATTTGGTGGGTATGATTGGAGTGATCAAATGAAGGATCTGAGCTTAGTTCTTGCCTTTCAAGCTTAGAAAAAAGAAAAAGGTGAAAATCATGCTCTTATGGCCGAAAATGATGATAAAAATGCTGAGGTATGTTCCAACCCTACTTGTGCTCGATTAATTCCTAGTTTGAGACAGATACGTAAAAATCTTGAACTACAATTGTTTGACTCTGAGTGTGCCACTAGTTCTTTCAAGGGTAGGTTAGCTAAAAGTGAAGAGAAGGTGAAAGCACAATCTGAGGACATTAAGAAATATCATAGCTTAGCTACAAAAAAAAATCCTATTTGTATGATCGAGCTAAAATTGAAATAGGAAAATTATAAAAGCGAATTAGATGATCTGCAGCATATGTATGATGAATTAATGGTTAAGTATGAAACTAACAAAGGAAGAAGCAAACGGATGTTAGAACGTAAAGGTTTGTCTTTGGCAATTGTTGAAGGTAGGTTTGAAAGGGATAAGTCAGGACATGGATCAGATAATAATGAGAACATGTGTGCCTCCCCCTATGCCTAGAGACATTGTGAGGAATTTTTTTGAGGAAGATTATGTTGAAAGATCAGACCTAGATTATAAAGAAGTTGGTCCTCCTCTTGATAGTGTGTTAATAGGTGTGTCCCCAAGAACTCAGGAAGAGATCGATATAATGAATTCTTCTAGTATAGGATCGATTGCTGAAACATCTAATCTAGAAGTTGAATCAAAACCTACTGAACACAAAGTTGAAATTCCTTGTTCTAACATTTCTATTTCTTGTGCAGATGATGTGAAAATTAAGGATATTTTCAGAAAAGGATCATGAGTGCAAATGGGTTGAAGCGTGTCATAAGTCTATTCCTTTTGAAGCTTTTTTAACTAAGAACAATGTTTTTGAGTCTGTTTCTCTTTCTGTTTCAAAACCTTCGGTGTCTAATAAGTCAGATAAAACTGAAACTGACAAGTCGAATGCTAAGTATTTGAATGGTTTGTTTGGTGGTGAGATTAATAGTTATAGGTTGCGTGTGATGAATGTTAAAAATATGCGTGAATCTCGACCAAATGACTTTGTTACCTATCCCCAGGTTGTAACTACGTTCAACAGACCTAAATGGGGTAAAAGTGAACAATACTGTTTGTTGACTCAACCTGAGAAAAATAAGGTCAAAATTCACAAATGGAATGACAAGCCCTTATGGAAATCGTCCTACCCAAGACGATCATATGAATGTAGTAGCATACATGGTCCTAAAAAATTGAATTGTTATAATTGTGGTAAACCAGGACACTTTGCTGCTACATGTTTAAACAGACCTTATGAACCGTATTTTCCTCAATCTCATCGAGAAGGTCAAAAAACGAATGTTGAGAATGCCATGTACACAGAGAACCCTCATAAAGTTTTGCCTAAGAGGAAGCATGACTCAAAGCCAATGAAGATTCAAAACTCTAAGGCCAAGCTAAATGGTTCACCTAAGACAAACCTGTCTAAACAACAGTGGAATGTTGACAAACCTAAAAACCGCATGTTTGTTCAAAGGGGCATCTACAACAAGAAACAAAAATTTACAAAAGAACCTTTTGATGAAACTCAGGACAAAGGAAATTTTAAAAATAATAAGATGCTAAAAAGATTTAAACTACCCCCATTTCCAAATAACATTCCACTTGTTCAAAAACAAGTTGCTATATGGAGACCAAAAATTGGTCCAAAGGCTGAAAATGTTTCAGGAAAGAAAATCGAAAGCAAAGAAGTACCCAGAATTGCTAAGACCTGGGTACACGTTTCTAACTGATAATCGCATGTCATGCAGGTATAATCTGGGAGAACTATCAACAATCTCTGGTATGTTGATAGTGGTTGTACTAGGCACATGACCAGAGACATATCCTTGTTGCATGATATTCATGAATTTAATGGAGGATATGTGTCGTTTGCGGGAGTAAATGGAGGTCAGATCACGAAGAAAGGAACTGTGAAGAATTGCTATCTCAGTTTCTCAGATGTATACTATGTACAAGAACTTAACCATAGTCTGCTCAGTGTGTCTCGAATCTGCGACAGAAGGTTTCCTGTACTGTTTGACGAAACTGAGTGTATTATTTTGAGACCTGGATTCAGGGTCCCTAATGAATGGGTATTGTTGCGAACCCCTAGGAAAGGAAACTCATATGTCCTAAACATGAATGATCCTCCAGCATCGGATGTGGCTTGTCTATTTTCAAAGGCAAGTGAACAATTAGCATTGTTGTGGCATAGACGGTTGGGCCATACAAATCTAAAGAACCTGAACAAATTAGCTAAAGGTGATCATGTTTGAAATCTCCCAATCTCTGATTTCGTATCGGTTGAAAAATGCAGAGCTTGTGCCAAGGGGAAGCAACACAAACGTCCCCACAAACCAAAAATGTTTAATTCGATTTCTGCAATACTTCAGCTACTGCATATGGATTTGTTTGGACCAATGTCGGTAAACAACGCATGAGGGAGGTTAAAAAACTCCATAGAGCAGCGGGCTCCTATCACTGGCGTTGGCGGTGTGATGGATGGCGCTACACAACGCATGAGGGAGGTTAAAAAACTCCCTCGTGGTGAAGCAGTAGAAGACCACCAGATCCTTCAGGTCAACCACGCCATTCGAGTTGCCTCGGGCGAACACAGACTGAGCAAGACAGCGGTGGATGTAGCGGTGCAGCGGATCCCTCAACTTGGTGCTCTTGGTGCTGCTCGGGTTGTACCCACGGGGTCCATAGCCTATGGTCTCCCAGAAGGCCTGATGGGTAACCCCGTGAGCTGGGTCCGAACGCATCGGTCACCCTATCTTCGAAGGTGAAAGAGGCTAGGAACTCAATAGTGCAATCCCGCACTCCAACCGGCGAAAATAGCCCAAACAACCTCTTCATCGGCTCAGAAACAAATTTTTTGTACCGTTGGAGCTGATTCAGTTGCTCCAGTGTGTTGGCGTGGTGGACACGAGCAATATTATCATCCCGGGGGATCAGTCGGCGAAGGCGATCGTGGCACCTTTTCTCGGATCTGGAATTGAATGTAGTCCAATCAGCCCTGGAAATGGAAAACAAGCTGATGTGAGAACAAATTTCATGAAATAATTCCAATTTTCGGTGATCAGTAGGATTAGCACGGGGCGTGCCTGACTGGGCATGACCTGTGATGTTCAGAACCGGAGAAATGGCAATTTTACGATGAACAACACGGGGCGTGTCGGATTAGACACGGGGCGTATTGCTCCTCAACAGTTGGTTTTCAATTTTTTGAATGGCACGGGGCATGCTCACCCTAACACAACCCGTGTTCTTCATTAGCTTGAAGATTTGTGTTCAAGGGGCGGCACAGGGCTTGCCTACCGGGGCACAGCCCGTGTTGATCATCCGAAGAGCAGCATGTGGCGTGCTTGACTAGGCACGACCCGTGTTGTTCTTCGTGTTCTTCACTATGCAACCAGAAAAATCAAAAGTTTGCGAAAACTTTGAAGTTTTTACATCAACCGGTTCGCAATCCTCCGATTTAGAGTACCCTATTAACCGTTTTTCCAAAACATCATTTTTACCATATGAATCTAAGCTTTTTATAACTTAGGGTTCTTGAGGAAAAATACAAAAATTGCTTTCAATCAGTGAGTTTTGACTTAGCGATTGATAACTAGGGTGATTAATCGACACTTTATGAACAATATCCTACACAGATTTTTATCTAATTCGAGCCAGGTTTGACAAATTCGAATCTAGCCCTATTTTGATAAAGCCCTAACTATACTAAAGATTTTGAAGAAAAAGTGGAAGGATTTCGAGATACTTACATGATGGTGATGTGGAGAAGAAGATTCCTGGTCAAGTGGAAATTTCCGCCCAGAGAGCATCTTGAGCACGACCCGTGTCAAACGACGTCACAAATGGGGAGGAAACCCCTTTTGTTCGGTTTCTGTCGTGAGCAGCACGGGTCGTGCTTGCCTTTTATTAAACCGTTTGTCTTTTTTTCGTGACAATTGATACGTGCCCGGCGGGTGATTTTTTCTGGTGAATGTGCAAGTAATTCCGAACTTCAATTTTTCTTAAAAAATTTTTTTTCTAAACTAAATCAACTTTGTTTATTTACAGGTCGTAAGTTAGACCTGGTTTATTTTTGTTTTGATAAATTTCAAAAACTTATTTTAAAGAAAAATCTTATTAAATTTTATCAGGCGGAATTCTGATAAATTTGAGAAAATGTTTTTCAGATTTTCAAAACAAGTGTGAAATAGACCGAAACACTTACCTAGGCTGAGGGTTATTATTTCTACGTGAGTTGTAAAAATAATTTCCTTGGCCGTTGATTTGTCATCTTTCCTTCTGGCTTCCTGTTCCTTCCCGTGGATCCTTCCTATACCTGATATGAGGGTTTGTTGGCCAGACAAAATCTTCTGCGGGTACAGTGTATGTAGGAGACCAAAAATGAAAGGTTGTTTTTTTTTCTTATAATATATGACTACCATATACTAGGATATAATAATAATAATAATAATAATAATAATAATAATAATAATAATAATAATAATAATAATAATAATAATAATAATAATAATAATAATAATAATAATAATAATAATAATACAAATATAATAGGAAAATTTTGGTTAAGCCGTTAACTCGGATTTTTCTTGGAATCCTCGTTTGTGTCCCCGACAACGGCGCCAAAAAAACTTGGTGTGTGCTGAGGTGTTCTAAAAATATGGCAATTTATCATACCTATGTAGCAGCTAAAGCTTTTAAATTTATAATTCCTGATTTACTTGACAACTACCATTTCACCACATTACACGGACAAGTATACCCATCATGGGCAGTATAGTAGTGGTAAGTTGAATCGGGGTCGATCAGGACACAATGGAAAATGAGAGCTCCCAATACTCAATCTATGTTTACGTTTTGGGAAAATAGTTTTTACTACTAAATATAAGGAAAAATGGATTTTAATAATACAAGTTTTACCTTCTTGGCAGATAATAATACGAGTTTTGAAATTTCCTTACAATAATACGAGTTTTGTGGGTATTTGATTCTAATGATACACCGTTAGTTTTTTACTACCGGTGTTAGTCTGTTGCCTACATGGCACCTGACGTGGACTGTTTTCCTCCTATGTGGCACCTGACGTGGCACCTGCCACGTAGGCAACAGACTAACACCGTTAGTAAAAAACTAACGGTGTATCATTAGAATCCAATACCCACAAAACTCGTATTATTGTGAGGAAATTTCAAAGCTCGTATTATTATCCGCCAACAAGGTAAAACTTGTATTATTAAAATCCATTTTTCCTAAATATAAATATATATGTATATATAAATAAAATGGATCTTTGATCCTAAGTATGGCGGAGTCAATTTGATTGGAATAACGATGCTAATAACTTTTAGTCAAGTTGTGGTTTTATTACCTTGGCTCAAGATTGTTTACTGGCAGAAGGTCATCCACCTTTCGGCCCTCTTTAGCTGACTCACCTTTCGGCCCTCTTTGGCTGACTCACCTTTCGGCCCTCTTTGGCTGACTCACCATCCACCTTACTGGCAGAAGGTCATCCACCTTTCGGCCCTCTCGCATAATGTATGTCTGAACAGAGCCAAGTTCACGAACACGTACCTCTCGGTTCCCGTGAAGTGACAAAATATTACCAACCCACGTTCCCAACCAAATACTTTCAGCTCGCACCTGCGTGGTCAGCCGAGTTTGATTACATAGACATAAGGACCTCGAACGTATCATGAAGCATGGGGCGCGAGTCACCTTTCGGATCATGCATCGTCCCCCGACAGGGTGTCACATGTCCGGCCTTTGGGATTTCGACTCCCCAAATGGTCTGTGATACGTGAAGCACGCTTGGTTCAGAAAATCAGTAATACACTTCCAATAAAAAGAGTTTTTATAAAGTCATTAGACACACCTTGGACCATCATAATAAAAACAACTTGAAGACTTGTTAAAAGTTTGTTAATCCCAATCAAGTGTAAGAATTTGGCCAATCATGACTTAAAGATTTACCAGCCAGTAAAAGAAGATTTCATAGACAAAATACTTTCATTTACTAAACTGGTTGAGTTTCTTACAGACTCTTACATACTTGAAGATACAAAGGAACCAAGTGTCTCGGTAACTAATCTACAAGTGAGGGGGAGAGAAAAGAATTGAGCGAGTTGAGAAATGAGAGAGAGCAAGCTTTTATAGGCAAATTCTGGAGAACGGCACAAGGCGTGCCCCATCAAGCATGGGCCGTGTTGTGTTAGACGAGCAAAATTTTGTCTCTTCTGATGTCAGTGGCACGGGGCGTGTTAGGCGGGGAACGGGGCATGCCGTGTCTGAGAGGTCAGCGGTATGGGGTGTGCTAAGTCAGAGGCACGGGGTGCTGATCAGAAGCCAATCTGAGTCGGGCACGGGGCGTGCTTGATGAGGCACGGGCCGTGCTAGAGCAGTCTTTTCCAAACTCTTGCATTTTCTTTGCCTTTTCTGCTAGATAATGCCCCTTTTTGTACTTTGGCTCTAGAAAACTTGAAAAACTAAAAAGAAAACAAAATTGCTTTGTTTTGTTGTCAGTAGCTAGGTTTTTTCCCGATTTATGAGGATATTTAAGTTGATAAATATATATGATTTAGCGTATATCACGCACTGTCACACCCCGGCTCTGTGGAAGCCGAGATGCCAAGGATCGTATCCGTTTAACTAGCAACAATGAATATTTCTATTAATTTTTAAAAGTACAAAATACAAAGTAGGAAATAATATACAATATTCTTAACAAATTAAAAACTAAGGCGGAAGCTATTAGTCCTCTAATGGTTTCTTCATGCGCACTCGAGCCAATCTGTGGTAAATCTTTAATCCAAGTCTTAAAAGCTAGGTACCTGATACATGCTCAAAAGTATTTTGTGTCAACTAAAAATTTGAGTGAGTTCATGAGTTTGGTTAAAAATAATCGTTGCGTATAAAAATGTGTTTGTCGTGGCACTTGCCAAAAATGTGTTTATTGTTGCATTTATCAAAATGTGTCTTTATGGTTTCGATAGCCCGTCAACCATGGGATGCTATATTGTCAAAATATATAGATGTCCACAATCAACCATCTTTATCCATCGTGGTCCTTACCCGATTGTTATATGCGCGCGACTACTTGCTAATAGAGTCTTCCCGTGAATCAGTGTAAATAATGTACCCAACCATGGGGTCTCAGTGTGTCAAAGGTCAAACGTTGTCCCTTGTGAGGGAATCCCATCCATGGGCACAAGGACGTGGGGGGTATTAACCCCAAATAGCGCTACCATTCTACCCGCGGTTTCTATACCAAGAAACTAAGATTATGTATGTGCGTGACTAGATAGGGAAAGTATCACTAGTCCGTATATAAGCGTTTCGTGTATCGTGCATCCAATAAAAAGTTTAAGTACGATAAATAAGTAAATGACATACGGAGCATGTACCATCCGAAAAGTGAGTGGGGGGAAAAGAGAAACTTGACTCACCTAAACATTTGCGTTTCTAAAATAGTTTAAAATCATTTTTTTTCCAACACCGTGCTCCTAGATTATTGATTCAACCAAATAAATTATAGTTTCGGGTATACAACCCATAGTTTGCGTTTTCAATGTTCGATTGAGATTCTAGTTGGTTTATAGACCATGCCATCGAATTACGGAGTTTGAGGTTAAACATCCGTGATTCGCGGGTCAAAACCCTTTGTCCAATTAAATTAAGGATTGATCATTTTAAGGTAGACACAAGTCTATGCGGTTAGTTAAGCTATATACTTAATTGTAGGTTCAAGGTCATAGACCATATGACCTTCATCTATAAATTCAAGCTCAATATTTATGTTCGAATTACATGCGTGATCTACCTGTTAATTTACTCGGGGTAAAGTAAGGTTTGTCCTCTCCTCACCCTCCCTAGACCCTACCATTTGGGGTGGGATTTTACTGGATATGTTGTTATTGTTGTGATCTACCTGTTAATTTTAACTTAGCAAGCTGGAACTTAAGCCCATAAAATATATTTACAAAATGAGACCAGTTCGGGAGTTAAGACTGGGTCGTAGGCCCATTGGGCATAAAAATAGTTTAAGTGGGTTTTAGTTTGGTTCTAGTTACATTTACAATATATTGTTGAGTCGGTTTAGTTTAACAAAAACAGTGGGCCTCATGACCCATTTAGTTGTGACAGTTTCGGTTAGTGGACCTAGTCCACTAACTTGGTTTTTAAGCAAGGTCCTAACCTGTAAAAATATTAAGTTGTTATAAAAACATATTTTTATAATAAAATCCTTAATAAACCTTTGGGTCAAAATGTTATGTATAAACCGGTTGCTCGAATGTAGTAAAAATGACAAGCTTATAGATTTTTGGGTCGTAAGCCACCAAAATGGTTTATAGACTAAGGGTTAGTCATTTAACATGCATTTCTTGTTATGTTCATTTTTATAAATTGACGTTGATGACCCATTTAGTAAATCCATCCCGATGTAGCATTTGGCCCGGTTATACATTTTAGTGTTAGTGAGGCTTAAGGCCCAATATTGTTGGTTAATCGAGTGGCTAGTGGACCATGTCCACAAACTTGGTCTTTTGTCCCAAAAAGTGTTAACAAGCCCGTTAAAGTTTATTGGGTTTTAACCCGTCCGAATATATGACTTGACTCGATTGCATTAAACAAAATTTAATCATTTGTAAGATGTTGGTTTGTCACAAAAATGAGCTTAGCTTCCAAGGTTTGGTTTGATCCATTTTCCAAAGTAGTTTTCTAAAATCTCTAACCATGTTCAAAAATAAGTTGTTAGGTCACATGTTAGGTTCACATGGTTTTAGTAAGTTAACCAAAGGTGATGTTTCAGTTGGTTTTGGGTCATAAGCCCATTTAGTGTGCTTGGACCGATTTAAAGGGTTGTTTAGCATGAGGTTTTTTTTATAGAAACTCATTAAATCATAGTTTACATTTGGGTTTGTGTTTTGAGTACCTATTTGTAGATTTGTGATTTTTTACCCGTGTGATTCGGGTTTCAGGTTCTATCCGAACCATTTTACATAATTTAGCCCATTTATGATTCTTGGTTACCCAATGTACGATATTAATATGTATTGTTCATGATGTAGTTGTGTAACATCTTAATGTGTTTTATTCCATTTATCCTAGATCTTTGTCACACCCTAACCATCGGCGGAATATGTAGGGGTGCGATGATTGTCCAGAAGCTCACAACACTAATTAAAATGTTGCGAGATTCTTAATTAAGTCAGCATAACACAAAACATAGTTCAAGCATGATTCAGAAATTACAATCCAAATAAAACATCCTTAATAATCATAATAAGTCTTTGTTTTTATATAAAGGTCACTCTAAGTCCATTCAACCTATAGTGATGATAACTAAAATCAAGCGACATTACCTGCAACATATACAGCATAAGAATCAACTAAAAATAGTTGGTGAGTAATCATAGGTTTAATTGTATCGTTCAAAACATACATTCATGAGTTATAGAATAAATCAGTAGCATACAAAATAAAGTATAAAAGTGAGCGTAATCTAACCCATGACAATTAGGCGTCATATCACCCGATGCCAATACCAGGCAGGCTAGGTGGGCTTGTCAGGCCAATAGATCTATTATCCACATCCCGCCGGTTTTACTGTTAATAATTTTGCTTATCGTTCATCGTTCAATCGTTCAATCGTTCATCATTCAATCGAAAATTCACACAAGTTTAAATGCACATATCGAACATAGAATACACATGTAAAATAATCGTTTTGGAATTTTGGATACTTGTACTTGATGCACCCCAAAATCATTAAAGTAAAAAGGGGCTATCAAAACTCACATGATAATAGCTTCGCGACTCGAGAATATCAAGGATATTGGATAGAGAGTTAAGTCCAGAGATCACCTTAATGATCGATCGAGGTGGAACAAAATAAGTAAATAAATTTATGAATAAAATCTATGATTCAATACAACATTGCGGACATGTGTGATTTCATGACTCATTGGTGATTGGATAGGATGATACGTACGTCACGGGTTATTCCTAAAAAAACTAAGGATATGATTTATTTATTCTTAGGATGGTCAAAATATATATTTTCCTATTTTCACAAAAGGCCATAATTATGACAACATTCCTATCCTAGGCCACAAAATGTACATGGATTCAAATAATTAGGAATCTAATACTAGATTTAATAATATATAAGTTTTCTTATGGCAAAACCCTAAATCCATATCAACATGTCATTTTAAACACATGAATCCAACCTAAATCTACCTTTAACATGACTTTTCACATGATCATATAGCATCATACTTTAAATCTATACAACATTTTTCATGACTAATTTCTAGATCTAATTATCAACACATCATCATCATGGAATTTGACCATAAAGTATTTTTCTTTAGTAAGATTAACAATTTCCAACATCAAATATTCTAACCTAATCATGGATATTGTCTAGGTCCAACTTTTATCATCATAGACCGTGATAAGAAAACTGAAAAAGAAAAAGGAACATGCTTGCTTATGAGAAGAACATATCTAGAAAATCTCATCATGGAGACATTAGATCTAAACGAAACTAACATCAAAACATAACCTTGATCATGGATCTTCTTAGATCTAACAACTTTCAACATGGAAGACCTTAGATCTAAACAAAACTAACATAAATTTAGAAAGTTGGTCATGGATCCATCTACACCTAACATTTAGAACATAAAATTTTTTAGATCCAATTTATATTTATCATAAAAACCACAAACTTTGACATAAATTCCCCTAAATCTAACATAGATCTATCAAAATTTCATCATAAAGAACATGGTTTGATCAAGAATGGATAGATAAAGGTAGGGGATAAGAAATTTAACCTTTTGTAATGAAAACCATTGTTATAAAAACCTTGGATCCACAAATCTTGGCTCAAAAATGATGTAGGATGATGAAGGAGTATGAAATCAGTAGGATAGGACGACTGGAACTTTTTAGGGTAATGGAGAGTCGGTGCGGAATGAGAGAAAATGGCCTAAATAGGCCAAATTGAGGTTTTTGCGTATTCAGCACATTCACGGACCATCAAAAGTTCATTACATCAAATCTCGCAGTCCACGACCTTGGCAGGAGCGAGCCTCCTTTTCTGGTTTTTCCGATTTCATGGTCGATTTTTCGTTATTTGGTGTTTTCGAGTGTAATTTTCTCCAGATTACCCATTTAATCATCCCAATATGTTTACCACATTAAGTCCACTAAAATGAATATAAATATGCCACGTAACTCAAAGACTGGCACAAATAAGGTTAAATTATGCGTTTTTGGTCGCTTTTGATGTACATATCGTTTTTAGGAAAATCACCAACGTTTCGCGACACGATCAAGTGTGTCATGACTCATGACATGATTTGTGATTATAAGACTCATAAAGATGATAAATTTGGCATTCAATACCCAAAAACGTGATCTCCCAGTTAAAATCGAAATCGCATGGGATTTATCGAACTTCTGCCATTTGCGTGCTAAACCTTGAACCTTCGCACATCTTCACTTTTATTTACTTGTATTCGTAACTAGTATTACACATAAGCCTCGTACATGATGATATTTCTCGAGTTACCGGGTTAAATGTAAATAACTTCGCGTTCGCGGCAAAATCCAAAATAGTGATAAAATTGAACATCAAATCGATCAACAAACATAACAATAGATCCGATAACATAAGATTAAGTATAAAACATCAAAATCGAAAATAACCCCTTTATTTGATTATCAATCATAAAATCAGATTACAAAATGGATTCAAATCAGGTATCCGGATATTTGAAATGTTACAGTCTCCCCTACATAACCCCTCTGTTTGTTTTCACAATCCATGATTTCGGGGTTTCTCGATGGAATGCTTAGACTTGTCGATCTGAACATCCTCTAGCAGAACATGTAGGTTTTCATTAGCCAAACACTTATGAAGGTTTACATGGTTTGTAGGGTGGACATTAGCCAGCTCAGGTGGAAGATCGAGACCATAAGCCACTTTTCCGATTCTTTCGAGGATTTTGAACGGTCCAACGAAACAAGGTGCTGGTTTCCCTTTCTTTTCAAACCAGACGACACTTTCCAAGGAGAGCTTCAAACAGGGCCATACCAATGCTTGAATGATAACTATTGTTATAAGAGAACTTGATCAAAGAAAAATGTGAATCCTAATTTCCACTGAAATCAATGACACAGGAGCAGAGTATAACCTCGAGAATCTGAATGGTGCGCTCAGACTGACCATCGGTTTCAGGATGATAGGCACTGTTGAGATCCAAACGAGTCCCGAAGATAGACTGGAGAGATTGCATAAAATGAGAAGTAAAACGACCATCACGATCAGAAATGATACTCAAAGGAGTACCATGACGGAAAACGATCTCATCGACATAGATTTGAGCCAACTTATCGGCTATATATTTTTTAGGATAGGGAGAAAATGAGCGGATTTGGTAAAACAATCAACAATGACCCAAATGTTATCGTGACCTCTAGAATTACGCGTGAGTGTCGTGATGAAGTCCATCGCAATGTTCTCCCACTTCCAAACTGGGATTTTTAGTTGTTCAAGCAAACCGGTGGGACGCTGGTGCTCGGCCTTGACTTTTGAGCAAGTAAGACATTTAGCCACGAAAAGCGTAATGTCTTTTATCATGTCGGGCCACCAATAGAGCTTTCGAAGATCAAGATATATTTTATTTTAACCACGATGAATGGAATCACGAGACTTGTTAGCCTTATTCATGATAAACGCTCGTAGATCATCTCGGTCAGGAATCCAAAGACGGTTCATGAAATAGAGAAGACCATCGGATTTAGTCTTGTGTTGAAGCTCCACGCCACAAGTCAGCTTATTGTGCAAGTTACCACCTGCAATTGAGGCGTGCTGGGCTACATGGATTCAAGCTTTTAGATCAGACATATGATGAGAACTCTGAAAAAAGAATACGCTTGACATGCTCCTTACGACTAAGTGCATCGGCCACGTAATTTGCTTTTCCTGGATGGTAGCGAATCTCGCAGTCGTAGTCATTCAGGAGTTCAACCCAACAATGTTGATGCATATTGAGTTCTTTCTGATTGAAAATATGCTGGAGGCTTTTATGCTCGGTATAGATTACGCATTTGGTACCATATAGGTAGTGTCTCCAAATGTTCAAAGCAAACATGACAACACCAAGCTCTAGATCGTGCGCCGTGTAATTCTTCTCGTGGATTTTGAGTTGCCTTGATGCGTATGCAATCACCTTTCCTTGTTGCATAAGAATGCAACCGAGGCCTTGATTCAAGGCATCGCAATATACCAAAAAATCATTGTTCCCGTCAGGAAGAGTCAAAAGTAGGAGCATCGCACAAGTTTTGCTTAAGCGTTTGAAATGAATTTTCCTGAGGAAGGCCCCACTCGAAGGGTCTACTTTTCTGGGTTAAGGCAGTGAGTGTTACTTGGAGAGAAATTTGAAATAAAACACCAATAATATCCTGCTAATCCGATGAACGAGCGGACTTCAGTAGGCGTAGTAGAGGTACACCGACTTTTAATGACTTTAGTTTTGGCAGGATCAACATAAGTACCCTTTTTATTGACGTTGAGCCCCAAAAATTAAACATATTTTGGCCAAAATTCACACTTGTAGACCTTAGCGTAAAGCCGCTCTTTCTTCAGGACTTCCAAGATATTCATGATCGGCTTTTGACTTGAAATAGATAAGATATCATCAATAAAGACGATGAAGAATTTAGCAAGATAGGATATTACAAACGCGGTTCATGAGGTCCATGAATATCGCATGAGTGTTTGTCAACCTAAAAGGCATAACGATGAACTTAAAATGACCATAGCGAGTGCGGAAGGCGGCCATGTGAACATCCTCTTCCATGCACGAAGCTGATGATAACCCGAACAAAGATCAGTCTTTGAAAAACATGAGGCGCCTTGAAGCTGATCGAAGACGTCATCAATCCGAGGCAAAGGATAACAGCTTTTATAGTGAGTTTGTTAAGCTCACGATAATCGATACACATACGAAGCAAACCGTCCTTCTTCTTGACGAATAGAATAGGTTCTCCTCAAGGTGAGTAACTCGATTGAATGGTACCCTTATCAGAAAGTTCCTAGAGTTTCTTAGATAATGCCTGCATTTCCAAGGGTGCTTAGCGATATGGCGACTTAGCAACAGGAGTGGCTCCAGGAGCAAGGTCAATCCGGAAGTCGACTTGGCGAACGGGAGGAAGACTAGTTATATCATTGGGATAAACTTCAATAAAGTCTCACATGATCAGGATGTCTTCTATTCCCTTTTCCTTTTCTCAAACCTCCATGACATGGTCCAAGAATGACGATATTCCTTGCATAAGTACTTCTGAGCCTTTATGCAAGACATAAGCTTAAGCCCAACAGAAGGTTTATCGCCATTAATAATAGAAAAATGGCCATTCGTACAAGGAATGTGAATAATTTTATCAAAACATATGAGTTTAGTGTGATGACAAGACAAGCAATCCATGCCGATAATGATACCAAAGCTTCCCAAACGCATCTGAATAAGATCGATAGGAAAGATATGATCCTTAAGGTCTAATTTGTAGTCGCGAATAACAGAATCAAGAGCAATCGGTTTTTAATCCGCGATCTTAACAAAAAAAACCATAATCAGGAGCAGAGCGAGGTGTAGCAAGCAAAGGTTCAAACTCTAACGATACAAAGCTACAATCTGCGCCAGAATCAAATAAAATAGATACATAACGGTTATTTATGAGAAACGTACCATTGACCACTTCCTGGTTCGCCTGAGCCTGATTAGCATTTAACCAAAAAGATTTATGAGGATAAGATCGATAATAGAAACTGATTACAAAATAGAGAAACTCAATTGCAAACCTGATTAGCATTGATATTGAAGGAACAAGCTAGAACACCACGACTAGCATTAGCAGTAGGAGGGTTAGCAACTGCGAGAGCAGGGCATGCATTGCACAGACGGGTCGTGGATCCACAAATATAGCAAGCCCGAACCTGAACCTGAACATTAGGAGCTTAGGCAATCATGGGCTGGGCTGGATATTGGGCCGTTGGTTGGGCTCGCATGGGCTGTTGACAAGCATGGGTGGTGTAACGTCCGTGTACCTTTTTGATCGAGATTTAGAATATAAAAGTTGACCTAGAAAATTTTCTTAAAACGGGTCCATACTTTACCATAATTATCATTAACACCCACTTAATCGTTGGTTCAACTATCTAGAGAATAATATATCAGAGTACACAGTTTTGAGTAAACAAAGTAGAAAGACAAATGTTTCCATCAAAAACTCCCTCATTAGTGTTCGGTTCGTCATATAATGGCTCAATCCGGACCCGTTCTCATCCCATCCATCGACTAACATGTTAGTAAATAATGACCTTTCAATGAATTTCATATAGCTGATAGTATTACACAAGCAAAACAATGAAAAACATGAAACTACCCAGTTAGGCGTATCACCTAAAACTATCTTTGTTCTAGGCGATACGCTTGCCATTTCATGCATATCGCTTATAGCTACCACCTCTCTAAGCGATATGCTTGGAGAGAAAATTCCAGGGATCCAGCCGACTTTGGTTCTTCCATACTTAGCCAAAATTTTGAGACTTTTCCCAGATTTCCCAAAATCATCCCTAAACCCTTTTAATGCATTCAAACCAACTTTTATAAGGACAGAAACATTATTATCTTCTATCTTTACCTTCATATCAATGGATCAAATGTTTTGAAATAGTTTTACCGATTGCCAACCTGTTTGACCCATTAGAAACATTTAGCATAAATTCTCATAACAAGTCTTACCCATCTTTCGTCAACCGTTTCCTAGCACACATTAGATCATTTTACTTTCCATTTTCACCCAGATGGTACTCCCAGTGTTCTATAATTGTTAATTTACTATCTTACCCAAAGGTTTGTTTGTAGGATCAAAATCCTTCTCGTTACCTCTACGGGTCATATATCATCATCTTACCTTTTCCCTAACGGGTCAAGGTTCCATCTTAGTTCGTACTTGAAAATGTTGATGTTCAATCAACTCATATCACTCTCATTTATGGTATTCTGATACTACAAGTACGCATACCAATATGGAATCATGAAGGATTATTCTTGAAATAATAAACATTCTACTCATCCTACGTTACCTCAAGCGTTTAACTTTTGGCTTTCCCTTCACGTCGGTGGCTTAAGATTCCACCGGGTTCACATATATTATCACGTTTATAAACTAACCATGAGTATTCACAAAACCAACATTCCAGTAACACATTCAATTTAATGCCAAGTGTTGTCGCACTTAGCTTTCCTATCTTTTCTTCTAGCATTTAACAACTTCACATGATGGACATCAAAAGTTTAGCTTTTATAGACAACTATCATATCCAAATACACAATCACATTCATATCTCATGGCACAACAAGTTTAGCATAAGAAAACACGTCAACCTTCCACTATTTCTTTTACATGGGCATTTTTTCGAACACCTAATGTGCACAATTGACATGGCTACTATCATGTATTATTCCTCCTTTTTAATTTGACCCATCTTGATCATGCATACACAATTTATCATGTTTCACGAACAATCAACAAGTCTTTCATGGAAATCACAGCTTATATGTGTCATAACCAATTTCAATCCACCCTTCCCCCTAGATTTCGATTTCTATGTGATGGGTCATAACCCCGAGAACCCACATAATTTTGAACATGAAAAGTTAATCTAAGCTTAATCCATACGTGAAACCACACATACCACAAAATTTCTATATCAATTCCATCTATAAAACAAGTTCATGATTTCACCTACTATGAAGAACACTTACTAGATGAAGGTAAACAGAAATTGATGAGGGAAATGGGGTCTAGAACTCCCCTTTACTCGAATTCCAGCCCCCTCTTCTCACAATTTCACTATCACACAAGGATTGTGGTGGATTTGGATCAAGAACCTGGTTTCCTCCCTCTTTCTTCTCTCTGGTCGCGAATCACATCTGGGGACTAATCCCCTAGATTTTTGTTGTTTTGTTATTAATCCACATGTTCATATTTGGCCCCTCTATTTTACAATTCTTTTTATTTCTTCCCTAACCTTTAATTTTTCACTTAAACCCTTCCCCCATCAACTATAATTACATTTATTAGATATTAAGACATAATTTAGCATTTAACAACAAGAGTCTTGATAAATTGACCGGGTTTCTATTTAACCAATCTTACCCGACCCTTCTACAATAAGCAAATAAGTTATAATCATTAAAATTAATAAAACCAATTCGGGATGTTACAAATCCACCCACTTAAAGGGAGTTCCGTCCTCAAAACTGAAATACGTAACCGAAAGGATGCGGAAGTATCTTCTCATTGACGTGTGCTGAGGTGTACTTAACATATGACAATATTTTTCAAACCTATTTTTGTAAGCTTTTATATTTATAAAACCTGGTTTTCTTGAAAACTACTATTTCACCACATTACACGGGCAAGTATACCCATCGTGATGCAGTATAGTAGTGGTAAGTTGAATCGGGGTCGTTCAGGACACAATAGAAAATGAGAGCTCTGGATACTCAGTAAACTGTTATCCTCTAGCCAGGTCTAAGGTTAGTTTAGAAGAAAGTACTTTAAAAGAAAAGAAAATAAAATAAAACAAAGAAAAGCAATAAGATGGTATTTAAGAGTTATGCAAATCAGAGTTAGTGTTACTTGGGAGAACTTACCAGTGGTTAAGGTTGGTGAATGAGGACACTTAGTCTTGCTTAAGTTCGTTTACTAGTAGAAGACCAGCCACCTTTCGGAATCTTAGGCTGATTCACCATCTCCACAATCAACCGTCTATGAGGAGTGCGAACATCGTGGGAAGGTGCTGCTAGTAACCGAACAAAGTGGTACAATGCCATTTAGTTACGGGGCCCCTCAAACTAGCAACTTACCGTACTTGGCACGCCGTCATGAACCAGCAGGGAACAACCCTGTGTGCTGGATTATTTTAGACTCTGGTCCGTTTCATTCTCACCTAGCTCTCCGCATGTGTACGTCCGATGTAACCAGAGCCAAGTTCACAAACACATACCGTCCGGCTTCCGTGAAGTGAAAAAATATTACCAATCCTCATTGCCAACCAAATACTTTCAGCCCGCACTTGTGTTGTCAGCTGAGTTTGCTTACATAGACATAAGGACCTCGATCGTATCGTGTAGCATAGGGCGCGAATCACCTTTCGGATCATGTATCATCCCCCGACCGGGTGTCACAAGTCCGTCTTTGGGATTTCGACTCCCCAAATGGTCAGTGATACAAAGAGCATGTTTGGTTCAGAAAATCAATAATAAACTTTCAATAAAAAAGGTTTTCTTAAAGTCGTTAGACACACCTTAAGGAAGCTTAGGAGGTCATTACCCAACCCACCAAAGGTTCGTCACCTCGCAAGTAAGTATACGAATTTAGCTAAGCATGGATTTAAAGATTTGCTTAAGAGAAAAAGAAGATTTAATAGACAAAATGCTTACAAGATCTTGCTTAAGTTAGAGTTCTTATAAACTCGATTACAAGACTCGAAAACACCAAATGACTCAAAACCGTAAGAGAGAAAGAAAAGAATTGAGCAAGTTGCAAATGAGGAGGAGCCCTCTATTTATAGGCTGAAATCTGACATGGCACGGGGCGTGCCACATAGGATACGAGTCATGATGACTTAGCACCAAGATCCGGTATCTTCCTTCTGAAATGGCACGGGTCGTGTTAGCTTGGGCACGGACCGTGTTGTGTCAGGTGATACGGCTTTCTATCAGAGACACGGGGTGTGCGATCAAGACTCTTGTCGAGAGGATCTTCGGGTGCGGCACGGGGAGTGCTAGCTTGGGCACAGGGCGTACCACGCTTGGAAAATCCAGAACTTCGATATTTTTCTTTGGTTTTTTATCATAATCAGTTCCTTTTGTATTTTCCACACTCTTAAACCTGAAAAACTAAAAAGAAAACAAAAGAGACTTGTTATGAGGTTAGTGACTCAGATTTGTGCCATTTTGCGAGAGATATTAGTTATAAAAATATGTATAATTTGAGGTTTATCAAATATCCTCAGACTTAAACATTTGTTTGTCCTAAAAAAACTAACTCTTTAAAAGAATAACTAACTCTACAGAGCTTTGCTAAAAACTTGGTTTTTACTAGCGACTTTTCCTTCAAAAGAATAATTAACTCTACAGAGCTTTGCTCTTTTTATATGGATTAAGGAAATATTTATTTGAATTCCTTAACCTCATTTTTATTTTATTTTATTTTTTAAATTTTAAGAGAAAAATAAGATTTTTGTGACAACTAGATGTAGATCTATGACCCTTGGATCAACATTATGTCTTTATTTGATTCTGAAAGGAAAGTCACCAAGTGAAGTTTTGAGAGAAAATACCGCTTTTTACGGAAATAAGTAAGAAGTAAAGGAGTAGGTTGTTTTGCATAAGGGGATTGCAAAATAAAAAGGGGGTTCGAAACGAAAGGTTTAGGCTCAAAGCGGTTAACTAGGGGTATTTTTGGAGTGAAGGAAAAGGGGTTAAGAAGTAGAAGGCGGGAAAATACTAGGTGCCTCAATCATTTAAATAAATGTTCCCAATTTTGTCCATCTTGGAACGTATCCACATGTCAAGTTCTTCCTCTGTCGGATCACCGGGTTTCTCTTAATATTTAGTGAAAGAGCATGCATATAGGTGATCATGCTATAATCGGGCTCAAATTCTCACTGAATATGGTGAAGGGGATAACTATTTTTTTTTAAATAAATTTGTTCATTTTGCCATAAAGGAATATTTCAATTTATTTTTGAAAATTTGTTTATAATTCAATGGAATTTGGCTAAATTTTTAGGAGGAAGACTGTTATGTGTATCGTTCCTTTTTAGATGACAAGTTTTTGAAAAGTTTAGGAGATATCAAGCTTATGTGAAAATGTTTTGTGTAAGGCTTGATATTGGACAGAGTAATTGCTTAAGTTATCGAAAATTTTACCTCTTATTTTCCCATCCCCACACTTAAAATGTACATTGCCCTCAATGTACCCGTACTTTAGTAATTTTGGACAAAGACAATAAAAAATAGTTTGGGTTTGGAAAAAATTTGGGCAGCATCCCCACTGTATTTTGATTGCTTATCCGTGGAATGGTTACCACGCCAATGTCATGACCTCCCGGCTGACTCAGACTTTAAACATTGGACCTGTATTGCAAATGCTCAAAATACAAATTAGACTAAAAATAAAAACTAACTAATTAAACTATTTTATTCATGTGGTTCAATCAAGAGTGTTACATGTTTTTAACAATAAAATTATCCCAAGATCATGATTACATGTATCATCAAAACATGCCAAAATAACTCCTATCATCCGAAATGTCTATGGATCAGAACACACAACCAAAATTCACCACAAATCACTACCAACAAACCACTTATTCAACCTACTCCTACATGGGCTTCTACACAGCTTCTTAAACGAGAGTTCTTCTACTGGGCCGCCTGGTCGTGAGGTGGCTACGGAACGTCGTCGTCACTGTCAAGGTTGATGATGAAATCATCAACTGCTCCATCAAGTATAGGCACTTCGGTGAACATGTCGTCACTTAGCATCTCGGTGACGAATTGGACATCGTCAGGCACCTCCGCCTCCGGCCATAGGGCGTCGGAGGGGACAAAAGGGGGCGAGAAGAAGGAGTCAACCCTCTCGTTTAGGTTAGCCAAGCTCCATGCTAGGAACTCGAAAGCTACCGTTAAGAAGTTAACTCTCTCTTTGAGCTCCAACTCCCACTCGTAAGCTTCATCAAGATTCGCTTGAAGAGTTAGCACGTGGTTGAGCAAGCTTTGAATCGAGGGATGTGCTTCCGGGTGAGGGTTGGTTTCGTTGATCTCCTTAATGACCGCCATGGCTGCAAAAAAAAAAAGCAAAAACACAAGATTCATGCAAAAACAGCAGGAGGCACGGCCCGTGCCTATTTGGGCATGGCCCGTATTGTTCTTCAGACTATCAACAATGAGATTGAAATTTTGAGTGAAGCTGCGTTTCCTCAATCCATTTCCAATTATTTTTTCAAAAATCGGGTTAGAACAAGGTTTAGCATCTGTTTTGAGCAAAAACTAGATTTCGGAAACTCAAAACAATTAAAATGGGTCTTAGTTGCTAAACCATGATGCTTGAAAGGTTGAGAAAACAATAGATGATGAAGAAAAGGCTGAAAAAGACCATGACGAGCAGAGAATGTCTTCATGTTCATGCCCTTATGTGGCATGCTCATGAAGAAGAAAAGAAGAGGACAAGATGAAGATTACCTTAAAGGGAATGTTCTTTTTTGACTTCTTCTTCTGATTGTGAGAGTGAAGGGTGCATGGAGGGAGGTATAAGAAGCCAAAAGGGGATCACATGAGGCCAAATGCTGCCTCGAGGCTTCTGAATTTCTGATCAGAGACCGACGGCACAAGGGCATGTCGAAAGGGGCATGGGGCGTGCTCCTGTGTCGGATTTCAGAGATGAGTCAGCGTATACTGACACACGTTAATGCAAACGGAAACGGGCGTGCCTAGTCCAACTCGCGCGTGTTGGACTAATTTTTTGCATTTTCTTCCCTTTTTTAACCACTTATTTACTTCCTACACTATGGATAGATAACCTAAATTTATTTTCGGGTCCTCGGCCAGACCTGTTGATACAGTATGGGTATCATCCTCTAGAGGAAGGTTATCTTCGTTATGGTCGAAGATCCCTTTGTAGAGTTTTAAATGGTGGCCGTTGACCTTGAATATGGTTTCATCTTTGTCGCGAATGTCAACGGCACCGTAAGGGTAAACACGAACCACTTGGTAGGGTCTAGTCCATCTTGATTTCAGCTTACCCGGAAATAACCTCAAACGAGAGTTATACAGCAGGACCTTATCTCCTTCTTGAATTCTCCGTAGCTTCTTCAATTTCGAATCATGACATATCTTGGTTCGGTCCTTGTAGATGCTGGAGTTGTTGCAAGCATGGCCGCGTAATTCCTCGAGTTTGGTCAATTGACCGAGTCGAGTTTGACCTTATTTTTGAAGGTCCATGTTAGGAGTACGAAGGGCCCAATAAGCCTTGTGTTCTAATTCAACTGGGATATGACACGCTTTGCCGTAAACCATTCTATAAGGCGTGGTACCAATTGGATTTTTTATAGGCTGTCTGAAATGCCCAGAGTGCATCGTCGAGTTTATCAGCCCAATCCTTTCGGTTATTACCAACTGCTTTTTCAGGATTCGTTTTATACCCCGGTTAGTCACTTCAGTTTGCCTATTTGTTTTGGGATGGTAAGCTGTTGAGACTCTATGGATTACTCCATACCGAGCAAGGACTCTTTCCATTTGATAGTTGCAGAAGTGCGTACTTTTGATGCTTATTAAGGCCTTGGAGTCCTGAATCTAGAAAATAACTTTTTGAGGAATTTAACAACTACTCGGCCGTCATTAGTGGGTAAAGCTTCGGCTTTGACCCATTTTGAGACGTATTCTACGGCCACAAGGATGTAGTTGTTCCCTCTCGAAGTTGGGAATGGTCCTATGAAGTCAATTCCCCATACATCAAAGACCTCACAAATTTTGATGTAGTTCTGGGGCATCTCATTGCGCGCGGAGATGTTCCCAGTCCTCTGATAGGTGTAACAGGTTTGTACAAGTTTGTGGGCGTCTTTGTCACACCCCCAATTTCCACTTAACGGAGTATAACCGTGTGGGGTGTGATCCAGACCAGGATCCAAGACTTTAGTTACAACCAATCCATAAAAGAGATTTAATGTAAAATAAAGCATGGGTTACAAAACAAATGCTAATTATCAGTTCAGCGGAAGCAGTCAAGTTTATAAGTTTTACATCACATAAAAGTCAAGTTAAAATGTTTGAAAACACGTTTTCCTCAAAAGCTTGCAGAAAAGAGTACTGCCACTGCCCGTGCTACCCATGATCCTCCTAGCGACCTGAAAAGCATTCAACAATCAAGTGTTAGCCAAGGCTGGTGAGTTCACTAATACAGTCTACACAACACCATGTAGACCAAAATATACATACGAATAGTAAATGATTAATTCGCAAGTAAGTTATACAAGTTGCAAGCATTATCCATATCATTAGGTAGCTAGCCTATGCTTATGTCCACCAGAATGTTCGAAACCAAAGCTGACGAATGTATCACAGGCATAACCTATGTAATTTGCCTTCCCCGTGTCTTTCCCGATCACGGTAGTCCTAGGCTAATATTGGTCTCAGTCCGACCGCCAGCCGGGAGGGTGCATCCTGTGCACCGCTGAGCGGGGGTGTCAATAGCCAGTAGATCTACTCAATATTACCTCGCTATTCTATATTAATGGCCCGATAAAGTAAGGACTTTTGATATTAAAAGCAATTCAGTGAAACATGTGATATATGGTGGATAACTACTCTAGTAAAGAAATACTTTTATCATTTTGTTGTCATCCTTCACCGGATACAATTATCATAGTAAGTGAAACTCACCTTAGGGTGCACTGGTACGAGGCACTTAGTTCTACAGGTTCGTCAAGATCGACCTAATTGGGTAAATATGGCCTAACCGGATTAGAGGTTGTCTCTAATACGATTATAGCATGTAAGCAACCAAACAAGTTTCATGTGTTCATACAAGCCATACAATACATACACAAGTTCCAATTTAGGAGAAAATCAAGAAATTGCATTCCAAGTCAAATTGCACATAAAAAGTCAAACGTGAAGCACAAATTTGGTGACATAGCTAAATTGCTCATTTATTGGGTTTAGCTCCTTCAATTTTACAGGCACCTACTACATATTATTTAGGACTTGTTGAAAAAAGAATCAAGTAAAAATATTAAGTATTGAGAAAGTTACGCGTGTTGGAAGTTAGCATTTTCAGTTTTTTGTAAAATAGTCAAAGTAAACTTAAAATTTACATAACTCATTCAAAACTTAGAATTTGTGTACCAAACCTTCCAGATCATACACTTATCATATAAACCTCATTTACATTTAATAAACTCGTCAATAAATCAAGGTTATCATGCTCAACCAAAAAGCAAAGTCCACTTTTCACAGAAAAATACAGCTTTGCACACCTAACTTGCAGCAGTGTTTTGGATGACCAAACGAAGGTTTTAGGGAGTGTGCGAGTAGCCGAATCGAAGCTAAGACATAATAATTTACTAGGGAAAGAGAATCAACTGAATTAGAGCAAAATTGAGCAAGTTATGACCTCTTCAAAATGGCCTAAAAATCTGGCCGAATCTGTCCAATTTTTATAGTTTGTAAAAGTTTCGGTTTAGAGATTTTGAGCAACAATTTGGTCATCCAACTTCTACTAACAACATTATAAACACATTATCATGGATTTTCAGTTTCACACATAAGCACACCAATTACATAGCAAAAACCCAACATAAAAACTAGCATACAAGCACAAACACCCAAATCCCATGTCCAAACATCCAACATTCATACAAGAAGACACATAGCAGATTTTGAACTCAAATTCCTGCCCTAAACCCGAATTCAAATCAGCCCCAAGTTAAAATCTTGCATATCTCAACCTAAAACATGAATTATGAGCATAATAGCTCACCATTTAACATACAAACACCAAAGAACACACATGCAACAACAAATTTCGGATTCAAAATTTTAGGGCTTACAAGATTTGGAGAAAAATCGCAGCTTTGAGATGGAGAGAAGAAAAGAGAGCTTCCTTTGGTGTTCTTGAAGCTTGTAGGAGCTTAGGATACTTGAAATTCACCTCTTTGATGCTTGATTTCTCAAAATCGCGAGTGTGTGTATGTGTGTGAGTTGAGCCGTGAAGAATGGAGGAGGAGGAAGGAGATGTGTATGAATGAGGAGGGAGACAAGTTTGGGCAGATTTGTTTAAGTAAAATTTACATGAATGGCCCCTCAAGTTTTGTTCTAAACACATAAAGCATGAAACTCAAATAAATGGGTTTTAACTAAAAACTTGTGAAGTAAAAATTCTAAAAATGTTTCTAATTGTTTTAAACTCATTTTTTATGCAATGTTTAGTCAGGACAAGTATAAATATCATTTACACATAATAATTCGAATTTACGTACGAAGCCCGGTTTTACCCGAAAACACAAAATTTTACAAGTAACACATAAAGTCACGAAATAACTCACAAAACAAGTTACTAGAATTAATTTAACAAGTTAAAAAAAACAAATATACAAATATTTAAATAGCGGGCCACGGGTTTGCTAATGGAGCTAACGGAACGGGTTAACGGCGTTAACCTAGGAATTTGGCAATTGTCACAGCCTCCCCATGTTAAAGAATTTTCGTCCCGAAAATTTAGCTAGTACCTTGGTTTGATGTGGAGTCTTGATCGAACAAATGGGGGTATTTCTTCCTCATCTGGTCTTCTCGTTCCCACGTGAACTCCGGTCCACGCTTAGAATGCCATCTGACTTTGACGATTCGAATCTTACTTCTTTTCAATGCCTTTTGTTTGCGTCCCATTATTTCAACGGGTTGTTCTATAAATCGGAGTTGTTCATCAACATGGAGTTCCTCCAGTGGAACTATTAGGTTGTCATCAGCCAGACACTTCTTCAGATTTGAGATATGAAACACGTTATGTACTCCATCTAGCTTGGGTGGCAAGTCCAAACGATACGCAACCGTTCCAATCTTTTCTGTTATCAGGAAGGGTCCTATGTAGCGGGGATTCAACTTCCCGCGCTTTCCAAAGCGTATAACACCCTTCCAAGGCGAGACCTTCAATAGTACTCGGTCACCGACCTCAAATTCTAATGGTCTTCTTCGCTTGTCAGCATAACTCTTTTGTCGGTCCCTTGCGGCTTTCATACGGTTTCTGATTTGTACGATCCTTTCAGTCGTTTCGTACACCATTTATGGTCCAGTAAGTTGGCTTTCACCGACCTCGGCCCAGCAGACCGGTGATCTACACTTTTGCCCATAAAGAGCTTCAAAGGGAGCGACTCCAATACTGGAATGGTAGCTGTTGTTGTAGGAAAATTCGACCAGTGGCAAGTGAGTTTCCCAGTTCTTTCCGAAATCCATTACGCAAGCTCGAAGCATGTCTTCAAGAGTTTGGATTGTGCGCTCAGTTTGGCCGTCTATTTGAGGATGGTATGCGGTACTCATATCCAGGCGAGTACCCAGGGCTGATTGTATCTCCAAAAGTTCGATGCAAATCTGGGGTCTCGATCGGAGAAAATGGATAAGGGCACTCCGTGGAGTTTGACGATCTCTTTGATGTAGATTTGCGCCAGCTTGCCAGATTTGTCATTTTCTTTGAGGGCTAAGAAATGAGCGGATTTGGTTAACCTGTCCATGATAACCCAAATCATGTCGTTACTGCTGGGAGTACGGGGCAATCCCATGATGAAATCCATCGAGATTTCTTCCCATTTCTACTCAGGAATTTTCGGTTGTTGTAGTAGCCCTAGTGTCCTCCTGTGTTCCGCCTTTACTTTCGAGCATGTCAAACATTTGCTAACATACATAGCAATGTCAGCCTTCATATTGGGCCACCAATATAGTCCTTTCAGATCTTGGTACATTTTGTCTAAACCGGGATGGACCGAATATCGAGACTTGTGAGCCTCGCCCATCACCAGCTCTCGAAGATTTCCATAGAGAGGTACCCAAACACGATCCTTGTAGTAGCGGATTCCATCCGACTTAACCTCCGAAGTTCCATCTATGCCATTTAAGGATTCAGAATCGTAGTTTTCCTCTTTCAGGGCCTCCTTTTGAGCATCCCGGATTCTATCCGGTAACTCTGCATGAATCGTAAGTTGTAGAGCTCGAACCCTTCTAGGTTTTACATGTTCCTTTCTGCTCAGTGCATTGGCCACGACATTAGCCTTGCCCGGATGATACTTTATCGCTATGTCGTAGTCATTTAGCAATTCGACCCATCTACGCTGCCTCATGTTGAGTTCCTTCTGCTCGAATATATGCTGGAGGCTTTTGTGATCAGTGTATATCGTGCACTTGGTACCATAGAGATAATGTCTCAAATATTTTAAGGCAAACACAACTGCTCCTAACTCTAGATCATGAGTTGTGTAATTCTTTTCATGAGACTTTAGCTGCCTTGACCCATAAGCGATGACTTTTCCTCTTTGCATTAAAACACATCTAGGTCCTTGGAATGAAGCGTCATAGTAGACCTCGAAGTCGTTAACACCATCGGGTAGAGATAATATAGGTGCGGTACATAGTTTCTCTTTCAAGGTTTGGAATGCTGCTTCTTCCTTGGCAACCCACTGGTACTGAACACCTTTATGCGTGAGGGCGGTTAACGGTTGAGCTATCTAAGAGAATCCCTTAATAAAGCGACGGTAGTAACCTGCTAACCCTAGAAATTGCCGAATTTCCGTCGGTGCTCTTGGAGTAGACCAATTCTTGATCGCCTCTACCTTGGCCGGATCAACATGGATACCTTGCTCGTTAAAGATGTGACCCAGAAATTGAACCTCTCGAATCCAAAAGTCACATTTAGAGAATTTGGCATAGAGTTGCTCTTTCCTTAATAACTCTAAGATTAACCGTAGATGTTCCTCATGTTCTTCTTTCGTCCTTGAGTAAACGAGTATGTCGTCGATGAAAACAATTATGAGCTAATCTAGGTAGGGTTTGCACACGCGGTTCATGAGGTCCATGAACACCGCTGGTGCGTTCGTCAAGCCGAAAGGCATAACCAGGAACTCGTAGTGACCATAGCGCGTTCTAAAAGCAGTCTTTGAAACGTCCTCCTCGCGGACCCGAAGTTGAGGATACCCAGACCTTAAGTCGATTTTTGAGTAGTAGCTGGATCCTTGCAATTGATCGAAGAGGTCATCGATCCGAGGGAGAGGATACCTGTTCTTAATAGTAACTTTGTTGAGCTCACGGTAGTCAATGCACATTCTGAACGTTCCATCCTTTTTCTTGACGAATAATACAGGTGCGCCCCATGGCGACGAGCTAGGCCTAATGAAACCTTTATCTAGTAACTCCTGTAATTGAGTGGATAACTCATGTAGTTCATTCACAGCCAGACGATATGGAGCTCGGGCAACCGGAACTGCACCGGGGACAAGGTCGATTCCGAACTCCACTTGTCGATGCGGAGGTAGACTAGGTAGTTCTTCTGGAAATACATCGGGGTAGTCGCGCACTATCGGGAAATCTTCAATTTTCTTTTCCGCGAGGGTCTGATCCGTAACCGATGCTAGAATGGCTACGTGTCCTTTCTGTAGATACTTCTGAGCCTTGAGGTACGATATGATTCCGGAGACAGTACCTCCCTTCTCACCCTGAATTGAGAGCACTTCTCCATTTGCGGTGGGTAAACGTATGATCTTCTCTCGGCAGACGAGTTTTGCCTGATGTGTTGATAGCCAATCCATACCAATTATTATGTCGAAACTACCGATGGTGAAAGGCATCAAATCTATGCTGAACTTATGACCTGAGAGTTCTAAGGTACAATCCTTGACTAAATGTGTTGCATCTATAAGCTTACCATCAGCTAGTTCAACAGTGTACCTAGCTTCTAGAGGTTTTGTATTAGCCTTTTCAACTTGCAAAACTTAGTTGAAATAAAACTTTTCTCAGCACCAGAATCAAAGAGCACATTCGCAAAATAGTTGTTGAGGAGAAACTTACCAGTTATCACGTTGGCATCATTCTTTGCTTCACCCGACCCCATGACAAATGCGCATCCTCTAGCACCGTTTCCCCCGTTTCCACCACCACCCCCACCATTGTTGTTGTTGTTGTTGTGGTGGTGGTGGTGGTTGTTGTTGTTTCCATTCTTTTTAAGTTGGGGGCAATCCTTCTTCACATGACCCGGTTTTCCACATTCAAAACATCCCCTAGGTCCATCATTGTTTTGCCTCTGTCGGTTCGGTAGTTCACTCCAGCAATTCTTGGCCACATGCCCCGTTTTTCCACAACGTTCACATGGAGGTTTGTTGCAGTCACATGTGTGATGTAGGTTGCACCTATTGCAGTAGGGTGCCTTTCCCTTGTACCGGTTCGAGTTCTGACCACTGCTACCCTGACGGTTTTGGTTACCGCCTCCACTGCTATTGAAACCACTCTTGGAATTGTCAAACCTCTCGTCTGGTGTTGGGGACCAGAAAACCTTCCAGAGTTATTACCGGCATTGTTGTTGCTAGGTTCTTCATCCATTTTCCTTTTCCCATCGAGAGCAGTTTTTGGAGATTTCTTTGGTGGTAGAGTCCCTTGGGCTACCGCCTGATCTGTCATCTTGTGGGCCAATATGATTGCCTACCGCACATTAAGCGGGTTTGAGGAGGTTACCATTCCCTGAATTTGTGGAGCCAGGCCGTCCACATACCTTTCAATCTTTTTGTAATCAGCATCGACCATTGTGGGACACAGTATTGAAAACTCATGGTATCTAGCAGTGTACTCCTCTATCTCTGAGCCTACCATCTTGGAATTCACAAACTCGAGTTCCAACCTCTTAACCTGATCGCGAGGACAATACTCCTCCATGATCGCATATTTAAACTCTTGCTACGTCATGGCATTGGCAGCGTCGATTCCCAACATTTGAATCTGAGCATTCCACCAAGTCAATGCAGAATCCTCAAGAGTACCGGTAGCATATTTCACCCGATCCCCCACCGGGCAGTTACACATAGCAAATACTTTTTCTGACTTTTCGAGTCATCTTAGTAGGCCCACAGCACCTTCATCGTCCTTAAACACCAGGGGCTTACAGTCCATGAATGTCTTAAACGTGCACTGAGGATGATTTTGTCCTTGGAACTGGAGCTGAGCGGCTGCCAAAGCTGCAGCAACTCCTTGGTTGATCATGTCCTGAACTTGAGTAGCAATGAAGTTTCCCGGGTTGTGTTCGTTATTTCTCCGAGGAGGCATGATTTCTAACAATCAATGCAAACCTTGCATAGGTTAGTATACCCAATACTAGAACGTCATAAGATACCAAAGGATGTTTCACACGAGCACAAATTATATAAAATATTCATTCACATGAACAATACATTCGTAGTTGCAACAAGGTAATCACGTAGTACAAGTTATATTTGCATCACAACTAAGAAGTAACAATGTATCAGTCATGCAAGTTCGCTAGAAGCAAGTGAAGTTCGCTTAACACATAACAAGTTCGCTAGACACCTTCAAGTTCGCTAAGATCAAAGGTTCAAGTTCGCTAATCGTTATATTAAAATCAGGAAATTCTTCCAAGTGTCCCCTGAAGTCCGCTAAAAAGAGTTTAAGTTCGTTAAGAAAAACTTTAAGTACGCTCATACGTGTTACAAGTACGCTAAGAAAAAGCTTTGATGTCCGCTATGGTGAAACGAAGTCCTCTGAGACAAACATGAAGCACTCTAAGAATAAACTAACCCCCCTTTTTTTTAGTCCGCTAAGAAGAAAAAAAAATCAAGTCCGCTAAGAACAAATCATACAAGTTCGCTAAGAAGGAAAAATCAAGTCCGCTAAGAAGAAATCAAACAAGTTCGCTAAGAAGGAAAAACCAAGTCCGCTAAGAACAAATCAAACAAGTTCGCTAAGAAGGAAAAATCAAGTCCGCTAAGAACAAATTAAGCAAGTTCGCTAAGAAGGAAAACTCAAGTCCGCTAAGAACAAATCAAACAAGTTCGCTAAGAAGGAAAAATCAAGTCCGCTAAGAAAATCAAACAAGTTCGCTAAGAAGGAAAAATCAAGTCCGCTAAGAACAAATCAAACAAGTTCGCTAAGAAGGAAAAATTAAGTCCGCTAAGAACAAATCAAACAAGTTCGCTAAGAAGGAAAAATCAAGTCCGCTAAGAACAAATCAAACAAGTTCGCTAAGAGCAAAAAGGCAAGTTCGCTAACTTTGCTCTTAGAGGACTTATGACTCAAACTCATCAAAATTTTAAGTCTTACGAAAGAAAAAGTTCTTAACCGAAATCCGACCCCTATACCGACACAAAGCAGGGAATTCTAAGTGAGGATCATCTTCAGCACACGGGGCAATACTTTTGGGAATATGTTGTAACCAAAGCTTTCAAAACAGTTACAGTTCAGAAATTTTTACTTTAAAAAAAAAATGTTCTGGTTCGCTGTAACCAAGGGCTCTGATACCAATCTGTCACACCCCCAATTTCCACTTAACGGAGTATAACCGTGTGGGGTGTGATCCAGACCAGGATCCAAGACTTTAGTTACAACCAAGCCATAAAAGAGATTTAATGTAAAATAAAGCATGGTTTACAAAACAAATGCTAATTATCAGTTCAGCGGAAGCAGTCAAAGTTTATAAGTTTTACATCACATAAAAGTCAAGTTAAAATGTTTGAAAACACGTTTTCCTCAAAAGCTTGCAGAAAAGAGTACTGCCACCGCCCGTGCTACCCATGATCCTCCTAGCGACCTGAAAAGCATTCAACAATCAAGTGTCAGCCAAGGCTGGTGAGTTCACTAATACAGTCTACACAACACCATGTAGACCAAAATATGCATACGAATAGTAAATGATCAATTCGCAAGTAAGTTATACAAGTTGCAAGCATTATCCATATCATTAGGTAGCTAGCCTATGCTTATGTTCACCTGAATGTTCAAAACCAAAGCTGACGAATGTATCACAGGCATAACCTATGTAATTTGCCTTCCCCGTGTCTTTCCCGATCACGGTAGTCCTAGGCTAATATTGGTCTCAGTCCGACCGCCAGCCGGGAGGGTGCATCCTGTGCACCGCTGAGCGGGGGTGTCAATCCCCAGTAGATCTACTCAATATTACCTCGCTATTCTATATTAATGGCCCGATAAAGTAAGGACTTTTGATATTAAAAGCAATTTAGTGAAACATGTGATATATGGTGGATAACTACTCTAGTAAAGAAATACTTTTATCGTTTTGTTGTCATCCTTCACCGGATACAATTATCATAGTAAGTGAAACTCACCTTAGGGTGCACTGGTACGCGGCACTTAGTTCTACAGGTTCGTCAAGATCGACCTAATTGGGTAAATATGGCCTAACCGGATTAGAGGTTGTCTATAATACGATTATAGCATGTAAGCAACCAAACAAGTTTCATGTGTTCATACAAGCCATACAATACATACACAAGTTCCAATTTAGGAGAAAATCAAGAAATTGCATTCCAAGTCAAATTGCACATAAAAAGTCAAACGTGAAGCACAAATTTGATGACATAGCTAAATTGCTCATTTCTTGGAGTTAGCTCCTTAAATTTTACAGGCACCTACTACATATTATTTAGGACTTGTTTCAAAAAGAATCAAGTAAAAATATTAAGTATTGAGAAAGTTACGCGTGTTGGAAGTTGGCATTTTCAGCTTTTTGTAACATAGTCAAAGTAAACTTAAAATTTGCATAACTCATTCAAAACTTAGAATTTGTGTACCAAACCTTCCAGATCATACACTTATCATATAAACCTCATTTACATTTAACAAACTCGTCAATAAATCAAGGTTATCATGCTCAACCAAAAAGCAAAGTCCACTTTTCACAGAAAAATACAGCTTTGCACACCTAACTTGCAGCAGTGTTTTGGATGACCAAACGGAGGTTTTAGGGAGTGTGCGAGTAGCCGACTCGAAGCTAAGACATAATACTTTACTAGGGAAAAAGAATAAACTTATTTCGAGCAAAATTGAGCAAGTTATGACCTCTTCAAAATGGCCTAAAAATCTGGCCGAATCTGTCCAATTTTTATAGTTTGTAAAAGTTTCGGTTTAGAGATTTTGAGCAACAATTTGGTCATCCAACTTCTACTAACAACATTATAAACACATCATCATGGATTTTCAGTTGCACACATAAGCACACCAATTACATAGCAAAAACCCAACATAAAAACTAGCATACAAGCACAAACACCCAAATCCCATGTCCAAACACCCAACATTCATACAAGAACACACATAGCAGATTTTGAACTCAAATTCCAGCCCTAAACCCGAATTCAAATTAGCCACAAGTTAACATCTAGCATATCTCAACTTAAAACATGAATTATGAGCATAATAGCTCACCATTTAGCATACAAACACCAAAGAACACACATGCAACAACAAATTTCGGATTCAAAGTTTTAGGGCTTACAAGATTTGGAGAAAAATCGCAGCTTTGAGATGGAGAGAAGAAAAGAGAGCTTCCTTTGGTGTTCTTGAAGCTTGTAGGAGCTTAGGATACTTGAAATTCACCTCTTTGATGCTTGATTTCTCAAAATCGCGAGTGTGTGTATGTGTGTGAGTTTAGCCGTGAAGAATGGAGGAGGAGGAAGGAGATGCGTATGAATGAGAAGGGAGACAATTTTGGGCAGATTTGTTTAAGTAAAATTTATATGAATGGCCCCTCAAGTTTTTTTCTAAATACATAAAGCATGAAACTCAAGTAAATGGGTTTTAACTAAAAACTTGTGAAGTAAAAATTTTAAAAATGTTTCTAATTGTTTTAAACTCATTTAGTATGCAAAGTTAAGTCGGGACAAGTATAAATATCATTTACACATAAAAATTCGAATTTACGTACGAAGCCCGGTTTTACCCGAAAACGCAAAATTTTACAAGTAACACATAAAGTCACGAAATAACTCACAAAACAAATTACTAGAATTAATTTAACAAGTTAACATAAACAAATATGCAAATATTCAAATAGCGGGCCACGGGTTTGCTAACGGAGCTAACGGAACGAGTTAACGGCGTCAACCTAGGAATTTGGCAATTGTCACAGTCTTGATATATAATTGGCCAGTAAAAGCCAGAATCATGGACTTCCCTTGCGGTGGCGTTGGCTCCATGATGACCGCTGCAAGGTCTAGAGTGACAGTGTTTAAGGATGCTAATGGTCTTGGTACCATAGACACATCTTCTGATGAGTTGGTCGGCACAAACCTTGAAAAGGTATGGGTCTTCCCATATGAAATATATAACATCAGCAAAGAATTTTCTTCGCTGTTGATGTGTTAACCCTCTAGGTATGAGGCAGCTTGCAAGGTAGTTTGCCATATCTATAAACCAGGGTTCAGCAGAAGAGTCAACCCTTTCGAGGTATTCTGTAGGAAACCTTTCATTTATTTCTCATCATGAAGCCTGAGTATTGCTTTCGAGTCTTGACAAGTGATCAGCGGAAATGTTCTCAGCACCTTTCTTATCCCTTATCTCAATGTCGAATTCTTGAAGCAGAAGAATCCAACGGATGAGTCTAGGCTTAGAATCTTGCTTTTTGAATAGGTATCTGATAGCTGCATGATCAGTGAAAACGATAGTTTTTGACAACATCAAATACGAATGAACTTTGTCAAACACAAACACCACCGCTAACAACTCCTTTTCGGTAACTGTATAGTTTTCCTGGGTGTCGTTCATCGTTTTACTAGCATAGTAAATTAGGTGAAAGTGCTTGTCTTTCTTGTGACCTAGTACTGCCCCCACAACATAGTCACTAGCGTCACACATGATCTCAAAGGGCAGAGATCAGTCAGATGCAGTCATGATAGGTGCATGGATAAGTTTGTCCTTTTGGAGGGAGAAAGCTTCCGTATAGTCTTTATCAAAGTTGAAGACTGCTTCTTTCTCCAGCAGTTTCGTCAAGGGCCTAGAGATCTTGGAGAAGTCCTTCATGAAACGACGGTAGAAACCTGCATGTCCGAGGAAACTGTGGATGTCACGGATGGAAGATGGTGGGGGTAGACGAGAGATAGTGTCAATTTTGGCCTTGTCTACTTCTAACCCAGCTTGGGAGACTTTATGGCCAAGAACTATGCCTTTATGGACCATAAAATGACACTTTTCCCAATTAATACCTCAGTTAATTTCTTCGTATCGGGCGAGCATTTTCTCAAGATTCTACAGACAATGGTCAAACGAGTTGCCAAAAACCAAAAAATCATCCATAAATACGTCTATGGATTTTTCAATCATATCGTGGAAAATGGCAAACATGCAACGCTGAAAAGTAGCAGGAGCATTACATAAGCCAAAGAGCATGCGTCTGTAGGCAAAGGTGCCATATGGACATGTAAACGTTGTTTTCTCTTGGTCCTCAGGATCTATGGGAATCTGGAAGTATCCCGAGAATCCGTCGAGAAAACAATAGTACATATATCCAGATAAACGCTCTAGCATTTGGTCTATGAACGGAAGAGGGAAGTGGTCCTTTTGGGTGGCGCCATTCAGCCTTCTATAGTCTATGCAGACTCTCCAGCCAGTGACTGTACGGGTAGGAATGAGTTCATCTTTGTCATTGGTGACAACAGTCATTCCTCCTTTCTTAGGTACCACCTGAACAGGACTAACCCAAGGGCTGTCAGATATGGGCTATATAAGACCAGCATCCAGAAGTTTGACAACTTCCTTCTTTACCACTTCTTGTACGTTAGGATTCACCCTTCATTGTGGTTGGACAACAGGCTTATACACCTGATTTATTCCTTCAATGTCTGATAGCTTCCATGCTATAGCCTTCTTATACTTTAGCAAGAGTTTTCTTTTGGGCTTAAGTGTGCAGAGATAATTAGAGGCGAGTTGCAATCGTCATCCAGAAAGGCGTATTCCAGGTGTTCTGGAAGTTCCTTTAGTTCCAACGTTGGTTGATTCTCATATGTCGCCGTGCTGTTGGAATCTTCGTCTTCTGGGTTGACGTTGATAGAGTGGATGGACTCGTGCTTCATGTAATTAGAGATAGGAGATGGGTTTGTCTCCTCTTCCGGGATTTCCTGGGTGAACTCTTCTTCTTTTACTTCGTTTAACCAAGGAGGGTCGTCAGAAGCAAGGTATCCGAGAGATCTCTCGATCTTTACAGATAGTTTATGATCTCCGAGCTGTAGCCTCATTTCTTCATTGTCCGGGTTGATCACGGACCTCCAAGTCTCCAAGAGGGGTCTTCCGAAAAATAAAGGGGTATCATCAAGGATAACGAAATCGGATGTGATGTTAACGTCGTTAACATTGACTAGGACATCTTTCACAACTCCTTTGGATAGAGGGACAGATCGATCAGAGATGATGAATGGCAGATAGAAAGGTGTCATTTCTCCTAATTCTAGTTTATTGAACAGCATAGTAGGCATCATATTTACAAGTAAACTATCATCAGCTATGGGAGTTTGTATTTTCTTTTTGATAAAACATGTCACAAAATTTTTATCAGAAAAGTATCTAAAGTGTGACGATTGCTTTTTTGTAAATATTACTTGTTGCACTTCTTCTAGTTTAGGTGAAGTGAATAATTCTTTGAAAAATCTAGCATTGGTTGGGATATTAGCAAGACTTTCAAGAGAAGGTGGAGAAATGTGTACCTGGTTTGGAAGAGGTTTACTCTTACCATTACTTGAAGATGATGAGGCAGGCGTCTCATCTGGTCTGGACATTTCTTCGGATTCCTTGGCTGGTTCATTGACTTGGGTGTTCGGGATCTGAAGGGAAGGGGTTGCGTCCAACTCATTTCTTCAAGACTTGTTGAAACTGGCATTGCAGCTGGGTTGTTTGGTTCTGAGGGAACTTCCTTGATTATGACCTCTTCTTTTTCCTCCTCCCATATACGGCTGAAGTAATCTTCAAGAACTTTTATACGTTGTAAATTCTTTCCGTGGTTTCTTCAAGATCTGACTTGGGGCGTATATAAGGTGGATTTTCTGTATGTGGTGTGTAAGCAAAGCTTGGGCCTTGCGAGTTTTGCTCATTACACTTTGCACAGACAAAGAAAAAATCATGGGAACAAGAAGTAGAGTTTGAAGTAGATGGTTCATTTTCAAAATCTTGTCTTGTAATGATATTTTGCCAGTTATGTCGGTTAGGCTCAGTGTGATTATAATTTTGACAAAAACCATTATTTGACTCATATTGTAAAAAAAACTATAATGATGGCTGGTGGACTCGTCTGGTGGTTCATCCACTCGTAGGAACACAGGCGTTCGTGCTAATATGTAGCAGTCTCAAGAATAATGGGGACCACCGCTATTTTACACCAAACGGACTGAGGCCATTCGTCATTGTAAGCGAAATATTCCTCTGGATTATTATCCATCTTTGCAATATTTCTCAGAGAAAGATATATGAGTAGAAGAAAAAAAAAACAGAGAAAAGAAAAATAAGAAAAAACTAAAAGAAGTAAAAGTCTAAACTAAGAAAAAGAAAACTAATTTAAACTATTGGCTAGGCTGCTAACTTGGACTTTTTTCCAAATCCTCGTTTGTGTCCCCGACAATGGCGCGAAAAAGCTTAACGTGTGCTGAGGTGTACTTAAAATATGACAATATTTTTCAATCCTATTTTAGCAGTTGTAAGCTTTTAAGTTTATAAAACCTGGTTTTCTTGACAACTACTATTTCACCACATTACACGGGCAAGTATACCCATCGTGGTGCAGTATAGTAGTGGTAAGTTGAATCGGGGTCGTTCAGGATACAATAGAAAATGAGAGCTCTGGATACTCAGTCTGCTGTTATCATCTAGCCAGGTCTAAGGTTAGTTTAGAAGAATGTACTTTTAAAAGAAAAGAAAATAAAATAAAACAAAAGAAAAGAAATAAGATGGTATTTAAGAGTTATGTAAATCAGAGTTAGTGTTACTTGGGAGAACTTACCAGTGGTTAAGGTTGGTGAATGAGGACTCTTAGTCTTGCTTAAGATCTTTTACTAGCAGAAGACCAGCCACCCTTCGAAATCTTAGGCTGATTCACCATCTCCACGATCAACCGTCTACGAGGAGTGTGAACATCATGGGAAGGTGCTACTAGTAACCGAACAAAGTGGTACAACGCCATTTAGTTACGGAGCCCCTCAAACTGGCGACTTACCGTACTCGGCACGCCGTCATGAACCAGCAGGGAACAACCCTGCGTGCCGGATTATTTTATTATGAAAATGATCTTTTTAAGGGACTCTGGTCCGTTTCATTCGCACCTAGCTCTCCGCATGTGTACGTCCGACGTAACCAGAGACAAGTTCACAAATACGTACCATCTCGGCTTCCATGAAGTGATAAAATATTACCAACCCTCATTCCCAACCAAATACTTTCAGCCCGCACCTGCGTTGACAACCGAGTTTGCTTACATAGACATAAGGGCCTCGATCGTATCATGTAGCATGAGGCGTGCGTCACCTTTCGGATCATGCATCGTCCCCCGACCGGGTGTCACAAGTCCGGCCATTGGGATTTCGACTCCCCAAATTGTAAGGACCAATTTCATGTCAAGAATCTCGATCGTGAGCAAGAACGAAGATCGGATGCGGAGACGGGATGATGAGAATCTAGGACAAAAGACAAAATATGATGATAAAGTCGAATGATTTCATTGAACCGGTTGATTACAATCAACAAGAAATCACAACAATCATCATAACCCTCGTGAATCTTCCATGGTCATCTTGGGTTGAGCTCAAACCCAAGATGAGACTCTCCCTCTAGAAGTGATAACTCACATCACTCAATAAAAAAAATGATCTTGAGTGATGTGAGCCATCACTTCTAGAGGGAGAGTCTCATCTTGGGTTTGAGCTCAACCCAAGATGACCATGGAAGATTCATGAGGGTTATGATGATGGTTGTGATTTGTTGTTGATTATAATCATTCGGTTCAACGAAATCATTCGACTTTATCATCATATTTTGTGTTTCATCCTAGATCCTCATCATCACGTCTCCGCATCCGATCTTCGTTCTTGCTCACGATCAAGATTCTTGATGTGAAATCGGTCCTTACACAAATGGTTAGTGATACGAAGAGCACGTTTGGTTCAGAAAATCAATAAAAAACTTTCATTAAAAAGGGTTTTCATAAAGTCGTTAGACACACCTTAAGCAAGCTTAGGAGGTCATTACCCAACCCACCAAAGGTTCGTCACCTGGAAAGTAAGTATAAGAACTTAGCCAAGCATGGATTTAAAGATTTGCTTAAGAGAAAAAGAAGATTTCATAGACAAAATGCTTACAAGATCTTGCTTAAGTTAGAGTTCTTATAAACTCGATTATAAGACTCATCAGAGAATATTTCACGCAAATGACTTCAAGAACTCGTTAAGAGAGTCAAATAAAATGAATTGAGCAAGTTGCAAATGAGGAGGAGCCCTCTATTTATAGGCTGAAATTTGACATGGCACGGGGCGTGTCACATAGGACACGGGTCGTGCTGACTCAGCACCAAGATCCGGTATCTTCCTTCTGACATGGCACGGGTCGTGTTAGCTTGGGCACGGGCCGTGTTGTGTCAGGTGACACGGCTTGCTATCAGAGACACGGGGCGTGCGATCAAGACTCTTGTCAGGAGGATCTTCGGGTGCGGCACGAGGCGTGCTAGCTTGGGCACAGGGCGTGCCAAACTTGGAAAATCTAGAACTTTGATACTTTTCTTCGGTTTTTTTATCATAATCAGTTCCTTTTGTATTTTCCACACTCTTAAACCTGAAAAACTAAAAAGAAAACAAAAGAGACTTGTTATGATGTTAGTGACTCAAATTTCTGCCGTTTTGTGAGAGATATTTGTTATAAAAGTATGTATAATTTGAGGGTTGTCATTCATCTCGTCTTCGGACTCCCCCGTGGTGTCCGACCCCTTCCGGTGCTCCCATCTTAACATCACTTGATTTAGAACATCTCAAAGCCGCTTGACCTTACGGTCTAGAATAGCAACAATTCTCTCTACATAATTCAACTTTTCATCCACCACTATGTCATCTAGTGATACATAGGTTATCTCATCCGCCAAACACTTTCTTAGGTTAGACACATGAAATGTGTCATGAATGCCATGAATTTCCTCGGGAAGCTCCAGCTTATAAGCGACCTTGCCCACTTTCTCAATGACCTTAAAAGGTCCGATAAACCTTGGGCTCAACTTACCCTATTTCTATATCTGATCACCCCTTTCCATGGGGAACCTTTAACAACACATGATCTCAGCGTAGGATTTTTGTCTATCTTGAGCAGCCTTCTAACGTGCTCGAGCTATGTCAATCTTTTCAGTAGTGACTTTCACAATCTCCTTGTAAGTTCTCTTTGACCTACTTCTCCCTAACACAATGGGGTTCGACACTTCCTACCATACAACATCTTGTATGGAGCCATGAGCCATGCCAATACTTTCATGATAGCTGTTATTGTATGCAAATTCCACCAAATGCAACTATTTAGCCCAACTGCCCCCGTAGTCTAGGACACATGCCCTCAACATATCCTCGATGATCGAATCATCCGCTCACTCTACCCGTCTAGTCTGAGGATGATATGCGGTACTAAAATGAGATCGAGCTACGCCATATCTCCTCAGTAATAACTTCTGCCAGAACCGCGACGTAAAACACGTATCCCTATTAGAAGTTACTCAACACCGGAACACCATGCAATGATACAATCTCTTCTTACAAAAACATCTCGGATAAAGCTTTTGAGACACTAGATTCACTAATGGGCATAAAAGCTGGGCACTTTTATGTTAATTCCATCCACAATGCATCCAGTCTTCTTTGCCATTTCTGGCAAGCTAGTGAGCAGGTCCATAGTGATGTGCTCCCGCTTCCACACGGGTATGTCAAGCGACTGCAATTTCCCATATGGATTTTAATGCTTCGCCTTAGTCTTGCAAGAAAGTCATACATTTGTTCACATATTTGACAATATCTCGCTTCATTCCTAGCCACCAATAATCGCATTTCAAGTCATGATACATCTTAGTAGCCCCTAGGTGAATTTAGTAACAAGATTTATTGGAACTTGTTTAGCAACAAATCTTTCACCCCATACGTATTAGGAATTCATAGTCGATCGAATCGGTATTTTAGGCCGTGTTCACCATCAACTAGGTCCTTTACCGCCCCTTTTATTAGTTCTTTCCTCCAATTCTCCTCTTTTACCGCTTCCACTTAGGCATTCTTGACTGTATCGAGTATACTCGATGTCACAAAAAACTTCATGTATTTCACTCTTATAGGAGCCAAATCCCCCTTCTTACTTATGGCATCTGTTAGAGCATATTCCTATGCTACATCGTGTCTCGTGTATTGTATCTAGATCTGAGCTGTCTATGTGAGTCTTTAGGCCTGCGTACCAAGGTCCGTACTAGTTGGTACTGAGCCAACATACCAATGGTACGTTGGTTGGTATGCTGGACTTAATGGTTACTATAAATAGTTCGTGTTAGAGAGAGTTAGGGAGTTCTGTGAGTTCCATCATTCTTAACTGTGTGTATCCAGAGTGTTTCTGTCTCTAGCATTGTAACCCTCTTAGTGAAATCAATTAAGTCAAGCTTTATTTACCTTGTTGTAATCGTTGTGACTGAATCATGCAGTAGTAAGGTCCTTCCAGGTACTTACAAGTGTTATCAGAGCAATCCAGGTTGCTCTACTGCTGTGATTTGGCCATTTTCGAAATTCTTGTGAGAGAAAATTTGGATTTGAGTCATTTTTATCAAATTTCCCCAATTATTAGTGATTCGGATGTCAAAAATGATTTCTAAAGCTTCCTAGAGTGTTTTCGCACATCTTTGTTGCAATTTCCAGTCTAAAAAGTCAAAAATTCAAAAAAGTAGTGGATTTCATCATGGTACGCTGCTGGTACGCCGGATGAGTTTCTTGGTACGCTGTATTATCCACTGGTATGCTAGGCAATCTTCATAGATTTCTGGTACGCTGGTTATTGGTACGGAACACAATCTTCATCCGTGGTACGCGAGAGTTATTTACTGGTAAGCTGGCAGTTACACCGTACTAAGTTGGTACGCTGCTAGATCTGGTACGCTGATTTTTCTGGTCCGTTTCTTGGTACGTTGGTTTTTTGGTACGTTGGTGGTACGTTGACCTTTGTTGGTTCGGAAGTCGACATTTGGTACGCTAAGGGTGGTTTTGGTACACTGACAGAATAGTTGTGTTCACTAAAACTGACGTAACTTGAGAACCGTTAAGAGTTACGGGAGCTAATACTAGCCAAAACGACCATCTCGATGAGATCTACATTTTTACTCGCCTAACGGCTAGTACCATCCGGTTTGACCCCCAAAATCCGCTTCTAAGACCTTCGTTTTTTAGTTTGAAGTTTTCACATTCGATATTTAACTTCAAAATGGGCAATTTTCAAGCATTTTCAGCTGCTCAAAATTTTATGCAAACCATGATGAACTATGATAATGAGATAGGAACAACTCAGAAGGTTCCTAAGTTGTTAAGATTGGAGGATTATCACAATTGGAAGAAACAATTTGAATCATACATCTTTTCTCAAGATGTAGATTGTTGGATTCCGATTGAAAAAAAGAATATGAGTATCCGATGATAAGTCCTAGAAAGCCAAAGATGATTAGTGATTTTGATTTTGATGAAAGGAAATTGTTTGCAAGAGAGAATAAAACTTATAGCTTTCTTACAATGGCTTTAACCAAGGATTTGATGCATCAATTTAAGAATTACACAACTTCTAAGGAATTGTGGGATGCTATTACCGAAAGATGTGAGGGTAATGAGCAATATAAGAAGACCCGAAAGAAAGTTTTAAAAAAGGAATTTGATAATTTTAGACATTGCGAGAATGAGAAATTTTCAGACTTGATTGCAAGATTTTCACATTTAATAAACGAACTTGAAGTTGTGCAAGTTACGAAAGTGAATGATGAATTAAAAGAGAAGTTTCTGGAAGCTTTACCTGATAAATGGGAGAATTATGTTATTATGTTGACAAATGATCCAAGCTACTCAGGATGGACATTCAATCAATTATCAAGCAAATTACAGGCTCGAGGAATGGAAATGATTATGAAAAAGTAAGCAAGTTCTTCTATTTAAAATCCTGAATTATACTTTGGAGAGAATTCTGCCACAGTCAATGCTAAAGCTAAGTTAAGTGTTGGCTCAACTATAAATCCTGCTCCAACACCTCTTTTTGCTGGAAAATCTAAAAATTCTGGTTGTTCACCAGGTTGCAATTTTACTATTCTTGATAAGTCAACGAACAATTCTATTCTTGTTCAAACAGCAGAAGATTTAGCTGCATTGTTCTCTGTTTTCATGTCATCTTCTTCTGGGTCAATTTTTAGTCAAATCGGTCAATCTGGTTTGTTTGCCGACGACTTAACTCAGATGGATGATGATTAGTTGCATAAGTTAGTTTTGGATTGGCAGTTTGCTATGTTAGTTGAACGAGGAAGACGATTTATGAAAAAACATGGCAAGAAATCTATTAATCATGGAGAAAAACTTGGTTTAGATAAGTCGAAGCTTAAATGTTACAAATGTTCCATGTTAGTACATTTTGCTCGTGAGTGCAATCAATCGTCATCTGCACCGAGTACTTCGGATAAGCATGATCACAATAAAGAAGTTGAAGCTATGATATCTCAAACTGAAGAATGTTATGATTGGTCTAAAGACTTTCCCGTTGAATCTGCGTTTATAGCCACACTGCAAGTTGAATCAAGTGATTCTGATTCTGAAGTTATTGGTTATGAGTCAACGTGTGAATTTTGTGCTCAAAGGGATAGAAAAATTCGGGAACTGGTTCAAGAAATAGAAGGTTTGATTGTTGAAAGGAAAAAGAAGGAAGAAGAATTAGAAATTTATAAGGAGAAGAGTGAAGTTTCTGATAAGATGTTTAAGGCAAATGAAAAGTTGCTAAAAGAAAAGAGTGTGTTGATGGAAGAGTTTGTAGGGCATAAGAAAAAATTAGATGAGATGATTGTTGAAGACAAAGAACAAATTTTGAAGTTACAAAAATTGAATTTGCAGAGTTGTTTAAAAAGGCTGAAAAGTGGGAGAACGAAGCAAAAGATGTTATTGGAGATTTTGATGCTTTGTTTAACAAGTCAAAAGCTAGATTGGATTCACTTCAGCAATCATATGATGAACTTCAGAAAGTTCATGATGAAGTTACTGCTAAGGAGAATGATCGTCAAGTGGAACAATAATTACTTGATAAAGTCACAAGCTTGACACAAGATAAGAAATTGTTAACAAGGAATGTTGAGATATATAAAGGGCAGGTGGATAAAGTGACACAAGAAGTGTATGATGCCCATGATCAGATGAGACAAGAAAAATTTTTGTTCAACAGAGCTTCAGAACAATTAATTGATTCAGAAAAAGCGTTGGGTGAAGCACATAAGAAAATATCTGATTTAAATGTTGAGGTGTTATATCTAAAGCGGCAGTTGAATAATCTGAAGAATTCACATTCATTCACAAGCTACTTGTGCAATGATGAGAATTTCAAGAAAGTGTTTGGAAATGAAGAATACAATCTGATTCTACATCCGGTTATTCAATCTGATCATTTAGCTGATCTGAATTCTTCTGATGCGAATGGTGATTATTCTAAATTTGTTTCTGAGAAATCTAAGAAGAAGAAATCAAAGTTATCAAATAAGAAAGTGGAGAAGGAGGAAAGTTTGGTTGATAAATCTGCTTCTAAGTTTGTTTCTGATGTTTTTATTTCAGAGGAAGGAGTTATTTTAGTTGGGAAACAAGTTGTAAAAGCTGAACAGCAGTTGAATGAAGAAAAAGTTGTTGTTAAGTTGGTAGAAGCTAACAAATTAAAGGATATTAAAGCTTCATTCACTCATGCTGCTAAAGCTAGTTCTTCAAGCTCTCAAGTTGATCTATCAAAGCTACCAGGTTACAAAGGTTTCGGTTTGGGTAATGGGGGTAAGAAATTTCAAAAGAATGTCAAGAAGAACATGCCCAAGAAGACTCCAAAGGAGAAGAAAGGTACCAGTCTCGAACAAATCTATCATTTGGCCCAGGTATTCATTTCTACCATGGAGAAAGGATTCGGGGGAAAACAAAAGAAGAAGGATTCATCTGAAGGTTCTCCGAAAGAATTTTCATCATCTGGATCGAATTCAACAATCGAAGTCCTACTTCCAAATGGGTTCATGCCAATAGGTTTCAAGTTTTTGATGATCATTCTGATAATTTTGAATCTGATGATATGTGTCATCTAGTTCAGGACAAACAAGTACCAAAACGATCATATCGTTTGTGTTATCAATGTCGCCGAAAGGGACATATGGCACAGGATTGTCCTGAAACTATCAAAAGACCATTTTCTAATAAATCTGCCACACTTATGGATGAATCAGGCAGATTTTTTTACTGAGTCCCCACCTTCCAAAACTAATTCTAAAACGAAACAATTTTTCAAATTTGATTGTAGTGTTGGTGGTTCATCACCGGGTGATGACTCTGTTAAAAATGAGAAAGCAAAAATGCAGTGGTGACCTAAAGTGGTCAGCCTGGCTGCAAATGATTTTGTTGAAGACACTGGTTGACCAGAAGCTGTGTACTTCGGGTCATTTGAATACTAATTATTTAAATCCAGTGTGCAGGTTTCTTCAAGAAGACCTGTCGGTGATTGTGGAGTTCAAGCTTCAAGCAGATACTGATAGTGGAGTTTCCTGCGTAACTTAAATTGAATTCTTCATATTACAAAATTGACAGTGTTTTTTTCTGAAAGCTAAAACTAAAAGGTATCGGTATCGATTGGTCAATTTTCTTTCTTTTACATTCCGTGTGTAGTTTAGGGGGAGAAAATTGAAAAACCAAAAATAGTGTCTTTGTGTTTTTGTTAAAATGGAAAATTCAAAAATAGAGTTTTCATTTAAGGGAGAGAAAAACGGAAAATACAAAAAACATTGAAAAACAGAAAAATACAAAAAACATTGAAAAATGAGAAATTGTATCCGATGATTGGGAAATGATGGTACATTGACTTACGTTTCTGACTCGTGGATAAATTAGATGAAAAATCCATAAGATCATTGTTCGATGTGCTTGGTAGGCTCAGCATTAAATCAGAAAGTATTCCAATGTGATATACATTAAATACTTGTGCTTGACCAAGTGGACAACATCTTGACGCGTATTTCAAGATATCAAAAAAAGATATGTGAAAAAGAAAATGAGAAATCACTGTGTAAACATGTGTTCATTTTGCAAAGATTTAAACTTGTTTGATTTTCTTTATTTTGTCAAACGATCGGTCTTTCTTTGCGTATCGAAAGATCGACCTGATTGTTGTTCGTTTGATGTTCTGCTATATTTTCTTTAGTGTTTCGTATAACTCATCGGACATTCTCTGCGTGTACGGGAGTACCGACCTGATTGTTGTTGGGTTATACAATTTCAACTTGTTTTGTTTTCTTATTTTGTTAAATCCGAGGCCTTATCTACGTATCGAAAGATCGACCTTAAGGTAGACGATTTAACGTTCTTATTTCCTTTTGTATGGAACACAGTTGACTATATCATGTATACAATCACTATGTGATAAATCACAAGTGAAATCACAAAATTTGATAAGCAAAGCATATCTGAGTATGTCTGATAGTGTGGGGTACACTGGTCAATGCAAATTTAATCAATACAATAACATATCCAGATGTTAAGAGTATGATTGTGCCTAAGTTTAAGATGGACAAATTATACTAGTAATCGACATGACTTGTGTGCTAAAGTAATTGAAATTGAAGTGTAGTTCATCATGTCATGATCAATGTGATCTCAAGTTGTGATCTTTCTCGCAAAAGACAAAAATAGTATCTGTTTCTGTATTGCATTTATTTTTCATATCTGAAAAATCTAAAAAAATAAAATTAGGTGTGTTTAAGCATAAACTTAGAAAAATCAAAAAGATTTTCGGTGTGTTTTGATGTAAAGTTTCAAAAAGCCAAAAAGATTTTGTTTCTTTTTTGTTTTCAACCGATCGATACAAGATACAAAATTATGATTTCAAATCTATATCTTGGATTCTCAAAGAGAAGTTTTACACCAAGATTAAATTAATTTTCAAAAGAAAAAGAAAGCGGCGTTTCTGTCTTCTGAAATTGCAGGTTCTGTGTGACAAGACTCGAGCATGGTGAAAGGGGGAGTTTGTAATATCTTTCACAAGTGAATCTTGAAGTTTAAAGATTGTTCAAGAATGATCCAGCCATGCAAGGTCTATTTCTGGAAAGACTTCAAGTTGAAGATCAGATGCAGCGACGCTGAAGATTGAAGACTGAAGTTTAGTTAGTTAGATAGATAGATAGATACATTACACGTTAAGGGGGAGTTTCTAAGAGCATATTCCTATGCTACATCGTGTCTCGTGTATTGTATCTAGATCTGAGCTGTCTATGTGAGTCTTTAGGTCTACGTACCAAGGTCCGTACTAGTTGGTACGGAGCCAACATACCAATGGTACGTTGGTTGGTACGCTGGACTTAATGGTTACTATAAATAGTTCGTGTTAGAGAGAGTTAGGGAGTTCTGTGAGTTCCATCCTTCTTAATTGTCTGTATCCAGAGTGTTTCTCTCTCTAGCATTGTAACCTCTTAGTGAAATCAATAAAGCCAAGCTTTATTTGCATTGTTGTAATCGTTGTGACCGAATCATGCAGTAGTAAGGTCCTTTCAGGTACTTACAGCATCCGCCACCATGTTAGCTTTCCAAGGATGATAATGTACTTCACAATCATAATCCTTGATAAGCTGTAGCCATCTCCTCTGTCTCATATTTAACTCCTTCTGGTCGAAGAAGTATTTCAGGTATTTGTGGTCGGTATAAATGATGCACTTAACCCCATATAGGTAGTGCCGCCAAATTTTCAAAGCAAAGACCACCGCCGCTAACTCAAGATCATGAGTATGATACTTAGCCACATGAGTATTCAATTGTCTAGAGGCATAAGCAATTACCTTTCCCCCATTGCATAAGTACGCACCCGAGGCCAAGGTAAGAAGCATCCGAATACACCACCAAATCTTCTGTGCCCTTCGGTAAGGTCAATTCCAGAGCGCGCGTCAATCTTTCCTTTAAGATTCTAAAGGACTCTTCCTGCTCTTTTCCCCAATCAAAATTTACATCCTTCCAAGTTAGCTTGGTTAAAGGCGAGGCTATCTTTGAGAAATCTTGTATGAATCTCCTATAATAACCCACCAAACCCAAGAAACTATGAATCTCCGTCAAGCGTCTTGGTATACTCCACCTTGTTATCGCTTCAATCTTGGAGGGATCCACCTGGACACCTTTAGAGCTGATTACGTGCCCCAAAAATTGCACCTCTCTTAGCCAAAACGGGCACTTTGAAAATTTTGCATACAACTTTTATCATCTTAAAGTTTCCAACAGTTCACATACGTATTATGCGTGCTCCTCCTCACTCTTCGAATACACCAGTATATCGTCAATAAAGACGATAACTGACCTATATGATATAGGCCTACACACGCGGTTCATAAGATCCATGAAAGCCGCGGTGCATTGGTCAACCCGAAGGACATAACCAAAAATTTGTAGTGTCCATAACGAGGTCAAAATGTCGTCTTCGGTACATCTTCCTCTTTCAGCTTCAACTGATGATAGCCCGATCTTAAGCCAATCTTGGAAAACCAACTGGCTCCTTGTAATTGATCAAATAGATCATCAATTCGGGGCAACGGGTACCGATTCATTACCGTCAACTTATTCAGTTCTTTGTAGTCTATGCACATCCTTAGAATACTATCCTTCTTTCTGACAAAGGAAACCGGTGCTTCCCAAGGGGATACACTTGGTCGGATGAACCCCTTGTCGAGTAGTTCTTGTAAACTGATTCATCAACTCTTGCATTTCCGAAGGAGCCAATCGATAGGGAGCCTTTGCAACTATCTTAGCCCCGGGTATTAGCTCGATACGGAACTCCACCTCCCTATCCGGTGGAACACTGGGTAGGTCTTCCGGAAACAAATCAGTCTACTACCGGACTATTGGTACCTCTTCCATCTTCTTATTTTCAGCGGTAGTATCCACCACGTAAGCGAGGAACAATTTACACCCGTGTTGGATGTACTTTCTAGCTTCCATTGCCGAGCATAGCAAAGTCTTATTCTTCCTTTCTCCTTGAACTTGAAAATTATGTCCACTTAGTGATACTAGTTGTATCACCTTGCGACGACAATCTACATTGGCTTGGTATTTCGATAACCAATCCATCTCGACTATTACTTTGAACTCCCCCATTAGGATGGGTATAAGATCAATTCCCCTATTTTCACCTCTTCTTCTTCTATAAATATTTTTTTGCGATTGCGACATACATCAAAAACTACCACACTTTTGCTATCAACTATTTCAACCTCTAAGGGTACATGCAACTTATTAGTAACAAAGGATGGATGACGAGTAAGGTCGAGTGAAACAAATGACATACTCGCCCCCGTATCAAACAACACATAGACAGGAATGGAATTAACAAGGAATATACCTGTCACCACCCTTGGATCTACTTTCCCCTCTTCCACGGTCAATTAGTAAGACCTTCCTTTAGCCTTAGGGATCTCCACTCTTGTTCCACATGAACTTCCCCCCAGATTCATACCCAGTCATTCACTCTTCTTGTGGCCCGATTGACCACAATTATAACACAACTTAGTAGGACTGGGACACTGAGCATACCCATGTCCCATCTTTCCACAGTTATAGCATGCCTTTGTCTTCAGAAAACATTCCCCTTTGTGCATTCGACCACAATGTTGGCACCCCGAGGCCCGCCACTTTTTGTTTCTTATTAGGTGTGGCGCTGCTTTCAATTCCCCTATTTTCACCTCTTTCAACTTGCCTCTTGATTTCCATCTCCCTTTCACGAGTAGCATTTATCAATTCTTCAAGGGTTAGGCATTTAGAGGCATTTATGAATTCTCTAAAATCCACGTGTAACATGCTATTTAACCAGTGAATTTTCTATCTTTCAATTCGTAGCTCATCTTTGTAAAACTTCACCCGGTAAAGGAAGAAGCCTATCACCTCCGCAATTGTTTACCCCTTCTTTTGACGAAACTGGGAAAGTTTGTCTTGCAATTTTTTTACCTCCGATTGAGGGCTATGGTGAGTTTCAAACAACTCCTTGAATTGGCCCTAATCCATAGCACTAATCACTTCTCTCCCCTTTCTAACCTTCATCATATCCCACCAATCCTTTGCTCGCGCCCGTAGTTGACCGGTAGCCAACATTACCTGATCCCTTAGAAGATGACTAGTAAAAAGAGGGAGTTTGCTCGCCATAAAGTCTTTAAACGTTGTTTTGGTCAAAAACTGCCTAAGCATTTAGTTGATCAAACTTTGTAAGTGAGGTAGAGTGTTTGATGTAAACAGAGATGAAAATGTAAATTTGGAGATTGACACGAGGATGTAACACGGGAAAAATCCAGGAATCCTTGAGTATCCTCAAGGAGCCTAGCAAAAAACCTCGGGAGCCGGCTTAAAGTGCCTGCTGCCTCAAACTTTTATATAATCGAAAATTGTTCAAGTACAATGAGTGTGAGCTGGTATTCTAAGTGTTACAGAGGATTGCCAGAACGTAAAATTGTGTGTGTGTGTGCCTATAGCTCGATACACATATATAAGATTACAACAAAAACTAATTTCCTAAAAACTAGCAACTAACTCCACATTCCCTCATAGCCGTTTGAAGTCCACTTAGTCCACATTTCTGTTAGTTGACCGAGTCTTTAGGACACGTGATTCATGTTGGAATTTACATGCGAATAACAAACAAAAGGGGAAAAGCAATCGTTAGCGAGTGCTTGCGAGCTGATGCGAGCTGATGTGAGCTGCTCAAGATCTCCTGCAATCCGGTACCAACAATTGCCCCCATATTTTTGACGGATGGCGCATGCAAGCCAGCTGCCAAAAATTTGAAATATTTTCATACTTATCTACAGAACAATGATGATAAAGTAGAGCATTAATCGGCCCAACTTCCAAGCGAATCTCTCGTTGGAATTTTCTTTTATAACCCCATCTTCTCCTCATTGTTTCGCACATCTCTTCCTCGACAAAACCCTAGAGCTTCTCCGATCCACAAGTCAGTTCTCGTCTCTTCTTTCTTCAACTTTATCGATCACGGGGAAGAAAATACTTCGATCCTCGGCCACTGTCTTCGACAATGTGGCCGATGAATTTACTGACCAGGGACTCCTCCCGGCGACGGAGGAGGAAACCTGCAACTTCAACGATTGAAGGATCGAGATGTTGCAGCGATCCTCAAGCTTTCCTGCTGAGGCTGAATTTCGTCCGTACGACCCATCTTTGAAGGCCGGTCATATTTCTAACGAGTGGGTCTGCTTTCTCTACTACCCCTTCCTCCTTGGTATGACATTCCCTTTTCCGGCTTTAGTTAACGAGTTTTTCTCAGTCACCCATCTTGCCTATTCCCATGTCATGCCCATGATATGGCGAATTCTTTTCTCCCTCCATCACCTGAACCAAACCCGCAATTTGAACATCGGGGTCGCTGAAATCTGCAAGGTGTATCGGCTGGGTACTCATGGCAACAACAGATTCGTCCTGAAAACTAGAACCGGAGAAGCCCAGATGATCCCGAGGGTTTCTCACAATGACCACGATTGGAGACGTCAATTCTTCTTTGTCAAAAGGAGTAGTCTAGTTGGTTGCAAGAACCTTCCTACCCAATGGGTTGTCAGGGGTAGGAAGAGTTTTTTGTGATGCTTTGATTCTGTAAACTCTTCAATTTCTTTGACTGATATGTTTGTTCTTTGTCTTCGCAGCTCCCAAGTTTGAAGCTTTAATCAAGCCTGCTCGAGATTCTTCCAAGAAGCTCCAGGAACTTTACAGCATCCCGATTGCAGAAAGAAGCTGCCTGCCCGAAGGCCTTTCAAGTGCTCGAACCATCTCCCAGCAATCTCACAGTCCCTCAAGGACCATGTCAGCAGGTACTTGAATGTATTTGCCTTTAATTTCCTTTGAGCTGAGTCATATTGTTTAAAACTGATCTTGGTTTAATTTTGATGAAGCTCCAGGCTCTGCTTCGAACTTCTCTTTCCGGGACTTGAAATCTCTAATCGCAAAGAAGGAGAAGAGTGAGGATACCAGCAGCAAAGCACCTCAGGAAGTTTCGATCCCCAAGTTTAAGCCTCCCAGCACTCGCTCCAAGACCTCATTCGCCAAGAAGCGCAAAGTCTCCGACACTACCATCAATGTGGATAGTTTTGATGGTCTACCTCCTGTCGCAGCAGCCAACAAGTTGCTCTCACTGCAAGCTGTGGTGAACATTGTAAGTATAGTTTAATAATAGAGAAGTATGTTAGAATTATAGTTAGAATACTTCCCTTGTTGATTCTGATCCATTTTGACTTGGTGCAGGGTATTGACAAGCTGAGCCACGAACTCATTGAGCTGGAGGGCAAGTTGGAAGCAGCTGAGTAGAAGCTCGAGTCCTCTGAGCTTAAACTTGATGAAGCCTTGCTCCGCATCGAGCAGATGGGTAAGATAGCTGCCAGCAAGAACCGCTACCACAAGATGCAGCTCAAGGAGCAAGAAGCTGCCGCTGCCGAAGCCTTGAACCTGGCCGATCAAAATGCCAAGTCTTCAGCTGCCATCAGCGTGCTTGAATGCATGATTGAGATGGCCAAAAGTGCGTAGGTCGAAGGTTTCACTCCAGAGAGCTGGCTAGTCAAAGATTGGGAGGTGAGCCTTAAAAGGCTGATGGTTAAGAGGGATGCAGCTGCTGGGAAGGTGGCTAAGGAGACTGCGCCAGAGGTCATGGTGGCAGACAGGGAAGCTGGTGGCGAGAAGGACAAGGGCAAGGGAAAGGAGGTGGCGGCTGGTGAGAAGGAAGTGGGTGATGAAGGCAATCTTGACTAGGTCGGAGCCCACATTTTTTGGTTGTTCTGTTTGGTGGTTGATGTTTTTAAGACAATGGTTGTGGTGAAACAATGATACTTTAACTTTTGGGAGCTTGGATGGAGGGACCTCGAGTTTCAAGGCGAAGTCCAAGCTCCTTAGACAATATGGTTGGCCTCAGGTGGAGGGATCTTGGGTTCCAAGACGAAGCCTGGGGTCAACTTCTTTAATTACCTATTTTAGAATATTCCAACCATTGAGATAGTCAAGATCCTTGAGGATCCTTTAAGAATCCTTAAGATAGACTTGGTGAAATCCTGATAAAACTAAGAATAAATCTCGTGTACTTAGGAACGAATTAAACAGGGGGGTCAAACCCATCTTAGTCCTTTGAGGTATAAAATGCCTGATAAGTCTTGGGTCTAAGCCAACTGGGGTCCAGCCCTTAAAACTTGAGAGACACGAAAGTGCCTAAACCTTAGTTAATGTGGAAACATTAAAAACCTTTGTTAAACTGAGGTCAAGCTCAAAAAATACTTGGGACTAAGCCAACTGGGGTCAAGCCCATAAACTTGAGAGACACGAAAGTGCCTAAACCTTAGTTGACATGAAAATGCCAAAAACCTTAGGATCGTTTTGGGATGACACGTCTGCCACCCATCTTTGAGATGCACTCTATGGCCAACAGTGATGAAATTATCAGCCACCCGTGGATGTACTGGTCACACCACCTTGAACCATAGGCGACCACCGTGTGCTCCTGGCGAGGGTCTTGCGCTCCAGGCGATTCCCATTAGTGAACGAGAAGGTGAAAATCTCCTAAACCTTTGATCGCATTCAGAATGCTTTAGACTTAGAAGAGGTGATCAGCCTCTAGCTTATGACAGGATGCTTGGAACTTCTACGAAACACTCCAGGCTTGGTGAGGGGTGGGTGTTAGCTTGGCTAACACCCCTCCAATGCCTAAGTCAGTAATCATTCCACAAAAATAATAATATGAAATCGAAATAAGAACCAAAGTCATACCTGAGGTTTTCGAAGCTTAAACAAGGATTCTTGGAGATGCTTAGAGGATCCAGATGGCACTTACATAAAATATGCTTTTAGATAAATTGTGTTCCATGCTCTTGGGAGTAGCTCACCTTCCATAGTAGACAATATATATGCACCCTTTCTAGCTTCTGAATCAATCAAGTAAGGACCCTCCCACTTAGGTGCAAGTTTCCCATCAGCCGGATTGGTAGTATTCTGAAAAGCTTTTCTTAGTACCAAGTCTCCTACTTGAAACCTTCTGATTCTGAGATTCCTATTATATGACTTGGCCATCCTTTGCTGGTATGCTGCCATTCTAAATTTCGCGAGGTCTCTGATTTCAGCGATTGTTTCAAGATCTTCAAATAGCTCCTGCTTATTGGCTTCAAAATCCTGGCAGCTTGTTCTAGCAGTCGGCATTACCATTTCAGTGGGAATCACTGCTTCTGAACCAAACACCAAGGAGAATGGTGTTCGACCAGTAGCATTCTTGGAAGTTGTTCTGTCAGCCCACAATACGAAAGGTAGCCCTTCAGCCCATTTCCCCTTTTTGGCTCCTAGCTTCTTCTTAAGATTATTGATGATGATCTTATTACTTGATTCTGCTTGACCATTAGCTTGTGGATGTACAGGAGTTGAAGTTACCATCTTGATGCCCCATGCTTCACAAAAACCAGTTGTTCTCCTGGCGATAAACTGAGACCCATTATCGCATACTATTTCTGATGGGATTCCAAATATTGTTAGGATATTCCTTTTAATGAAGGAGATCACCTCCTTTTCTCTAACTTGAACAAATGCTTTAGCTTCAATCCACTTAGAGAAATAGTCCGTCATAGCCAACATGAAGACCTTTCCTCCAGGTGCTGTAGGAAGCTTACCAACTATGTCCATCCCCCATTTCATGAACGGCCATGGAGATGATATTGAATGGAGCGGCTCAGCGGGCTGATGGAGGATATTGTCGTGCCGCTGACATGCATCACACTTCTGAACAAAAGCCATCGCATCCTTCTTCATAGTAGGCCAGTAGTATCCTGTCCTTAATACTTTGGAAAATAATGACCTGCCCCCAGTGTGATTGCCACAATCTCCTTCATGAATATCCTGAAGTACTGCTTGTGCTTCGGGTTGCTCCAAGCATCTCAAGTACGGACCTGCAAGAGATTTCTTGTATAAGATGCCATTTATTATTGAATACATGATTACCTTTGTTTGGAAAATTCTGGGGTTCTCGTTTTTGGGAATTTCTCCTTCTAGGATGAACTTCTTGATTGGATATGTCCAGGATCCTTGAGGATCCTGTGAATCCACCATTTCTTGATCTTTATCTGCTGTGATGTCATTAACCTCCTTTCCTTCAATTACTGGGGTCAGGATGTGAGTTATGGGAATCTTGACACCTTCTGGGATCCTCAGAGATGATGCTAAGTTTGCCAAAGCATCAGCTTCTGCGTTCTCCTCTCTAGGTACCTGTGATATGCTGCAATTTTCAAAAGATAATGCTAATTGTTTTACAAGGTCTAGATATTTGGTTAGCCTTTCGCCTTTCGCTGCATAGGATCCATTGAACAGGTTAGTTAATAACAAGGAATCAATAAAAACTTGAATATGTTGGATACCCATATCTTTAGCGAGTTGTAATCCTGCAATTAAAGCCTCATATTCGGCTTCATTATTAGTAGCCTTGAATTCACAATGAATAGATAGAGGAATAATGTCCCCCTGTGGTGATTTTAGTAGCACACCCAATCCTGTTCCTCTAAAGTTAGATGCTCCATCTGTGTACAATATCCAGCTGCCTGAAGCTTCTTCGAGCTGCTTGACCTATAGTTCAACTTTCGGCAGTATGTCGCTGCTGAAATCAGCCACAAAGTCTACAAGGGCTTGTGACTTGACCGCTGTTCTGGGCTCATATATGATGTCATAGGCACTTAATTTAACTGCCCATTTCGCCATTCTTCCTGAAATTTATGGTTTTCTTAAGACACACTTAATAGGATAGTTAGTTTTTACATAAATAACATGAGTTTCGAAGTAATGCCTTAACTTTTGAGAAGCCATGACGAGAGCTAAAATCAATTTTTTTTAAATAAGAATACCTGGTTTCAGCATCTAAAAATGTTTTGCTTACATAGTATACTGGATGCTGTTGTCCTTCATGATCTTTCACAAGCACGACACTTACCGAGCTGCCTGAAACTGCTAGGTAGAGAGATAGTGTGTAGGATCGTTATTAGTTAGAGTTAAACTAAAACAAAAGCCCTTTACTTGCAAATATAACCCTGCGGAATTAAAGTTATATTTCACTTTACTTAAGCGATATTTAGTTCTTGTGTATAATGTAAAAGCTTGATTTGCATAAGATAGTAACAACGAAGTAACAAATACTCGACACTATTTGCATTAACTCAAAGCTACACTATTACAAGTTGTTCAAGAACAGATGATGTTCGTGATTGTGTAAACTATGAGCTAACTAAGCTATATATAGTGCTGATGAGATCAATAACAGCCATTGATCTCATGCGATCTAATCTAGACCGTAAACAATAAAGTCAAATACAAACTACCAAAAGAATAAACATCTACATTTGGAATATCTTGCGTGTTGGCAGCAACATACTACTTTAGGAGAGCGGCTTGAATCAGATATAGAAGCATACGAGAAGCTTTTGCAGGATTAGACTTGCTGAAAAGACATCTCAGGAAAAGTCCGGTGGAACTCATTATCTGGTGGATAATCGAGTTCACCCGGAATATTCGCTAAAGGACAAAACTGCTTCTTTCCGCTTAAACTGCCAGTTCCGCTTGAAGTGAGAATTTCGCTTCCACTTCAACTTCAGCCGGAACATAACAAAATTGGCATTCAGCTGGAAATCTTCCAAGCGCAATATTCCTTACAATCTCCCCCTAAGCTGATGTTATCAAATTCCAATGTTTATCTTCAAAAATTAACTTGTACCCAAAAAATCTTCTACTTAACCTACTTGTCCGTGGTTTTGATGTTGGCATCTAGATTTTGAGAAAGCTCTTTAGAATTTGTTTTGGTCACCTTCACATACTTAAAAGATTCCCAATCCATTTCACTCCATTCTTCTTGAACAGAAATGGACTCATGAACTGTGAAGGTTCCATCAGCTCTATAAACATAGAATAGCTTCTCTTCTTCTTCCCAATCGATAAATCTTATTTCAATGACAGGCTCTTCTTCTCCTCCTGCTGAATCATCATCTAAACTACTCCTGTAGAGCATTCCATAGTTCAGCACAGTTGGCTCAATGAGAAGCCT
>JBCNJP010000025.1:59924803-59975254 GCA_039602395.1 Deinandra increscens subsp. villosa
TTAATTAATTAACTAAGGAAAATTGGAATTAAATAATCCAAGTTATTGGGTATTGGCGGATAATAATCCAAGTTCCAATATTGGCCTACAATAATCCCAATCATTTGGGTCTTGGAATTCATTGGGCCGCCGTTAATTTTTCACTAACTCCGTTAGTTGTGTGCTGACGTGGCACATGCCACGTCAGCAAGTATGATGCCACATCACCTGCCACGTCAGCAAAAATGATGCCACATCACCTGCCACGTCAGCAAGTACTAGCGGAGTTAGTGAAAAATTAACGGTGGCCCAATGAATTCCAAGACCCAAATAATTGGGATTATTGTAGGCCAATATTGGAACTCGGATTATTATCCGCCAATACCCAATAACTTGGATTATTTAATTCCAATTTTCCATTAACTAATTGAATTAATTGTACGTAGGACATGATCAATTCCGCGCACAATACATCGCAGAAACAATCTACTCCATCAAACTCATCTTAGAGGTCGGCCGATAAGGTACGGATTTGAAACAGTTCTGAATTTGAGTTGATCTGGAAGATTCAACTTCATCTGGATGAACATGCGTCTCTAGTTATAGTTCATCCGGATAGTTAGAGTTCATTAGGATAGTTAGAGTTCCTCAGGATAGGTAAGGTTCATCAGGATAGTAAAAAGTTCATCAGGATAGTTAGAGTTCATCGGGATAGTTAGAGTTGATCCGGAACATTCTAGTTCATCTGGATGAACATGCGTCTCTAGTTATAGTTCACCGTGTTGGTTATAGCTAGTTCATCCGGATAGTTAAAGTTCACCATACAGTAGCGAAGTAACCATTAAGCATGAATTTACCGTTAATCACGTTGGCGTCGTTGCAAGCTTCTCCTTGACCCATAACGAAGGCACGACCTCTACCATAGCCACCATTACCGTTTCCACCATTACCATTCCCACCGTTACCATTTCTGTTGCCCGGATTTCCACCGTTGCCATTGTTACCATTCCCTTGTCTGCGTAATTGCGGGCAATCTTTCCTCATGTGGCCTTGCGCACCACATTCATAACAGCCACGGGCTCCACCATTGTTGTTGTTCTGATTGTTTCCTTGCCCGTTGCGGTTGTTTCCGTTTCCCCTGTTGTTGTTATTTCCTCCTTGGTTCTGACCGTTGTTGTTTAACCTTTGCAAGTTGGTCCAGCAGTTGTTGGCCTCATGCCCCGGTTTCCCACATCTTCCACACTCCAGACCTTTGCTACACATACCATTGTGGTGTTTCCCGCACTTGTTACAAAACGGGGCTTTACCCTTGTAGTTTCCATTCCCGCCTTGGCGGTTGTTACTTCCACTGTTGCTGCCACTGTTGAAATTGGACCTTGTGTTGTCAGGTCGCTTGTTCTGATATTGGGAGTTAGAGGATCTCCCAGATTGATTCCCAACAGTTTGATTGTTCACAGATGTTGCTGGAGCTTCTTCTTCAGTCTTACGCTTGCCACTTAAGGCAGTCTTCACAGTGGTCTTTGCGGGTAGAGTACCCCTCTCGATTTCCTGATCGGTTAACTTATGAGCCAAACGGATGGCTTGCTGCACGGTTGTTGGGTTGCTAGCTGTCACCAAGCTCTTGATTTGGGGTGCGAGACCCTCCAGATAACGCTCAACGCGTTTAAATTCAGCATCAACCATTGTTGGGCATAGTACCGCGTACTCGTGGTAACGCGCAGTGTATTCCTCAATTTCCGACCCAGACATCTTGGAGTTCAAAAACTCTCCTTCCAGCTTCTTGACTTGATCCCGAGGGCAATACTCCTCCATAATCAGTTCTTTAAACGCTTCCCATTCCATGTCATTAGCCGCATTTAACCCAATCATCTGGATTTCGGCATTCCACCAGGAGAGAGCAGCTCCCTCGAAGGTACCAGTCGCATATTTCACTTTGTTCACAGCAGGGCAGTTGCACATAGAGAAGACCTTCTCAGACTTCTCGATCCACCTGAGGAGTCCTACCGCTCCTTCCTCGCCGGAAAACGTCATCGGCTTGCAGTCCATGAAGGACTTAAACGTGCAGTGATGGAGGTTTCCTGATGCATAAATAGTTCGGGTTTTAAGTTTAAACAAGTCAAAATATAATCGCTTTGTGCCTTAACCGGCATAATAATTACCCTGCGCGGCGAATGCAGCTTGGGCGGCTGCCACTGCGGCTTGCACGTGTTCGTTTATCATAGCTTGCAGTTGTGCAGGTGTCAGGTTAATGTTGTTCCTTCCGTGTCCTCTTCCAGGCATTTTCTGGACAGTTAAAGTAGCCAGTGTTCAGTCACAGTTATACTCTATACATATCCCATAATATGTATATTAACAATTTCCCGTTATCCCACTATTAGTCCAGAAAAAATTTTCGTGCAAAATTGAGGCGTCGTCGGAGAATCGTCGTAAGTCGTAAGTACTATCGTCGAAAGTCGGCTTTCCCATAAAAGTCACCGTCGGCGTAGTCATCGTAGTAGAAATCAGGACGTAGCGTGTAGCATCGTTTCGTTGTCGCTTTCCCCTGGAATAGTGTGCGTATTAGCGTTCGCATTTCGTATTCGTGTGTGCAATTTTCCTAAGGTTTTCCGTTAGACTTACTTAGACACGGTCTATATATACATTTATATATATATATATATATATATATATATATATACATATGAAGTATTTACTTACACAGCAGAGTGAGTATCCCAGGTTGGCACGTAAAAATTTTGTTTTGGGAATTTGTTTGTTCGTTTGTAACTAAGGTTTCAAGTTGCAGTTTCCAAATCGTTTTTCAAAAATGATTCCAGTTCTCTGCAACTTATGGCTCTGATACCAATCTGTCACACCCCCAAATTAACCACTAACGGAGTTTATACCGTTAAGGGGTGCGAGCAAACCAGGACCACAACCATTAGTTACAAATACTAAACGAATCAGAGTAAAGTCCAAACATTCATCATAAAACAGTTTAAAAGTTTGCAGCGGAAAAGAAACATGAGTATCTTAGCACTAACCACGTGCTTAAATTACAAAACATAATTTGTTGTTCAATTCCCAAATTTAAGTTCAAAAGAAATAAGTAACTTCGGGTGCCATGCCAACCTCCGGTGGATACTCCTCAGCGATCTGCAAAAGTGAAAACCACACAAGTGTCAACCTAACGGTTGGTGAGTTCACAGCGGGCATGTCATGCAGCGGCCCAGTCTCATAAGCGTATGTACCAACATATAAATAAGTAGTAGTTTTGCAAAACAATGCCAAGTGCTGAATTATCGAGATATGCACTAGTTAAGTAAAGATTAAAGCGGTCAACCGATATCGCGGGTAGCTAATCCGGTTTCCATGCACTAAGGAAGTTCGTACCAAAGCTGACGTAACAGAGTTCGGCATTTGCCGATGGTTTGTGCCTCCAGTTGTGTTCCTCGTGGGACCCACAACTAAAATAGGCTGATATTGATCTCCGTTCGGCCTCCAACCGGTTGGCTACACATTTGTGTACCGCGGAGCAGGGTTTGTCAAACCCTCAGTAGATCTACCCAACATCCCCTCGCTTTGCAAATTAATGGTAGTAAATTGTTGAGGACTTTTAAGTTTTAAGGCATCCTTAGAAATCATGTGATATCATTTGGTTTAGACTTTAACCTACACTAGTCATATTGAGTGTAATCGAGACACTGATGAATATGCAAAGTGTTACACTCGGGCAGCAGCTGAGATTGTAGCCAAGGAACTATGGTATGATCCAGCAACAGTAAATGTGTCAAAGAAGTTCCGGATGTGAAGACAGTCTAATGCTAAAGCCTAGGGGAAGATTGTAGAGACCTAGAAAATGAGGCTTTTGCATTAGATGATTTTGGGCTTGTTTAATACTTGTGGGATAGTATAACTATGTAATTGGGCTAACTTTTGTGTGGGTTTGGATCCGATTTTAGTAGGATGCGCTTGGGGATTTCGAAAATTACTAAGGAGATTGACTTGTTTACCAAGTCAATCTCACCTATATATAGAAAATATTGTAATCAATTTAGGGTTGCTTGGTTTTTTGGTGTTTTGGTGATTATCGAAATTCTCCTTAGAGATTTTGATCAAGGTGTACGCAATCAACAGTGATCAATACAAGTGTTTTCTTCTAATCGATTTGTCTTTTCTAGTTAATTCTACTTTTCGATTATTACTTTTCATTGTTTCTTGAATCAACTAGCGAAAACCGGATTCCGCACGGTTTTACTAGTCCAGATATCGCGTGAGGGTTTAAATTGATCCTTACACAAAGCATGGCTGATAGGCTCAAACTCAGCAACGAAATCTCCCCATTCAAAACATGAGGTTTGATTGGTAACAGCAGCAACCACATTCTGGTGGTTTTGACTTCCGGTTGGATTTGGTGGAGTAGGGTGAGGACCAGAGTTATTACCAGAATTGTTGTTGCTTCCTCCATGATTTTTCACTTGGACATGACCCTGGTTCTGTCCTTCTCTTTTTGGTTGAGAGCACTCCCTTGCGAAGTGACCAAGTTGGTGACAGTTATTGTCACACCCCCAATTAACCACTAACGGAGTTTATACCGTTAAGGGGTGCGAGCAAACCAGGACCACAACCATTAGTTACAAATACTAAACGAACCAGAGTAAAGTCCAAACATTCATCATAAAACAGTTAAAAAGTTTGCAGCGGAAAAGAAACATGAGTTTCTTAGCACTAACCACGTGCTTAAATTACAAAACATAATTTGTTGTTCAATTCCCAAATTTAAGTTCAAAAGAAGTAAGTAACTTCGGGTGCCATGCCAACCTCCGGTGGATACTTCTCAGCGATCTGCAAAAGTGAAAACCACACAAGTGTCAACCTAATGGTTGGTGAGTTCACAGCGGGCATGTCATGCAGCGGCCCAGTCTCATAAGCGTATGTACCAACATATAAATAAGTAGTAGTTTTGCAAAACAATACTAAGTGCTGAATTATCAGATATGCACTAGTTAAGTAAAGATTAAAGCGGTCAACCGATATCGCGGGTAGCTAATTCGGTTTCCATGCACTAAGGAAGTTCGTACCAAAGCTGACGTAACAGAGTTCGGCATTTGCCGATGGTTTGTGCATCCAGTTGTGTTCCTCGTGGGACCCACAACTAAAATAGGCTGATATTGATCTCCGTTCGGCCTCCAACCGGTTGGCTACACATTTGTGTACCGCGGAGCAGGGTTTGTCAAACCCTCAGTAGATCTACCCAACATCCCCTCGCTTTGCAAATTAATGGTACTAAATTGTTGAGGACTTTTAAGTTTTAAGGCATCCTTAGAAATCATGTGATATCATTTGGTTTAGACTTTAACCTACACTAGTCATATTAAAACCGTTTTATTCAGGATTTCATTTGAAATCCTAAAAGAGTTTAAGTGTCAAAATGGTTGTTCCGGATTTCATTTGAAATCCCAAATGAGTTTAAGTATTAAATAGTTGGTAGCGGATTTCATTTGAAACCCCAAGGATGGACAGTTGCAAGTGTTTTCCATAGAACACTCCAAATTCCATAACAGATATCCCATTTGGCAATACCTCAAAATGTCAGCGTTGTTTTCCGTTAAGTAAATTCGTTGTGACCCAAACGGGCTCACAGTTAAAGGGTTAGTGAAACTCACCTTAGGTTGCTCAGCTTACACTTCAAATAATCCAATTACGATTGCTAACGAAGACCTAATAATCACATTAAGGTCTTAGGTGTTAGGTTGTGTCTAAACTTTAACTACGTCACTATGGCCCATAACATAGCACGTTGGAACTACGACTCGACATACCGACACACGATACCGATGGTTGATCATAAACGAGGGTTCACATCATTCAGAAATGAAAACATGTTTCATTATTGCATAATCATGTAAGTCGTGGCATAACATTCAAATAAGTTGCACAAGTTTGGGTTTTGGGTCTGGCAAAGTTTCGCTACACAGTTTCGCTAGCTAGTTTCGCTCGAAACTGATGACACAGTTTCGCTAGCATAGATTCGCTCGAAACTGGTTTGAACTTTCGTTCATAAAAGGCACAGTTTCGCTAGATAGTTTCGCTCGAAACTGATGACACAGTTTCGCTATCTAGTTTCGCTCGAAACTGATTTGAACTTTCGTTCAGGAGTCTATGGTTGTTTCGCTCGGTAGTTTCGTTCGAGCAATACACTTAGTTTCACAGGCGACACTATAGTTTCGTTGTATAGTGTCGTTGGATGAATATTCAAATAGTTTGCGAAACTACAGTTTCGCCTAACGAATCTGTCAGTTTCGCTAGTCGCAGAAAACTCGTAAATTTGACAAAAAATCATTCTAACAGCTTCCATACTTCATATAATTCAGTATCTAGCATGCATAAACATTTACCAACATTAAACAAGCAAATTTAACACCTTAAACATGGATTTTCACCATCAAATCTCCAAGAACACTTTTAAGCATAAAATGACCTAACTAGCATGGATCTTCATTATGGCATGATTTTACACGTAAAGTTTCAGACTTTATGCTAGATCTAACATTCCTAAGCATCATATCAGAAGATCAAACGATTCCATGAAGATTTGGTCATGCTTTTTAAGAAAACACATAGAAATGCAAGGAAATGGTTTTGGGGACTCACGGTTTGATCTCGGATCCGAATGGATGAGTTCACCAGCTGAGATGACGGTGGTTCTCGTCTGGCTTGGTGGTTCACAGCTGGAATCCGACGAGAGAGAGAGAGAATGGGAGTGTGTGTGTGTGTTTTTGTGTGATGTATGTAAAATGGGAGTAATTAGGGTTTTATTTTACTTAAATACTAAGGCCTTGGTGGGCTTTCATTGGGATTTGGGCCCCAATGATTAGTCCATCATTAGCCCATGATTAACATGTATGCATACACTCTAATTACTCGATTAATCATTAAACTAGGCAATTTAAACAATTTATCACATAATCAAGAATTTACAATTTGTCATGCTATTAATAATACTAAATCATGCGTTTAAATCACATTGCACATAATGACAATAAATAAATAAACACATAACACATATGGACGGGTTCAGTGATCAACCAAAGGTCGTGGACGTATTCGGCCTAGTTAAGCCTTAGTTACTAAGTTAACACTCATAACGTAACTAACGGAGATTGTCTAACGGAAGTTAACCTTGGAATTCTCGGATGTCACAGTTATAGCACTTCACTTTGCTTTTGTCAAGGCCTATGTGAGCACCTTTTGCTCCCTTGTAGGTTCTACCAGTTCTTTTGTAAAACCTTTGAGCTCTAACAGACACCATAGCAAGTTGAGTCATTATATCCATTTCCTCCAAATCATCAGCACCTATACACTCAAGATCTTCTGGTATGAAGCCTTGGTAAGAGTCAGTTGCTACATGAGCATTGTGAGAGTTTTCAAACGTGTTTGAAAAACTTTCTTGACACCTTGGTGTCTCAGGGAAACTGACAATAAGTGACTGATATGATGATGAATTTAAATACCCTTGACTGTTAAAATCAGTAGTTACTAGTGTAGATGACAACAGATGAGTTGACTCAGAAGATGAGTTTTGTTTAAGATCTTGTTCCATTTCATAGGCACTGAGTATGCCATGAAGTTCACTGAGTCTCATGTTTTTCAAGTTCTTGCATTCCCTGATGCTCACTATGTAAACTGTCCACACAGAAGGCAGGGAACGTAGGAACTTTCTGTTTACATCTACCTGGTCTAGTTTTACGTCTACCTTTTGGAGTTCATCAAGCAAAGAAACAAATCTTAAGTACTGGTTTGTCATTGTGTCACCAGATTTGAAAGTAAAGTTTTCATACTTCTGTTTTAAAACATCTTTCTTGTTTTCTTTTACTTCACTGGTTCCTTCATACATTTCACTAAAGGCATTCCACAGGTCAAATGCAGTTTTATATCCTTTAAACCCACTTAAGATGGAGTTAGGAAGTGCAGCCTGTAGAGTCCAATATTCCTTATGGTCAAATTCGAGAGCAGTATAGTCAGATTCAACATATTTTTCTAGTGGTTTAGGTATTTTTACTTCTGCATCATCAGTAGATGAAACCATGGGTGAGTAAGGTCTTTCAGTAAAAGATTTCCAAATACGGCGGTCCAAAATCCTAACAAAACCTTCCATCCTGAGTTTTCAGGTACCAAAGTCATCAGGAGTGAACATTGGTGGTTTGTTGGAAGAACCATTTGGACAACTTAGACTAAAATCACTTATTTTAAAAATCTTTTGAAAGAAGAAACAGCAAGGCTTGTAAAGTAAGCAAGTAAAGTATCAACTTTGAAGCACTGAAAGTCTTCAAAGTGAGAGCCAAAGCTCTGATACCACTTGTAGGATCGTAATTAGTTAGAGTTAAACTAAAACAAAAGCCCTTTACTTGCAAATATAACCCTGCGGAATTAAAGTTATATTTCACTTTACTTAAGCGATATTTAGTTCTTGTGTATAATGTAAAAGTTTGATTTGCATAAGATAGTAACAACGAAGTAACAAATACTCGGCACTATTTGCATTAACTCAAAGCGACACTATTACAAGTTGTTCAAAAACAGATGATGTTCGTGATTGTGTAAACTATGAGCTAACTAAGCTATATATAGTGCTGATGAGATCAATAACAGCCATTGATCTCATGCGATCTAATCTAGACCGTAAACAATAAAGTCAAATACAAACTACCAAAAGAATAAACATCGACATTTGGAATATCTTGCGTGTTGGCAGCAACATACTACTTTAGGAGAGCGGATTGAATCAGATATAGAAGCATACGAGAAGCTTTTGCAAGATTAGACTTGCTAAAAAGACATCTCAGGAAAAGTCCGGTTGAACTCACTTTTTGGTGGATAATCGAGTTCACCCGGAATATTCGCTAAAGGACAAAACTGCTTCTTTCCGCATGAACTGCCAGTTCCGCTTGAAGTGAGAATTCCGCTTCAACTTCAACTTCAGCCGGAACATAACAAAATTGGCATTCAGCCGGAAATCTTCCAAGCGCAATATTCCTTACATAGTGGTTCGCCTTTAACTAGTTGCATTAGAAGTGGAGCAGATGATAAACATCCTTTCAGGAAGCTCAAAGCTGCTTCATGCTTCTCATCCCATTCGAACTCTTTGTTCTTCTTCAATATGTCATAGAACTCTTTGCTCTTCTCGGATGATCTTGATATGAATCTGTTAAGTGCTGCTACTCTTCCGGTTAATCTTTGAACTTCCTTAACATTTGTTGGAGACTTCAAGTTTATGATTGCTTGGATCTGTTCGGGGCTGGCCTCTATCCCTCTTTCAGTAACCATGAAGCCCAAGAACTTGCCGGCTCTTACTCCAAAATGGCACTTGGAAGGATTCAATTTCATGTTGAACTAATCCAAGATATTGAAAGCAGCTTCAAGATCTCTAGGATGGTCCTTTGCTTTCTTCGACTTTACTACCATATCATCTATGTACACCTCCATGGTGTCCCCTAGTTTGTCTTTAAACATCATGTTGACTAGCCTTTGGTATGTGGCACCTTCATTTCGTAAACCAAAAGGCATTGCAATATAACAATGAATACCTATGGGCGTCATGAAGGCCGTATCATCCTGATCTGATGGTTCCATTTTAATTTGTTGAAAGCCCGAAGATGCGTCCATGAAAGTTAGCATCTCATGTCCAGAAGTTGCGTCCACCATAGAATTGATGTGTGGTAGAGGAAATGGATCTTTTGGGCAGGCCTTGTTTAGGTCTGTGTAATCCACACATACTCTCCACTTACCATTTTTCTTCTGGACTACCACCACATTAGCTAGCCATCGAGGATATTTAACTTCTCTAATCATTTTTGACTTGAGCAGCATGTCAACTTCTTCTTGGATTATGATGTTTCTCTCAGGAGCGAACTTCCTTCTTTTCTGATGTATGGGCCTAAAAGATTCATCTATACCAAGTTTATGAGTAATAATATCTTTAGATATACCTGTCATGTCTTCATGTTTCCATGCAAACGTTGTGATTCTGGATTTCAAGAGGCTCACGAGCTGCTCCTCAATATCTTCAGGGATATTGGTTCCTACCAGCACTTTGATTTCAGGATCTTCAGGATTTAGTTGAATTTCTTTGATTTTCGATTCCTTTGTCATCTGAATTCTTCGTGCCGATTTCTTTAATTGCTATGCTGGCTTGGGTTTGATGGTGTTCTTCATAGCCGAAGTGTAGCAGTCTTTGGCTTCTTGTTGATCACTCAGTATTCTTACAACTCCCTAGGATTTTCTTTGATTTTCGATTCCTTTGTCATCTGAATTCTTCGTGCCGATTTCTTTAATTGCTATGCTGGCTTGGGTTTGATGGTGTTCTTCATAGCCGAAGTGTAGCAGTCTTTGGCTTCTTGTTGATCACTCAGTATTCTTACAACTCCCTAGGATGTGGGAAGCTTCACACATTGATGATAGGTAGATGGAACCGCTTTCATATCATGGATCCATAGCCTTCCCAAGATCACATTGCAACAAGGAAGGGAGTCAATTACGCAGAATTTCTACATGGAGTTGACTCCTTCAATGTAAACAGGAAGTCTGATGTCTCCAACCGTATGCTTGGTTTCTCCGCTGAATCCTACTAACACCGAGGATCTTGGAATGATTTCTTCTTCTAGAATGCTCATCTTTTTAAGCACGTCTAATTGGATGATGTTAACCGAACTGCCATTGTCTATCAGGATCCTACGAACATAATGGTTAGCAATACATAATGTTATTACCAGCCTGTCGTGATGAGGATCCTGGATGTCCAGCTTATCAGTTTCATTTAAAGAGATGACTTTGTCTTTAGTCAATATCGCGTTCTTCTTTGGCCGACTGCCTTGATCCATCTTGGCCTCTCTAGCATGTCTCTTTGCTGATGAGAAAGAGGCTCCACATATGTCAGATCCTCCCGATATGAAGTTTATCACTTTGGCATCTGCTGGTGGTGATGGCGCTCTTTTGGGCAGCTCAGCAGCATCTTGAGTCTTGCTTTTCTTTCTGCCAAATAGCTCTTTGAGGTGCCCCTTACTGAGCAGGTAACTGATTTCTCTGCGAAGAGCTATGCAGTCATCCGTTAAGTACCCAAAGTCTTCGTGGTAGGCACACCATTTAGACTTATCTTTCCAGGATCCTTGCTTCTCAGACTTCCTTGGCCATCTGGCTTTATCACCTAGATCCTGCAAGGCACATAACAAGCCACCTACGTAAACCGAAAAACAATAATCAGATACCTTTGGGAAATCTTCTTCGTCTTCTTCATCTTCAATAGCATTGATTCTTTGGTTATCATTTTAATAATATGGTTTAGACCGATGTTGTTTTCCAAGAGATCCCGTTCTTTTGCTCAAGGATTCAGATCTTCGCACTTCATTTCTTTTTTGAATTTTCTTGTCATCTTCTAGTCTGATGAATCTCAATGCTCTTGTTCTGACTTCGTCTAGATTTCTGCATGGGGTCATAACAAGGTCATCATAAAAGAGAGAGTCTCTTCTAAGTCCCATCTTGAAAGCCTCTACGGAAGCTGCCATATCTAAATTGGGGATATCTAGAGCTTCTCGACCAAATCTGGCCACATAATCCCTCAGGGATTCGTCAGGCTTCTGGACTATTCTGTATAAGTCACCTATGAGCTTCTCAAAGCTTCTGCTACAAGAAAACTGATTATTAAACATGTTAACTAAATGTGGAAATGAAGTGATAGTATTAGGGAGAATACTGAGCAACCATTTTAAGGCTGGTCCTGTTAGGGTTGAGCCGAATCCTTTGCAAAGGCAAGCTTCCTTGATGTTGACTGGAATAGGGTTGATTTCCATCCGCTCCCTGTACTGTGCCACGTGCTCCTCAGGATCTGTGGTTCCATCGTAGAGTTTCATGTTGGGAGTCTGGAATCTTTTTGGGATTTCCACGTCACAAATGGGCCATGCAAATCTGGAAACTCTGTGGCTGCCTACAGGCACTTCAGGAATTGGACGGATAACACCAGGGACACTTGAGATCATGTCTTTCAGTTTTTGGAGTTCCCTGGCTATAGTCGGGTCGATACCTGCATGCTGCATAGCTTCATGGTTAGGGTTAGCATATGAACTGTCAAAGTTGTTACGAGTATGGAGGTTTTGAGGATGGATCCGGGCTCCATATCCAGCATTTCTAAGGATAGTCGGCTCAGTTGTGGTCTCCACTTGCATAGGGATGAAGTCTCCTTCGTGCATCTCTTGAGATGGATTTGGAAATACACCTGCAGAGATAGAGGGATTAGAAAATAAGGATCCTTGGGGATCCCGAGCGGCTCGGTAGCGGCTTGAAAAATCTGGAAACGTCTGAGTCGAAGATCCTTGGCCTGCGTGAGTAATGCGTGCTCCTGGCTGTTGACCCCAAGGATCTTGAGAGTTATGAGTTGCGAACTGCTGAGACTGAGATCTGGGGGTAGCTGTGCGGCTGCTGATCTGAGAATCCGGGTGGCTGCTGGCTTTCGAAGTCTCTGAAGTAGGATTTTGGTGGCTCTTTGGAATAGAATCCGAAATATTCCACATCTATCACTCCGGAAGTGTTTTGATGCTGAGAGCCTGAAAAACCTGAAGCAGCAGCCGTCACAAGACCAGACTTTGAGGCGGCAGAGGACCTTGGATTCTGTTTTGGCTGCTCCGATATTTCAGGAGAGTCAAAGATGAATGCTTTGGGCATTAAGGCACTGATTTCCTCCACTGGTCTCTTTTATTTCTTTAATTTCGTGATCTCCTTCATCATTTTCTCATTGGTTTTGGCTTGCTCATCCACGTGAGTCTTCATTTGCCTGATCAAAACATACAAATCGTTATTAGAAATAGCAGGGTCAGTAGGCATACCTTGTGACCCAGTAAAAGTGGGATATTCCATTTTCTTAGCATCGGCCTTAACCGTTTTCTTCGGCATTAGGGGAAGACCGGTGCTAACAAGTGGTTTAGTGGATGAAATAGAAGTCGAAGTACTCTTCGGTTGGCTAGACATTTTCAAGAATCGGTTATAGGAAGAAGATAAAGGCTCTTAATTGAACTCAAACACCGTTTTCCCCACGGTGGGCGCCAAATTGTTTTGGTCAAAAACTGCCTAAGCAATTAGTTGATCAAACTTTGTAAGTGAGGTAGAGTGTTTGATGTAAACAAAGATGAAAATGTAAATTTGGAGATTGACACGAGGATGTAACGAGGGAAAAATCCAGGAATCCTTGAGTATCCTTAAGGAGCCTAGCAAAAAACCTCGGGAGCCGGCTTAAAGTGCCTGTTGCCTCAAACTTTTATATAATCGAAAATTGTTCAAGTACAATGAGTGTGAGCTGGTATTCTAAGTGTTACAGAGGATTGCCAGAACGTAGAATTGTGTGTGTGTGCCTATAGCTCGATACACATATATAAGATTACAAACAAAACCTAATTTCCTAAAAACTAGCAACTAACTCCACGTTCCCTCATAGCCGTTTGAAGTCCACTTAGTCCACGTTTCTGTTAGTTGACCGAGCCTTTAGGACACGTGATTCATGTTGGAATTAACCTGCGAATAACAAACAAAAGGGGAAAAGCAATCGTTAGCGAAGAAATATAATTCAGGATCCTTACAGCGAAGTGCTTGCGAGCTGATGCGAGCTGCTCAAGATCTCCTGAAATCCGGTACCAACATACGTATGTTTCACTTTTTCTTTCGTTGCATTCTCCTCTCCCTTTAATTAATTCTTTAAGGCTTTAAACCTTTTATCCAATAGCTCCATCGGAGTTTCTTCCATCTTACCCACGTGGAGCCATAAACTGGCATCCACAAAGGTCTCAACCTCGATCATCAGACACAATCTTCTTGACTTCCGCCAGCATGGCTTCCGTGAAAGCCCCACCTTGATCATCTTCATTCACCGTTGCAATTGAAAGTTTACAATAGGTTAGCATCATCTTAACAAATCTATACTTGTTATGTTGAAACAAAATTTAACGTAACTATCCAGTTGTTATTATAAGTAGACTATTCACCCCCTCTTATTTAATTTAATCTTACCCTTTTCTTGTGAATATCACAATCGAGGTTTTTCAACATTCTTACATCTTGTTCGCACCTCTTAGGCTAACCCGATGTTATTATTACATCTTCACACTTGGACATGATGCTTTCAGCATCACCCCTCGTGTTTGAATTCATCCCCTCTTTCACATTCTTACTTAGTTGGCATACATCGTGCACATTCAGACTCATGCTTGTTAACATAATGTCCATAATATTATAATGGAAACAACACTAAATTACTTACCCGGTCACATGATTGAGCCTTGAACCGAACACTACTTCCATCCCCCGAGCACTTGGTTTGAGTTCAAGTGTCCCCACAACACTTCAATCCCTCAAACCTTGGCTCTGATACCAACTTGTATCGTTTCATTACCTTTTTGATCGAGTTTTAGAATATAGAAAGTTGACCCAGAAAATTTTCTTACAACGGGTCCATACTTGACCATAATTATCATTAACACCCACTTAATCGTTGGTTCAACCATCAAGGGAATAATATATCAGAGTACACAGTTTTGAGTAAACAAAATAGAAAGACAAATGTCTCCATCAAAAACTCCCCTGTTAGTGTTCGGTTCGTCATCCAATTTCTCAATCCGGACCTGTTCTCATCCCATCCCTGGTACCTATCATCATTTACTAGTAACGTGTTAGTAAATAATGATCTTTCAATGAATTTCATACAGCTGATAGCATTAAACAAGCAAAATAATGAAAAACATGAAACTGCCCAGTTAGGCGTATCGCATAAAACTATCTTTGTTCAAGGCGATATGCTTTCCATTTCATGTGTATCGCTTACAGCTACCACCTCTCCAAGCGATACGCTTGGAGAGGAAATTCCAGGGATCCAGCCGAATTTTGGCTAGTCCATACTTAGCCAAAATTTTGAGACTTTTCCTAGTTTTCCCAAAATCATCCCCAAACCCTTTCATGCATTCAAACCAACTTCTATAAGGACAGAAACATTACTATCTTCTATCTTTACCTTCGTATCAATGGATCAAATGTTTTGAAATAGTTTTACCGATTGCCAACCCGTTTGACCCATTAGAAAATATTTAGCATAAAGTCTCATAACAACTCTTACCCATCTTTCGTTAACCTTTTCCTAGCACACATTAGATCATTTTAGTTTCCATTTTCACCCAAATGGTGCTCCTCCTTACCCTACGGGTCAAGGTTCCATCTTAGTTCGTACTTAACAAATTGTTAATTACTATCTTACCCGAAGGTTTGTTTGTAGGATCAAAATCCTCCTCCTTACCCCTACGGGTTATATATCCTCATCTTCCATTTTCCCTAACGCGTCAAGGTTCTATCTTAGTTCGTACTTGACAAATGTTGATGTTCAATCAACTCATATCACTTTCATTTATGGTATTCTCATACTATAAGTAAGCATAGCAATATGGAATCATGAAGGATTATTCGTGAAATAATAAACATTCTACTCATCCTACGTTACCTCAAGCGTTTGACTTTTGGCGTTCCCTTCACGTTGGTGGCTTGAGCTTCCACTGGTTTCATCTGTATTGTCACGATTATTAGCTAACCATGAGTATTCACAAAACCAACATTCCACTAACACATTCAATTCAATGCCAGGTGTTGCCACACTTGGCTTTCCTATCTTTTCTTCTAGCATTTAACAATTTCACATGATGGACATCAAAAGTCTAGCTTTTATGGACATCTATCATATCCAAATACACAATCACATTCATATCTCATGGCACAACAAGTTTAGCATAAGAAAACACGTTAACCTTCCACTATTTTTTTCACCTTTGCATTTTGTCGAACACCTAATGTGCACAATTGATATGGCTACTATCATGTATCATTCCTCCTTTCTAACTTGACCCATCTTGTTCATACATACACAATTTTCCATATTTCATGAACAATCTACAAACCTTTCATGGAAATCACAGCTTATATGCGTCACAACCAATTTCAATTTACCCTCCCCCACTAGATTTTGATTTCTATGTGATGGGTCATAACCCCCATCACAAACTTGCTAGAACACACATAATTTTGAACATGCAAGGTGAATCTAAGCTTAATCCATACACAAAACCACACATACCACATAACTTCTATATCAATTTCATCTATATAATAAGTTCATGATTTCACCTACTATGAAGAACACTTATTAGATGAAGATAAACAGAAATTGATGAGGGAAACGGGGTCTAGACCTCCCCGTTACTCAAATTCCAGCCCCCTCTTCTCACAATTTCACTATAACACACGGATTGTGGTGGATTTGGATCAAGAACCTGGTTTCGTCCCTCTTTCTTCTCTCTAGTCGCGAATCAGATCTGGGGACTAATCCCCCAGATTTTTTTTTGTTTTGTTATTAATCCACATGTTCATATTTAGCCCCTCTATTGTACAAAATTCTTTTTATTTCTTGCCTAACCTTTATGTTTTCACTTAAACCACTCCCCCTCAACTCTAATTGCATTTATTAGCTATTAAGACATAATTTAGTAGCTAACAACAAGATTCTTGATAAATTGACCGGGTTTTTATTTAACCAATCTTACCCGACCTTTCTACAATACGTGAAATAAATTAAATAATCATTAAAAATAATAAAAACGATTCGGAATGTTACATGTGGAATGACTGAACCATCCACTATTGTTGCATTGCCAGCACCGGTCCTGAGCAGGATGATGATGGTTACATCGGGCACAGAGAGGATGAGTCCCCGTATAAGGTTTCTTGGCAGGTGGTGCAACAGGATCCCATTAAGCAACATAGGTGGCAGGGATAGCAGGTGCTGCAGGAGTAGCAATAGAATCAAAGTTTTCTGCCCTTTCACTTATTTTCATTGACTTTAGTTGTAGAGGTTCGACTTTAGAATCTTTTTCGACCGCAGACTCGGCCTTATCAGAAACTAACTCCTTTTTAAAACTCCTTCTTTTTAGAGTACCAGTCCTCACATGATTATCAGTTAGACGAGCAGCGAGGCGAGTGGCACTCTCGAGGGTCATAGGGTTGCTTGCCCAAACGGAATCCTAGATAAGCATAGGCAGCCCACCAATATACCTCTCAATAGCCCTGAATTCAGGAGTGATAATTTCGAGCACAAAGATTTTCAGCTCATAAAACCGATCAGTGTACACCTGATTTTCCCCACTATCTTGCTTCGGGGCCTGGAATTCATCCTCAAGTTTCTTTATTTTGTTGTGAGGACAAGACTTTTCGTTCAACAATTCCTTGAGCTTGGCCCAAGATAGAGCTAGGGCTTCATCAGACCCGTGAATCCTCTTCTGACCATTCCACCAGGTGAGAGCTTTTTAAGTCAAGGTGCTGGTGGCTCATGGAACCTTAAGCTGATCTAGACAATCACTATTAATGAAGGTATATTCCATCCCCTTAAACCATTAAAGCAGACCAATAGGGCCCTCAGTGCAATTAAACTGATGAGGGTTGCATATTGAAATGCTTGAAGAAACAAGCAACAACAGCAGCAACATTAGCAAGATTAGCATTTAGACCCTGCTGGATTTGCACTACAATGTTAGGGATAACCTCAGCCATCTGCTTGGTGATTACCGAGGCCATTTTTCGGCCGCTATCTCCATTTCGACGTCCCTTTAAATGAATTGACATGCTGAGGAGAAAGATAAACATTAATGAGAAAAATAAGGATGTGATTGATAATCAAATTTTTGAGGGTGTAATTGTTAAGTGTAAAATATGTGTGTTAGTGAGCCGGGATATAGTGCAACTCGGATCACAGTTTATCGAAAGAATTTTAAACATAACCGTACGCAAAATCACGAAATCGAGCAATTGAAATAAAACACATCAGAGTGGTTCTCATTTCCTGATTGGGTAACTACAACCGGGACTAATCAGCTTAAAATCTTAGTGGTAGAGACATGCTTTGGCCTAATAGGTTTCAACACTCTCATCTGGGCGTCCTAGATGAGCGTCCGGGTCCGTCGAAAGATTCGGATTTATACGCAATGCTTTTCTAGAAAAAGACCCCGACTACCGGTGCTTCCACCTTTCCAATTACTACATGTCTACCACTAAAACCGTAACTCTGAGTAGATTAGAAAATCGCGAAAAATCACATTTTTTTTCTAAATGGTGCGTAAGACACCATTTTCTAAGGAAGAGGCTAGAAATCCTTAGTGATTCGTGTTCAAGTGTGTGCTGACTAATAGGAAACAAGACAATTGAATGAAATTGGCAACAATTAAAAAGAATTTAATTGGACAAAATAAGCATATAGGCATACTATGCATGAGGCACTCATGCATGACACCTAAGGCGTAAGTCTAGGTCAAGCAAGTTCTAGTAACCTAGATCCCTGTAGTCGTGGCTCTGATACCAATCTGTCACACCCTATCCGACGGTGGAATATGGCGAGGTGCGTTGATTGTCCAGAAGCTCACAATACTAATTAAAATGTTGCGGTATTCTTAATTATGCCCATATCATAGCATAACACAAAACATAGTTCAAGCATGATTCAGGAATTACAATCCAAATAAAACATCCATAATAATCATAATAAGTCTTTGTTTTTATTTAAAGGTCTCTTTAAGTCCATTCAACCTACGGTGATGGTAACTAAAATCAAGCGGCATTACCTGCAACATATAGAACATACGAATAAACTAAAAATAGTTGGTGAGTAATAATAGGTTTAATTGTATCGTTCAAAACATACGTTCATGAGTTATAGAATAAATCAGTAGCATAAAAAATAAGTATAAAAGTGAGCGTAATCTAACCCTTGACAATTAGGCGTCCAATCACCCGACGCCAATACCAGGCAGGCTAGGTGGGCTTCTCAGGCCAATAGATCTATTATTGACACCCCGCCGGTTTTACTATTAATAATTTTGCTTATCGTTCATCGTTCAATCGTTTAATTGTTCATCATTCAGTCGAAAATTCACACAAGTTTAAATGCAGATATCGAACATAGAATACACATGTAAAATAATCGTTTTAGAATTTTGGATACTTGTACTTGTTGCACCCTAAAAACATTAAAGTAAAAATGGGCTATCAAAACTCACATGATAATAGTGTCGTGACTCGAGAATATCAAGGATATCGGATAGAGAGTCAAGCCCAAAGATCACCTTAATGATCGATCGCGATGGAACAAAATAAGTAACTAAATATATGAATAAAATCTATTATTCAATACAACATTGCAGGCATGTGTGATTTCACGACTCATTGGTGATCGGATAGGATGATACGTACGTCACGGGTTATTCCTAAAATACTAAGGATATGATTTATTTATTCTCATGATGGTCAAAATATATATTTTCCTATTTTCACAAAAGGCAACAATTATGACAGCCTTCCTATCCTAGGTCACAAAATATACATGGATTCAAATAATTAGGAATCTAATACTAAATTTAATAATATATATGTTTCTCATGGCAAAACCCTAGATCCATATCAACATGCCATTTTAATCACATGAATCTAACTTAAATCTAACTTTAACATGACTTTTCACATGATCATATAGCATCATACTTTAGATCTATACAACATTTTTCATGACTAATTTCTAGATCTAATTATCTACACATCATCATCATGGAATTTTGACCATAAAGTATTTTCCTTTAGTATGATTAAGAATTTTCAACATCAAGTATTCTAACTTAATCATGGATATTGTCTAGATCCAAACTTTTATCATCATAGACCATGATAAGAAAAACAAAAAGGAACATACTTAGGAGTAATTATGATAACATTCCTATCCTAGGTCACAAAATTTACATGGTATCAAATAATTAGGAATCTAATACCAGATTTAATAATATATAAGTTTTCTTATGGCAAAACCCTAGATCCATATCAACATGTCATTATAAACACATGAATCCAACATAAATCTAACTTTAATATGACATTTCACATGATCATATAGCATCATCCTTTAGATCTATATAACATTTTTCATGACTAATTTGTAGATCTAATTTTCAACACATCATCATCATGGAATTTTAACCATAAAGTATTTTCCTTTAGTAAGATTAACAATTTCCAACATCAAATATTCTAACCAAATCATGGATATTGTCTAGTTCCAACTTTTATCATCATAGAATATGATAAGAAAAAGGAAAATTGGCTTATATTAATCCCAGTTATCACCTATTGGTCAATAATGTCCCAGTTATTCTTTTTCCGCACAATATTCCTAGTTATTAACATGTTGACCTGTATTGATCCGCCGTTAAGTTGAGACTAACAGTGTTAAATTTTTGCTGACTGGGCTTACTAGTAAGATCCTACGTGACATTTTATTTAAAAAAAGGCTTTTAATAAAATAAAAATAAAAACAAATCCATAATAAAAGACAAAGGCCTAAATACTTTTCTCAATATTCCGTCGAACGTGGATGGTTGCACTCTATAGAACAAGGTGTGGATTATCTTTTTTATCGGAATTATTTGTTTGTAATGGGTATTTGATAAATTTGTTTATATGTTTTGATTTTATCGGAGGGCTTTTAAAATCCGATGCATTTGTTCAGTTATGTGAATATGGACATTTACTTACATGGGTGTGATTCATGTTCGACAAATTAAATTCCAATAAAAAAGTTATCAAATACCGATTACAAAAAATTAAATTCCAATAATAAAATAAATTAAATTCCAATAAATAAAATAATTCACACCTTGTTCTACAGAATGTGATATGTTCGACGGAATATTGAGAAAAGTAATTAGGATTTTGTCTTTTATTAGGGTCTTATTTTATTTAATTAAAACTTTTATTTTAAGATAAAATGCCACGTAGGATCCTACTAGGATGCCCGGTCAGTAAAAATTTAACACCATTAGTCACAACTTAATGGCGGATCAATACAGGCCAACATGTTAATAATTGGCATTATTGTGGGGAAAACAATAAATAGGATCATTATTGGCCAATAGGTGATAATCGGGATTAATATAGGCTGTTGATACATGGTTCTTGGTCATCATATGAAGTATCAAATACAAGACAAAGAAACACAAGTTAGTGTTGAGGCGAACTCCAGTTCGGACTCACACGAACTCTGTCCGAACTCGAGTTCGGCTGATCGTGTTTTAGTCTAGGATATTCATCCTATAAATAGCTAGTCTTGTATAGAGAATAGAACTTCTTGGTCAAATCTTCTATGTGTGTTTCTGTGTAATCTCTCTGTGGTTAATACAAATCCTTTGTATTTACTCCGTGTGTTCATCGTTTAACATAGATTTCGATACGAACGAATAGACGATCTACCTCTCACGCACTTTCAAGTGGTATCAGAGCATTTTGTTCATTCTACTGGTCGAAAATCTCTATTTTTCATCATTTTAAGTAAAAAAAACCCCAAAGTTTTTACAAAATCGCATCGTTTTTGTATTCATTTGATCATCTCGAGTGTGCTTTCTGTGAAAAATCTTCTTCCACATCATTGCTATTGAGTTTACTTGAGTTCTTGTCGAAAATCTCGTCCAAAAAATACTGAAAATCATGAAAATTGAGTTAAAAATGTTCCAGTTCGTCTGAGGTTCGGGTGTTGCTGAATCAAACCTCATGTGTTGAATGGGAAGATTTCGTTGCTGAGTTTGAGCCTGTCAATCATGCTTTAATGGCCAAACAAGATTCCACCTCTGATCAGGTAAACTCTGTCCCAGAGAAAGTCCTAGAAAATCTATGCAGCCCTGCCTGCATAGAACAAGTGTCAAAGTACCGAAATCACAACACTGACTTGATTGATGAAGTTTCAAATCTAAATGAGTTAAAGGAATGCTTTAAGAAAACTGAATCTTCATATATTTCAAAAATTGAAAATTTAACCAAAGAATATGAATAGTTGAAACAAACCAACTCAGTGCTTGAAACTCAGCTTGATGACCTGCTGTCAAAACTTGAAAAATCAAGAAACGAAACCAAAGATGCTAAGGCTGAGGTTGATGTTCTTGAGATCAAGCTGAAAGATGCTTTGTTCACCTGTGATAAATTCCAGGCAGCAAACAAAAAGGCTGAGAAATTATGGATGGGAGGGATGTATGGAAAGGCAGGTGTTGGGTATAACTGTGTTGAGCCACCAATTGAATACTCACCTGTAATCAAACCAATTGATGCTTTAAAATCTGAATGTAAAGTTAGTCTCACAGTTGATGACATTTCATCACAGTCAAGTTCTGAGAACACTGTTGAGTCTAAGAAAGCTGAAGTCACTGTTGCAAGCTCATCTGCTTCAGTTGACCAATCATACATTTTAAAACCATCAATTACTGTTCCTCCACCAACTGTTTATGAACCTAAGGATTCAAAAGTTGGAGGAAAGCAACCTGAGCAACCAAAGGGAAGTGAAACTCAAAGGCTTGGTCAACTAAAATTCAACCAAATAACCAAACTTGAGTCTCCTAGAAAGTTTGAAACCAAAGTTGTTGAATGTATGTGCTGTGGTGAACAAGGTCACCTAGCTGCTGTTTGTCAGTTCAACCCAATGAGTAAAGTCAAACCATTTCAAAAACCAAAACCTGTTTTGAAACCAAAGGCTGATTTTCAAAAGAAGCTCACAGGAAGAGTTTCACCTGTGAGAACACACACTCTGAAGCATTTTGGATCTGATTCTAACGGAGTCTTGATTGGTAATGAAAGAAATGGAAGTTTTACTGTTTTAAAGCAAAATCGTTTTCTGGCTGTAACTCAAGCGGAACACTCTTCCGCTCGAACTCATGTTCAACCGGAAAATAAGTTTCAACCCAGATCAGCTACTGCTCCAAAGAAGAGACCTCAAGTACATTTTGCTGAAGGGTTTGAGCAATTTGAAGCTCAAGGAAGAAGAAATCCCTCTAGAGGAAAGGTTACCTCTAGAGAAAACTTTTCAAGAAACAACAAATTTAACCAATCTGAAGCTGTCTTTGCTAAAAGTTCAATTGGAAATCTCTATGTTCCACTTCATGGGGAAAGTTCAAGTCAAAACAAACACTTTCCTCAAAGATTTTCAAAGTCACCTGAAAGAACTCAGTTGGTCATTAAAGAAAATGAAAAACTTAAGAAATTAACCAACAAGCAAAGGAAGTTTAAAGAATATAGGGATAGGAAAATTGTTAAAAGAAAGAACACCAAAGGTGAAAGGTCTAGTCAAACAAGTGCTCAGCATGAGAACTTCAGTTTTGACAATGATGACCATGAAGCTCCAGTCTTAAATACTTTAGTACTCAAGGAGTACAAGTATAATGATGCTTATGGCAGACCCAAGACCACTCAGGCTTGGGTCCCCGATAGAAATTAATCAATTCTGATATGTGCAGGTGCTAAATAAAGGCCTAAATAGCCTATGGGTAGTTGACAGTGGATGCATTTGCCACATGATAGGGAATAAGCACATTCTGGAAAACACAAAAAGAATCAATGGAGGACCAGTTGCCTTTGGAAGCACAAAAGGCCATATCACAGCACAAGGTGATGTGACAAATTGACTGGTAAAATTTGATAGAGTCAATTTTGTTGATACATTAAATTTCAACTTGCTTAGTGTCTCACAAATGTGTGACAAGAATTTGAATTTAATGTTTAATGAGAAAGAGGCTATAGTCCTCAAACCTGGTGTGAAAATTCCTGATGAACTTATAATGCTTAAGGCACCCAGGAGAGATGGATTATACATTTTGGATATGTCAGTTGCTACACCCTCATGTGGCACTGCTTGCTTTGTATCCAAAGCCTCAGTTGATGAATCTGATCTATGGCATAGAATGTTAGGTCATGTGAACTACAAAAACATAAACAGAATTGTGAATCTTGGCTTGGTTAAGGGTCTTCCTAACAAGCATTTTGTATGTTCTGAAAACTGTGTGCCATGTCTCAAGGGCAAGCAACACAGAACCTCCTTTAGGCCAAAAGTTGAGTCTTCTATTTTAAAACCTCTAGAGCGTTTTCACATGGACTTGTTTGGTCCAACTAGAGTAATGAGTTTAGGAAAAAGGTCATACTGTTTTGTGATAATTGATGATTTTTCAAGATATACTTGGGTTTTCTTTCTCAATACAAAAGATGAAACTGCTGAATTGTTGAAAACTCTTGTAATTAATTTAGAAAATCAATCAAATCTCAAGGTCAAAACAATTAGATGTGACAATGGCACATAATTTAAAAATCATATTCTGAACTCATTTTGTGAGGAAAAGGGAATTGTGAGGCAATTCAGTGCTCCTAGAACTCCATAGCAAAACGGTGTTGCTAAAAGGAGAAATAGGACATTGATTGAAGCTGCTAGATCCATGTTAGCAGACTCAAAGCTCCCTGTGATATTTTGGGCAGAAGCAGTAAACACTGCCTGTTATGTCCAAAACAGGATCTTAATTGTCAAGGGAAAGAATAAAACACCTTATGAGCTTTGGAGAAAAAGAAAGCCAAATATCTACTTCTTTAAGCCATTTGGTTGTCCTGTCACTATCTTAATAACCAATGAATCCTTGCCTAAATTTGCTGAAAAGGCAGATGAAGGTTATTTTGTTGGATACTCAGGTGTGTCAAAAGCATACAGAGTATACAACAAGAGAACTAAGATTGTTGAGGAAACCATAAATGTATCTTTCAATGAAAAATCTCCCAATAATTTTAAGTCTCAGCCCAGTTGGTTATTTGATATTGATGCACTAACTACTGCTTTCAACATAAATGTTGATAAGCCTGTAAGCTCTTTAGTGCAGGAACAAAATTCTCATAGGTCTACTGATGAACATTGGAAGAGTAATCAAACTGCAAATGAGAAGCCAATCTTTTTCTCTTCCATGAGCTCTCAACCTATCTTTCCAAGAAATGACAAGAGACTAACTGAAATAATTCAAATTGAAGAAGAAATTGTTCCGGTCGAAGTTCAAGCTGAACCAGTTTCTCCGGTTCAAGTTCAACCGGAAAACTCAATTTCAGAAACTGAAGGGAATACTGAATCAGGGTCAAATGAAGCTGAAAATTCAAATAATAGCACATCAAATGAGCTCAGTTTAGAGCATTTGATCTACAATTCAGACATCAATTCTCATGAATCAGTTGAAGTCTCAGATCTTGTGTCACAATTTGAAACTGTTGAGTTTGATCATCGACGTCCTCAACTCAACATACCCTCAAATGGAAGAAGCCATGAATTTCCTATGTTCATTGATAGAAGAATCAACAGAGATCATCCAGCAGGAAATATTATTGGAGAAGCTTCAGCTCCTGTGTTGACAAGGAGCAGATCTGCAAATGCAAACATTTGTTTGCATGCTGCATTTTTGTCTCAAGAAGTACCCAAGAAGGTAGTAGATGCCTTGGAAGATAACAACTGGGTAGAGGCAATGCAGGAAGAATTATTTCAGATCAACAAGCAAAAAGTTTGGGAATTGGTAGATCTGCCTGATGGAGCAGAGCCAATTGGAACAAAGTGGGTTTTCAGAAACAAGTAAGATGATAGGGGAATTGTCATAAAGAACAAAGCAAGATTGGTTGTGCAAGGCTATGTACAGGAAGAAGGCATTGATTATGATGAAGTCTTTGCACCAGTAGCCAGGTTGGAAGCAATCAGAATATTCTTAGCCTATGCTGCATTCAAAGACTTCCAAGTGTTCCAAATGGATGTGAAAAGTGCCTTCCTGTATGGGCTCCTGGAACAAGAAGTATATGTCAAACAACCTCCTGGTTTTGAAGACCCTCACCATCCTAACAAGGTATGCAAGCTGATCAAAGCTTTGTATGGTCTCAAACAAGCACCTAGAACCTGGTATGAAACTCTCTCTAACTATCTTCTAGAGAATGGCTACAGGAGAGGAGCTATTGACAAAACATTTTTTGTTAAAACTGTTGGTAATGACATGTTGATGGTACAAATTTATGTTGATGATATTATTTTTGGTTCCTCTAATACTGTCTTATGCAAGGAATTTGAAACTTTGATGCAGTCGAAATTTGAAATGAGCTCCATGGGAGAATTAACCTTCTTCTTAGGGCTGCAAGTGAAGCAAACTGCAGATGGTATCTTTCTGAACCAATCAATGTACATCCAAGACATGCTGAAGAGATTTGACATGCTAACCTGTTCAAGTGCCAAAACTCCCATCTCTACTTCCCACAAGTTAACCAATGACTTAAGTGGCAAGTCAGTGGATGTGCACTTGTACAGAGCTATGATAGGCTCCCTGATGTATCTCACTGCTAGCAGACCTGACATCATGTTTAGTGTTTGCTTATGTGCAAGATATCAGTCCTCACCAAAGGAGTCACATATGCTAGCTGTCAAGAGAATTTTCAAGTACCAGAAGGGGCAACCAAAACTGGGTTTGTGGTATCCCAAGAACTCTGACTTCTCTTTCAAAGCATTCACAGACAGTGATTATGGAGGATGTGATATAGATAAGAAATCAACATCAGGAGGATGTCAATTTCTGGGAGAAAGACTTGTCTCCTGGCAATGCAAGAAGCAAACTTGTGTTTCCACTTCAACTGCAGAAGCTGAGTATATTGTCGCTTCAAGTTGCTGTAGCCAAGTCCTTTGGATCCAAAACCAAATGCTTGACTATGGGATCACATTTATGGAAACTCCCATTCTTGCAGACAACAACAGTTCCATCTCAATCATCAACAATCCAGTGAAGCACTCCAAAACCAAACACATCGACATAAGGTATCATTTTATTAGAGACTGCGCAGAAAAGCATTTAATCAAATTATTCAAAGTTCACACTGATCATCAATTGGCAGATTTGTTTACTAAATCCTTTGATGAGGCTAGATTTTTCTACTTCATCACAGCCATTGGGATGATGAACTTTGAATAAGACTTCTCTCAATTTTAATAAAAGAGAGGCATGTGCTCAAGAGCCCGTCTATTCATACAAAAAGAAAAAGAAAATGAAAATCTTTAGTGTTATATTTCAGTTCATAGTCAGCAACTGCTGTTAAAACTATGGATAATTAACACAAATTTTCAAAAATCATGTGTTTTGGATTTCCGGTTCAAGTTCAGGTTCAAACTGAGAAGACAACTTTTGAAATTCACCGGGTGAACTTCAACCGGAAAAATGCTTTAAAAATGATGTGGAAAATTATTTTGAAAACAATTATTTCCAGCGGAAAATTTGTCCGCTTGATGTTCAGACGGAAGAATTTTTGTTTTTAAAATAAAGGAGAAAATGGGTTCCGCCTGAACTTCCGGGTCAATAAAGTCAAAGTCTCATTTAATTACCCGGAAGGCACAGTTTTCTAAGCGGATATACATTTATTTACCCATTAAATTGTTTAACTGATTAAAATCCGAGGATTCAGTAAATTAACTTTTGGATAAGGACATGTTTTAACCAGTTGTACCGTATAACCCATAAAGCACCTGTCTCATCAGTCACTGAACCGTCGATTTTTAACCTCTCTCCTCCACGTCAGCACCGAAAAAGGTAAAAAGCCCTAATTTACCTTCAGTTTCCCTATTTCTCTCAACCCCACTCAGAAATTACTCCCGAATTTCTCTCAAACCCTCAACAATTGCCCCCAAAGCGAAGGCGAGTGGCAAGAAGCCAATCGGTGATTCCAAGTTCCCCGTAGAGCATAACCTGGTGGCATATCTAGAACCACCAAGCAAAACTGATGTCTACAACGGCATGATTGACTTCATCAAAAGGTGTCATCTTCATCACGCGCTCACTGTTGAAGCCGAAATTTTCAAAAAAAGTGATGGAAGACTTTTGGGTTCATGCTAGGATTACCGAAGGCGATAACGGTAGTGAGAAAATTGTGTACACTGTTCAAGGGAAAGATGTGGAGATTGATGAAGCAAAAGTGAGAAATTGGTTGAAGTTAAGGGATGGAGGTGGATATGAAGAGGTTGGCCACAAGAAATATCTCCGCTTGTTCAGAGATATTGGCTATGGTGGTTCCCTGACAAGCAAAACCATCAAGAAAGGGCAATTACCATACAAATGGAGATTCTTGGCACATACAATTCTGGTATGCTTGTCTCCAAAGAAAGGCGGATTTGACGAGCTTGCAAGCGGACATGCCTCTGCCTTCTATGCTGTGGTAAAAGGTGAAAATTTTAATTTTTCAAAACTCATTTTTCAGGCCCTAAAGTCAAATGTCCAACCTGAATATGTTTACCTATATCCTAGATTTTTAGCTTACATTCTCAAAGAAAAGTACCCCCAAATAGTTTGGCTTGGTACAATTTTGCATCAGAAACTTCTGAATGAGAAAACAACCTTGCTTTAAACAAGTCTGCATTTCTTGGAAGGGACACTGACTATCCCTTACCAATTCCAAGGCAGTTTCCTGATGAACCTGCTACTGTAGAAGTTCAACCAGAAACTGTAGCAGCAACTGAGCTCCAAGCTCAAGATGACAGAGTTGTAATCCCAACAGCTTCTGATCCCACATCTGTCCCAGCTCCCTCTTCTCTCAAAGTCTTTCAATCCAAAAAGAGGAAAGGTTCCACAAACACTACCAATGCCACTTCCTCATCCAACTCACCTCCTGTCATATTTAAAAGACAGCGAAATGTGGTCACTAGGTCTCCTCCTCCTAGCACCACCAGCCAACCCGAAGCTTCTAACCCCGCCCAAGGCAAAAAGCCTAAGCAGAAACTGGTAAAATTGGGATTCTCTCTTAGGGATGAACCTTCAGTTGAGGGGGAGTCATTAGAAAAAGATGTACCATCCCCATCTGAATATTTTTCACCCCTACAACCCCTGTCACCTAGGAGTGACAGTGCTCCCAATCTTGGCTTAAATGAAGGTGTTATTAACTCACCTGCCTCATTACATGAGAACATCCTGATAAGCCAGGACCCTGTAGCACTGCAACCCCACTCCTCACCGGAGGTGAATCTCAGGAGTCATGAAGAGATTCATGCAAAAAGGGCTGCTGCTGCCCAAGGATCCCCACTGGATCTTGGTGTCAGTAGTAACATCAATAAGACCCAATTTGCGGCAATCTTCTCTGAATCAGCACCTGGAAGTCCTTTATTGGAACCAAGGGCTGCTGAAACAGATGAGGAGAATCCTTGGTGCTAAGAAGCCATGGGTACCAATGCTGATCAATCTCGGATTGATAGTTTGGTTTTTTCAAGGATACTGGCGAAAAGCCAGTCGAGGATAGCTATACACTACCAGAATTGACGAAATTATACCTTTCTCTGCAAGCACAGGTTAAAACTCTCAACACCACTGTTGCTATATTGGTTCAAGCTGATCCTATTCAAACTGAAGCAGGTCCTTCAAGCCCTATCAGAGATGCTGATGAAGTTATTGAAACTGATAAAGCTGATACTGTCAAATTGGGGGAGAAGCTACCCTCAAGACCTGTTATCACTGAAATTGAAGAAGTTCAAAGGATACCAGCTGAAGTCAGAGCCACAGCTTGCCAAAGAATTGGTGTGAGTCCTTTCTCAGTTGAAGATAGTTGGGTAAACATAAGATGCAGTCAACTGATTGCTATTTCTCCTTTTGAGGACCCCAATCTTGCTGAACTAGTACAGTCATCCATGCTGGTTGCTGGTACTCTCCCTGAGCACATCAACATGATCATGACACTCCTTAAGGATGTCATCTTTCCGGCTGAAAGAGCCAGTGATCAAGTGGCAGGAAATATTGTCTCCACCAGCAAGGTAGCAAATGATATTGAAGAAAGCACTGCACCTGTTGCAGTTGCTACAATGACTGAAGGGGAGGATGAAAATTTGTTAGGAGAAGGCGAAGGAACTGAGGTGCTGGAAATAGTCGACAAAGAACCTGAAGTCACCAAACCTCAGGTGGTGACTGAAGGGCAAATACTTGTTCAACCGGAAGTTCAACCGGAACTTAAACCGGTAGTTCGACCGGAAGAACAAAGGAGTGAAGGAGCAGAAGAAATAGATGAAACTTTGATAGCCTTAAGAAGCTCAGAACAAATTCAAGCGGAAACACCTGTTCAAACTGATATTCCAAAAACTATTCAACAGGTGGTTCAGACTCCTGAAGTTGAGGCTGTAGTAAGAATGGTTGAAGAAGCTAAAAGGGTAGCGGAAGATGAGAGGCTAGCCAAAGAGCTCCAAGCGGAATATGATCTGTATCTGCAAGATAGTGTTTTTGAAAATCTACTTGAAGAGGCGAAGACTAGGTCTTTCAACTGGAGACTGAAGGATTATAATTTGGATGCAGTGTCTGATGCTGATAGGCAGAGGTTAATCTCCATTGCTTCTCAATTGCCTACCAAGCTGGTAAAGAATGATGAGAATTACCTACTCCTGAAAAAGGTAAAAAGGGCACTTGTGGTTAGAAATTTGAAGAAAGAGGAAGAGATAGCTCAGATGCGAGTTAGGGGACTTTGTAGCTTGATTGATGAAATCTTTTATGAACTGAAAGGAGAAATTGCTGCTGTCAATCCTAATTTGGTCATGGCTTCACCTTCAGAGTTGATCTCAGGTACAACAACTGCTAATGTTAAACCTGAATTTATTGAATTTGCAGATGTACCACCTCCACCTTCATTTATTTACAACCCAAACCCAATGCCTACAACAGTTCCATCTACTTTACAGTCACTTGCCATCATACCCTACAAACCACCCTCCATCTCCAAGAAATTAGCCACCAAGCTTGCCAACCCGAGGTACAGAACAGACAACTTTACACCCATTATTCCCTTCAAAAAGAAGCCTCCACCAACCATGAACTTCTCTGATATTTTCCCACCTACTCCACCTTCAAGCCCAACTCCTGAAGCCAGTAAACCACCATCACAAACCTCACTTCCTCCACTCACCATTAATGAACCCTCCACCACCATCACCAAACCTACTGAAGCCCAAGCTGGCCCTTCTTCTTCCGACAAAGGCAAGAGACCTGTTGTGCCAGAATCTACAGTTGATTCTGATGAAGAAAGATTGGTCAGAAAAAGAAAACTGATGCATGCCAAGAACAAAAGAAATCAAAGGCAAAAGAGAAAAGCTCCACCCAGTAAAAGACAAATTGTGGGTTGGACAGTGGATGAAGCCACATTTGATTTCACTTTTACAATGGCAAGTGGCATAACTCAAGTGGTAAACGTTCACAAGGCCACTTCACAACTTACTTTGCTGCAGATGACAGACATCATTCTAAAACTTAGAGAAATTTTTGAACCCTTCAAGAGCTGAGCACATGTTAAGGCTTGTTATTGAGCCAACTGTGCTGGAGTGTGGTATGCTCTACATAAGTAGTTTAGATGGTGACTCAGCTGAAGAAGAAGATGAAGTGCCTACCAGTGAAATAAATTTTATCATTTGGGAAGAGGAGGAGAAGCTCTTTTATGTTCACAGAGCTGATGGTACCTTCACAATTCATGAGTCCATTTCTGTTCAAGAAGAATGGAGCGAAATGGAGTGGGATTCAATTAAACATGTGAAGGTGACCAAAACAAAAACCAAAGAGCTGTCTCAGAACCATGATGCCAGCATCAGAGCCACGGACAAGTAGGACAAGGAGAAGAAGATTTTTGGGTACAAGTCAATTTTTGAAAATAAACATTGGAATTTGACAGCATCAGCTTAGGGGGAGATTGTAAGGAATATTGCGCTTGGAAGATTTCCAGCTGAATGCCAATTTTACTATGGTTCCGGCTGAAGTTGAAGTTGAAGCGGAATTCTCACTTCAAGCGGAACTGGAAATTCAAGCGGAAAGAAGCAGTTTTGTCTTTTAGCGAATATTCCGGGTGAACTCGATTATCCACCAGATAATGAGTTCAACCGGACTTTTCCTGAGATGTCTTTTCAGCAAGTCCAATCCTGCAAAAGCTTCTCGTATGCTTCCATATCTGATTCAAGCCGCTCTCCTAAAGTAGTATGTTGCTGCAAACACGCAAGATATTCCAATTGCCGATGTTTATTCTTTTGGTAGTTTGTATTTGACTTTTTAGTTTACGGTCTAGATTAGATCGAATGAGATCAATGGCTGTCATTGATCTCATCTGCACTATATATAGCATAGCTAGCTCTCAGTTTACACACAGAGTTGTCATCACACTTGTAATAGTGTAGCTTTGAGTTAATGCAAATAGTGGCGAGTATTTGATACTTTGTTGTTACTATAATTCTGCAAATCAAGCTTTTACATTATACAAGAACTCAATATTGATCAAGTAAAGTGAAATATAACTTTAATTACACAGGGTTATATTTGCAAGTAAAGGGCTTTGTTTAAGTTTAACTCTAACTTTTAACGATCCTACATGAACAAAACTAGGTAAAAGGTTATAACTTTGTAGATCATTCCACGAATTTGGTTCATGGGATGTTGATTTCGGTGACTCGTGTTGACTCCGTGAGAAACCTTAGTGACACGAGATATAGTGAGACACAACCCGGATAGACATTAAAAGATACCTAGAGTAATGAGACTTACAAATAGAGATGCTAATGTGACCTATGGGTGGATATGGATGAACCGAGCTCTTTTAGACATTGAACGAGTTGTAGCTTCGTGACTCCAAATGTAGATGGGTTTGTGTTGATTTTGATGGGGGTTCAATGTGGTGTTAGGTGGTGATGTGGTGGTGGATTTCGGTGGTTACGGGTTAACTGAGGGGAAGAGATAGAGAGTCTGAGTAAGTTGGGTGTGTTGCAAAATGAGAGAATGAGCGTGTAGGTGGTGACCGATCAGTTTAGAAGGAGGAGAGAATGGAGTGATGTGATGGTTAGACAAATGATAAAGGTGATGGTGATGGTTAGCCAATGACGGTGTGTATGTGTGCATGGATTGTGGAATATCTATATATTTTGACACTGTAGCATCCCATGATCGACGAACCATCGAAACGATAAAACACATTTTGATAAATGCAACAATAAACACATTTTTGGCAAGCGCCGCGACATACACATTTTTATACGTAATGATTATTTTTTAAATAAACTCATGAACTCACTTAACTTTTTAGTTGACACAAAATCCTTTTTAGCATGTATTGAGTACCTAGCTTTGAAGACTTGGATTAGAATATTTACCGTAGATTGGCTCGTGCGCGCATGAAGAAACCATTAGAAGACCAATAGCTTTCGCCTTAGTTTTTTGTTTGTTAAAAAGGTTGTATTTTATTTCCTAGTTTGTATTTTGTACTTTTAGAAATTAATAGAAGTATTCATTGTTGCTAGTTAAACGGATACGATCCTTGGCATCTCGGCTTCCGAAGAGCCGGGGTGTGACATGCACTCTCTTGCTGAGTTTTTGTCGAGGCACGAGAGCATACAGGTGAGGAGTACAAACTTTTGCGGAGCGTACATTACTCACATTGCGATCTCCCTGGGGATCCTTCCTCCTCACAACCACCTGATGTTCGCACCGGTGCATCCGAGGAGACTCAATAGGGTCACCATGAACGGGATGAGCATCATCACCAAATTCGGGCAGGATAGAGATGCGTACTACCATTTGACTAGGGGAGGTGTTATATATGTGCTAGATCTGGCACCGTTGGATGGTGTTGCGGCTGGTCTTGTAACATGCGCCGCGACATATTCCACCGTCGGTTGGGGTGTGACAGGTGTTGCGGCTGGTGGGGCTCACCCGGATCAGGGGGGTCAGCTGCAGGCCGAATAGGAGCAGGGGGATGGAGGGGGCGGACTGGACGAGGGGGATGTAACGCACGAGGAGGCGAACGTCCGTTACGCATATCGGGCTGTTAGGCTACCTGCGGCTTTGAGGACCAGGTTAGACGACTTGGTTCGAGACGTTCACCGCCAGGGCTAGATTCAGGAGTGGAAGAGCCATATTTTGTTGGTGATGGCGGAACACATAGGTATACCTCATCCTCCGTTTTCCACCGCCACCAGGGGATCAGGACGGTGCTTAGTTGCGTCTTATTTAGTTGTACTGTTTTCTTTTTGTCAGGATGTATGTACGAACTCTTATCTTATTTTGTATTATATTGGAACTTGTTTAGTTAGTTTGATTGGTTCTATATCGATTGTTTGCTTTTTATGCTTGTTAATATGTTTGGTCCGTTGGTTTTGTTTGGTTGTTTTATTTCTTCTTGTTGTTTGTATGGTTGGCTTGGTTTGTATGGTTGTTTTTTATTTTTATTTTAGAAACCAGGGGAAGTTATATACAGAAAAATTATGGAGAGTGATGTCATTTTCATCAGAGAAGGGTCCAAAGGTCACACGTTTTAGAAACACAATTAATTAACAATTAATTAAACAATTACAGTACATGTTATACAACATAAAAAAAAGTAAACTTAAGATTCTGCGGGGATGTTAGAATCCCATCTCTGAATTTATCGTGAGATTTTATTCTTGTTGTTTGTATGGTTGGATTGGTTTGTATGGTTATTTTTTATTTTCATTTTAGAAACTAGGCCAAGTTGTACATAAAAAAATTTATGGAGGGTGATATCATTTTCATCAGAGAAGGGTCCAAAGCTCACAAGTTTTAGAAACGCAATTAATTAACAAATAATTAAACTCTTACAGTACATGTTATACCCAAAAAAAAAAGTAAACTTGAGATTCTACGGGGATGTAGGAATCACATTTCTGAATTTATCTTGAGATTTTATTCTTGTCATTTGTATGGTTGTTTTTCATTTCCATTTTAGAAACCAAGCCAAGTTGTACATAGAAAAATTATGGAGGGTGATGTCATTTTCATTAGAGAAGAGTCCAACAACCCACATACATTCTTTTACAAGACTAATATGTAATGTAAATTGAAAATAAATAGATTACATGAAAGTTAAACGCCATTAATTAACAAATCACTAAACGGTTACAATATATTTTATACAAAATAAAAACAGTAAACTAGGCCGCATTAACAGTTCAATACGCCTTACAACAATTGTTTAACTCAATCCACTTCATTTTTTTGAACAGGGTGAACAGTTTATAATTACAAAGTGACACATAGTAATGCAACGATTGTTCAAATCATTATCAAGAAAACATGGCAACATTGCAGCCAGATGTGCATTCAAAACAGATTTTGTGAGAATTCTCAAGCAACCACATTAAATGATGATTTTACAAAATCTGTCGTGAATGCACATCTGGCCGCAGTGTTCCTTGTTTTCATCAAACTACCTTAAAAAATTGTTGCATTACTCTGTTCACTTTGTAATTATGAAGAGTTCACGCACTACAAGAGGCTTGAGTAAACCAAAGAGACTCATCCAACCCGTTCCACAAACTCCTTCATTAAATTTCGTTTAGACGCAAAGTTATTTTCAGGACGGTCTCGATGGCTTCTCGGCAATTTTTTATCGGTGTTGTTTTCTAATACACTGCGCACAACGTACAGACATATACTGCTATCATCGTTGTCACCATTGTACAAGGTTATCCAATGGGCGTCCGAATCCTCTCATAATCTCTGCAACCCGCTATCAAGATAAACACTATTGTTGGGCTTTGTCATACCCCAATTGACGGCGAAATACGTCGGGGCGCAATGATTTTCTAGATGCACACAACACTAAATTATATGCTGCAATATTCGTAATCAACCCATTTTATATGATAAAGAGTATAATCCTAATCCAGACATAATTCCAACATCCTAAACAAACATAATATCCATTTAGTTATTAAGGTAAAAACTAAGGCCCATACATCCTAAACATCATCGATTAACACCATCAAACTGCATTACCTGCATCATCTACAACATATAGATCAACTACGAATAGTTGGTGAGTATACATAAGTTTGTATACCATACTAGAGTAAAAGATGCGATCCATGGGTTAAGTGTAACTCATAATTACGATAAACAAGTAATTAACCAAAGCACATAATGAGAGACGTAATCAAACCCTTGATATTTAGGCTTTCAATCACCTGACGCCATATACTAGGTAGGCCAGGTGGACTGCCACATTAAAGATCTATTATTGTAAACCTGGCTCGGTGTGTTAATGAGTTACGTCTAAAGTTCGAGTACCACATCCACCGCAACAATCCACGCAAATTTAACATACCAAAACACACATGACAGTCATAGAGTTTGAATCTTGATTTAGAACAAAGTATACAGAACTTGAGATTTAGATAGCGTACATGTTGCACCCCAAAGCAATAAAAGAAAAGGGGCTATGAATACTCACCTGGTACTGGAGATTTGAAGGAAAATTGAAACAACGAGAACGAGAAGGTTAACCCTAAAAGATGACCTTAACGAACGAATAAATTAGATGAATATAAAGACCCAAAACGACTCGATGGACTTAGTTGACTCGACGACACATTGGTGATTTATTTTAGGGATAATGTATGTATATATCTTATTATAAAAGTCAAACATAATAGTTGATCATGCGACGGAAAATTAATTATTATCATGAATATTTATTTTATGGAAACCTAATATATATTTTTTTCATACAACAAACTAGATCCAAAGATTGATCACGTTATCTTAAACTAACACCTAGATCATATATGCACATCACATATCACATTACGCATAACATAGATCATATAAGATATTCACCATAAATATACATACATATTTAATTTTTTATATTAAAACCTATCTCTTAATATATTGCATCGAAGGATCTAATCAAGTTTACAACTTTACCGCATTATCATCATCAAAAACTCATGCTTTACCTTAATATATGAAAGATCTACATAGATGTATGACCTTCCTATAAATACCATTATCAAGCGATTACCTGTATTTATTTTCATGCATGTGTATATTCCAAAACTTACCCTTTTATGATCACGCAACACCAAGCATGCAAATTTAACCTTCCAAACCCTAGATCTAACAAATATATATGAATCATGCGTCAAGATCACATCTTTTTCACACCACAAGTAAGATCCATCACTTATCATCATCACGCAGCATAATACTTCATAAAAATCAATACTTTAACATCTTATAACCTAGATCTAGTCATATTATCACATGCATAACATAGATCAGTCCTAAAACTATTATATAAGTCAAATCTTGATGCATAGAAATCAAGTAAACTGTAACACCCCAAAATTTCATAGCTCAAGTTATATACGTGTGCTATACGTGTTAAGTAGCTAAAACATATATTGATATGGGTAATGATTTGCAATACTATACGTGTTTATGTTATAGTTACGTATGATATATGTACTAGATAGCTAAATGTGATGAAACGAATGAAAAATGCATGTTTACCTATTAACGAGTAATAGATTGATAGAGGAGAGGATTTATATGAATGATACACGTATTGATAGCTAAAATGAGATAAATACATGCTTTATAAGAAGGATAATTGATATACATGATATCAAAATGAAATATATGTTTAAAAGTTGATATAATAGAAATAAATGATAACCGGAGAAAAATACATGTACACGATTGTATTAAATTAGATATATGTGTAAGTATTTACATATACATATCCTAATGGCTCAAGTACATGTGAAATATTCATTTGATGAATATATATGTAGGAATACATGTTAGAATAGTTAAACATGTGAAAAATAAATAAAAACGTGTCCTTACGTTAAAATAATGATTAAAAATGAATAAATACATAACGTATACGAGTATTATACGTATCTATATGTATCTAAACGTATTTATATGAACCTGAGGCCTAGGAGTTATTATAAACATGTCTTAAAAAGATTCGGAACATGAAATAATAAGTATATGGAAATTGAAGGGCTAAAATATAAATTAATGAAAAATATATATATTTAAATGTACGAAATTATGTAAACCTTATCAAAAGGTATCCCGAGCCCTAAAGACATTAGAATTATGTCCCATAATGTTTTGGTACATAAAATGATAAAGAAATAAAAATATGAGGGGCTAAAAGTGCAAAATTGTAAAATATATATACATATAAAGAAATATATATATACGTATGTATATTTATATCCTCGAGCATGTCCCGAGACTTAGAAACTTTTATAAATATACCCCACAATGATTTAAAACCTAAAAGGGTAGTTTGGTAGAAGACTGGGGGCTGAAATATAAATAAAAAGCCCAGGGACCAAACCTGTCATTCTGCCAAAGTTGGCAAGCGGTGCGCGCGGATCTCCCTTCTCTCTCTCGCGATACGCGGCCTGGGGGTCGACCAGATTATGCCACGGATGCGACTTGTTCTTCACGTTTCGATAAATTGGCTTGGACAGATGTCGATTTCGGCCAAAATAGTCACCATACGACGTGTAGCTAGCCCAGGCGACCTCCTACACTATAAATACGGGATCGATTGCTGCAGAATCACTTGCCAATTTCGAAATATCACACTCAATGTGACACCCACTCCCAGACTTGGCCCTAGGAGCGGTCACGCATCGGATTTACTCATGAACACAAGGTACAACAGAGATAACTAAAGCAGCGGAAATTAGAAACTTTTTATGGATACGCCAAGTATTACATTGTAAGAGAGACGATTACAAAAGATAACTATATATCTATGCCAGTCTTCAAAATGTCTTCTCTTAACAGTTGATATTCTCTTGATAATGTATGCCCCCTAGTTCCTGCTCACATCTCAGCCTTCCCTTTTCTATCCGAAGGTTCAGCCTCATCTGACATACATAACTTAACAAGTCAGCTTACGCTGGTGAGTTCTACGTTTTTGGAAAACTTTACCTTTCGGAGGCACTTAGGTCTATCAAACACATTTCTGCAATTAGACAATCAAACACAAAGCATATAGCACATATATTCACAAACCGTAACCTCGTGAATTGACTAACCTCGTTAAGTGCTATCTTAGGGAAATAGTGTTTCTATTTGCCTTACGAACACATCGTGTAGCAACGGTCCCTTTAGTTTTGACACTATATAGCTTTGACGCTTTCTGGCTTTGACGCCGCTTAGCTTTGACGCTTTCTGGCTTTGACGCCGCTTAGCTTTGACGCTTGGTTTTGACACCATTGGGACAACACTATTTAACTTCTTGTTTCAGAAGTCCCTTACTCACCAATCTTTTCTCAATTACCATTCTTAATCTATTCTACTAGAAACATCGAAATGGCAATCTATCTTTCCTCTACTCATCACCATACAACCAATACATATAACAAGCAATTATAACAGTAGAGAGTATTTTCACAAAACGTTATGTATATCAGCCCAAAATGGTTTAAAGCATTTAAACAATTTAAAAGAGGGCTCATAGAACTCACCTTAGCTTTGCAAAGCTATTATTCTTGGGTTAAGTTCTTGTGAATCAGTTTCTTAATGCCTTTAACGTAATGTCCCTATCAAGACATCCTAAATGTTACAAATCACATTTAAGAGTTACCTCATTATCCAAAACCCAACTCTTTATTGGTTAATACCCTTAATAGTCAAAATGACCATTTTGCCCCCTTTACATATTTTGTTATATCTTTTTCAAGTCTTTGCTCCTTAATTTTTACCGCTCGTGTTTCCTCATGACCGATCATTTGGCGGAATTACTATGAGGAATAGTCACGGGGTTTGGAATTTGGTGACGATCGTTACCGGCCGTGTAGGCGTCATTGACGACCATGAGGCGGAATTACTACAATCGTTGCACCGAGTAGTTCAATTATTAATTATCAAATTTGAACTCATATATACTTAATATATATGTAAACATGTTACCATACCAAAATTCAAGTCCGTATACCCTCCGGATTATTTTATATTAAATATCCATATTCCGAAACCCTAATTACCCATTTTTCTTGTTTCCATAGCAAAACTTATTTTTATACAAAACCGTCTTAGGGCTTTATCCATTATGACATTTTATAATATCCTTTAAAATGGCAAAGCTTAATTCAAAACCGTTTACTCGATTTGGGTAGAACAACGTCATGAAAACCCTAATTTTGACCCGTTTACAAAACTCATACCAAACCTTCACCAATTCTGAAATAAACTTAGGGCTTTCTTAAAACACATCAAATTAGGATTACCTACCAAAATTCAGGTCCTAATTCCCACCCGATCATCCAATTTTACCCAAACAAGCTCAAGAACCCTAATTTGAGCATAGTTTTAGAAAGCATACTTAGAGATCGATTTAGCCAAAACTGAAAGAGGTTATTTTAGACCTTACCTAATGATGCTTGGCTGCAGAAATTCGGCCTTTAACTCCTCACCGTTTGAGAGAATTTGACCGACGAAGGTTCTGGTTCGGAATTAGGGTTTTTCGGTTTGGAAATCGGAAATTGGCAAGGGTTTTCGGCCGATTAGAAGGTGTTTTTATACCCATTGAGTGCGCCTAGGGTCCCTACACGTATCTAGGGTGACTCATGCTCGAAATCAACACGTATAGGTGGTCAAATTCGTCAAAACGTGAGCTGCAAGTCGATTTTCGTCGTTTTCTGGTTGAAATTGGGCAGAGGTACGCGAAGGTCCTTCCCCCTACCCTTCGCGTACCGCGATGGACTATCAGGGAATGACAGTTTTAGTCCCTCTAAGTTTTATTTACATTTCAGCCCCCTAACTTCTACCAAACTGTTATTTTATGCACCGAACTATTATAAAACATGTTTAATAAAGTTTCTAAGGCTCGGGACACTCTCGATGATATACGTATACATACGTATATATTTTTATATATATTTATATATATATATCTTTTGCTATTTTACGTTCTAGCCCCTCAAACTTTCCAATACTTATCATTTCATGTTATGGGTCACATTAGGATATATTTTTACTATATTCTAAGCCTTAAATGTTCATAATAGTTATAGATACGTATAATACCCGTATACGTTTATAACTTTACATAAATTACACTTTTGGCCCTTCTACTTTTCCATTAACTATTAACACATGTATGTAACTATCAATTCACACATATTTCATCATGTTATTTGTATAAACATATATTTATCTCATATTTTACTTTCTTTACCGTTTAACTCATCCGTTAATACAAATTTCATCATTTTGGCCATTAAACACGTATTTCTAACACATGCAATTTATCTAATGCATAGTTTACCATTTTTATCAATCAAACTTACGTATTGATATTATAGACACGTGTTTACTATATATATCATGTACCTGTGAAATTTGGGGTGTTACACTCAAAAACCCTAAAACGAACCCAGAACTTCGTCGGAGCAATTTGCGCAAACGGTGAGGAGTCAAGAGCTAAATTTCTGCAGTTGAGCTACCCTAGGTTAATTGGAAAGCTTATCGGAAGTATTGCCTGAATAACTGCTTAATAGAATAAGGTGAGTTCTATGAGCCCACTTTTAAATGTTTTAAATATTTTAATCTTTTCGGGCTGATATACATGCAATGATATATATTCAACTGTTTACTTGAAAAGTATTTGAGATGCCTTTACTTGTTTTATGTTGATACACATACATGAAAATGTTATAATGCCTATAACTGTTTTAAATTGTTATTACCTGTTATAAACTGTTTTTGGAAAAGTTATAATAAAAAAGTAATGTAAAGAATGAAACTTTTAAAGTTTTGAAAAATGAAAATATATTTGGTCTAAGCTTGGGTATGTGAATAAATGTCGTGTAAATATGATCTTATTAGTCTTGTTGTGATTTTAAGATGTAATCTATACTGGGATGACTCTATATCACATCCGTTGTATTTAAGGTGTGGTGGATACGCTGCGATACGTCCTATATATAAACACCCATAATACAATAGAAAAAGTTATAGAAACAGTCCGATATAGGTTTCACTAAGATTTAACAAGACCCATGACATTATATTTATGAAACCCTTATCTCCATATACGGGTGATGGACCGGTGTTGAAAAGATTATGAGTCCAAATACAAAGGTTATTAAATGGACTTTTGAAAAGGATGAAAAGGTTTAAAAAGGTTGAAAAGGTTTTAATCTAAGCAGATATTGTCTAGTGAAAAGGGAAAAGGTGGTTGTGCAACTAGAAGCGGGGAATGACGGTTCCCCGGGGTAACGACGGTTACTCTATGAAAGGTTTCGGATGGCGACGGTTGCCCGAGGAACTAACGTGGTTCCAATAGACAATGCTTAGTAGAATGAATGGTTAAATGTTTTGGTATAATTCTGTTATGTCTTATACCTGATAAAGGATAAATGATTAAATGTTTTGATATAATTATGTTATGTCCTATAACTGATAAAGAATAAATATTAACTGTTTTGGTATAACTCTGATATGTTTTATACCTGATAAATGTTTTTAAAGAAGGGGCCGTAGGCCCAAATGTTTGAGGTAAACCTTTCAAGGAAAGGTAAAAGTTTTAAATACTTAGAACTCACCAGCGTAAGCTGACCTTTAAAAGCATGTATGCCAGGTATCGGTGATGTTTAAAGTAGCAAGGGAATGGCTCTAGCAAGGGCAGATTAGATGGGCAAGCTATCAGGAATGACTCGGTAGTAGACTGACATAGCTATAGATAAGATCTAGTTATAGATTATGTTGATATCTTCCTTACTGTTGTAACTTGCTATATATATAAACGAAAAGTTTTTAATTTCCGCTGCTTAGTTATCTCTGTTGTACTATGTGTTCATGAGTAAATCCGACACGTGACCCCTCCTGGAGCCAAGACTGGGAGTGGGCGTCACATAAACAAGAACCAAGAACATACCAAGCAAGAAAGATGATTATGAGGATGATTTTGAGCTAAGATTCACACTAAATGACCCAAAAATTTTCAAGGAATGATGGTGGATAGTAGATCAGGTTCAAAATGGCTGGGGAGGGTTTTTGGATGAAGAAATAGGGAGTTTAGAGGGTTAAGGATGGTTAAATAGGTGAAAGATAGGGTATTTTCTCGTTAGATGCTTGATGCGGACCGCAAGAGGTCACTAAGAAAGGCCCAAGTCCCCATGCCGCCTAGGACTGACCACCCTTGGTCGGTTTTATCGTTTTTCACTCTAGTTTCTTCGTTATTCGTCGTTTTCGACTACGATTTTCTCCTTTTTCACAATTTTTCACCTCCATCATATCAAACACATTCAAGCACATAATATTAAATATAAACATGCCATATATTAAATTATGTTCGAACAACTAATTTCACACAACACGTTTTCGGGTAAAATGACATACGTATCACTTTTGATTAATCACCAGTGTTTAGAGACTCAACTTTGTGCGTAATGACTCGTGATATGATTTAAGTATATGAGACTCACAAAATAACCAAATTGACACATTAGATTCAAAACGTGATTTCCCAGAAATCGATAAATTGTGTACCGAAAACGCGAAAAAACGCAATTTGCTTTATTTTTTGTTTTCAGGAACCCAATTGGTTTCAAAATCTTTTAATTAAATATTTTTCCTTAAAAATTGATTTTGTATCTTTTAAAAACATTATTTGGAGGTATAAATACCCGAAATTTCTTCTAGGTACATTTTAAACCGAATATCGGGAAAACACGACGGGTTTCATAATCGGGTAAAATGAAAATGTTACAGGTTTAAAGTAATACCACATGTTGTTAAAAAATTTCAAACCCCAGATCTTGCATTATTAAATCCATATAAGAAAACCTAAACGTATTGACGTCTACGTAGTCAACGGGAACACATACACTACCCTCGTATCTCCTCCCAGGTGAAGCTGTGAAATGGCCGGAATGAAAAATCTTTAGCATGAAATAATTCGGATGTCGTGAGTATACATCATCTACGATCAATGTTTTAAAACCAGATATTTTACCGGACCGGACTTACATAAAAGAAAGGTTCAACCTTTTGACCTTAGTTGACCCTGAAGGTTGATCCGGATTCACTATTTAAACCTGTAAAGTTATAATATACACTTTATAAACTTTCAAAATGACACATTTAAAAAAAAACTTAAATAAAGTCCTTAACAAATTACAATTAACCAAAAAACATCAATATAAGTTTTGATTAAACTATGATTATCTAAAACAAAATAAATTGGAGTGTTGTATGCATCATGTTCTTCATCATTTAGCGTGAGTTTGTGACTTAAATTTTAAAACCCGGTTTAATTAGAGGCCCGGTTCCAGGTTTTGGCCGGTTGAACCATCAAATTCGCCGGGTCAAAAATTAGCTCGGAATTGAATTAGACTAAATTGGACACACCCTGACTGGATTAGCTTCTGGTCACCTGTTCAACTGGTTCAACCGGCTGCTTCAAAGAGGGGTTTAAAACATTGTCTACGATTAACCCTTCCTCATACTCATTTACCAAACGAATCGAATACAACTGACGGTTGTTCGAGGCCCTTTTGTTTTTATGGAAATGATGGTTTTTGAGGTGGGGAAAGTTTAAAATATCCGGGACCATTTGTATTTTTCGATAGAATCTTGAACGAATGTGTGTAAATATAGAAATGCTTGGTTGGTAGGTATAGGCCATATACGTTGTCTATAGACCCTTACGGGGAGTATATGGGTCTTACCAACCATTATATGATGCGTATAAAGCAAGACGCTTCGTATTGTACACCTACCAACACACAATCGACCAACATAAATAATCAGGGCCCATATACGTCGCGTACACCTATATACGAAGCGTATATATGTCAGACTGTACTGATAAACATTATGTACAGAATGATAGAATTTTGTCTTAATTCCATACGCTTTGTATATTCTCATACGGATCATATAAGGGTATAAAGTTAAACTCCTGGGGTGTACAATTAGAATCAACCAATTGTAAAGATAATGATAAAAAAATTAATTTGGATACTCCAGGTCGATCATTTGATGGTACGTATTTAAAAAAAACAAAAGAAAATCAATAGAAAATTTGAAATCCAGTCTAGTAGCTTAAGGATTCCTTATCTAATTCAGTTCATAAAAAAAATAAAAACAAACCTTCTTGCAAACAAATTTTTGAAAATTAAAGTTTATCTTACTACCACCTACTAACAAAAGGATATAATTTTTTTTATTCACTATATCAATGGTGATTCAGTGTGCAGCTCCGATTACAATAAACTGTTAGACTCCTCTAACTTGTGGCCCCCAGTCATCATTTATTCTTACATGATCATTGACCTAAATAACTCCCTATGTTTCCTAATATGCATTTACAAGATGACCGTTACTATCCTTACACCCCTAACTCCCTCACATATCCGTGACTCTTTCTCTGCCCCTATGTTGTTCGTGGAACTCCTCCCACCTTAGCCATCCTAAGCGTACACCCTACACGGGACACTACTACAAAAACTGCCTTCCTTGACACGCGAACGATGACACTCGATAATTCTTGACGTGCAAAAACTAAAGTGTCAAAATAAAATGTCAATTATAGGTAATTCCTAAGAATTCATGACACGCATTTTTGCGTGTCAAGAATTTCTGTCATATTTCAAAAAAAAATCACGGAGGACATATAAAAGCCGCGCGTCAAGAATCAAGTGTCGTTTTTTAATTTTTTGGCTCCAAATTTCCCCCCAATATTTTGCCCTAAATTTTCCCCAAATACACTCCCGCTCCCACTCCCACATCCAATCCCGTCGGATGTTCTCCGCTCCCACTCCAGTCTCCTCAAATCTTCTTGCCCTAACAACGAACACATCTCCTTCTCAAAAATCGATTTCAGTCTAGCTGCCCTAATTCCAGGACTCATCATTATGTCAAATGCGAGCTGCATCTCCTCTGCTATTCGATGTTTTCGAGCCCTAATTTCAAGCCCTAATCTCTATCTCACCTAAGCTCCACATTCTCCTCCGCTATTTTATGTTTTCAAGCCCTAATTGGAAACCGATTCTCCAACCAAGCCCTAACTGGAAGCCGATTCTCCAACCAGCACCGCCACCGATTCCAACTCTCGGACGAATTGGAAGCCGATTTCAACAAAGGAGAATGATAAGAACAACAGCGGCATCGGATGTGTGAGCAACATCGCTTCAAGCTCAGCAGGAGCAAATTGAAATCCTTTGTATTTGATGAATTCCTTCAATCAATCAACAATGAAAAGCTCATTGTTGATTACTGCACTACGTCGAGGCAGGAGGAGCACTCTACAGCGGATGTGGCTCTTAATGAACTTGCTTGCGAAGGTCCTTCTAATTCTTTGGTTGATAGGATACTGGTGAGTTTTTCATTTTGTTTTTTTCTTGGGTTTATAATTTAACTTTTGGATTTGTAGTTTTTTATGGTTTGCTAAAGCCGGCAACAATTTCTGATTTGGTTTGATCCCGTGTTCTTTACCTTCGTTTTACTTTTTTTTAGTTTTGTGATTGTTCAGAGCTCTATTCAATTTGTGTATGGTGCCCTAATTTCAACAGATTTGGTAAGTTTCTATCCTCTTCTTCTCTCTTTTTTATAAATTCGTTATTCTTTACCTTCATTTGAGTGATGGTGCAAAGCAAAGGTACCCGTCTCTTGTTAGTTCTTTAACATCTGATTTCCTGCAAATACAACTTGAAAATTTAGGCAATTAGCATTAGAAAACACAAAGTAAATGCCTGCAAGATAATGAGATTCATACAGATATGCATATCAATCAACTTGGTAATCTTTGGTAACTGACCTAGAAGCCCATTTTTTTAACTTCCAACACAAAATCAATTATATCATTTACGAGCAATGCGTGCAATTAGAGGCGAGCACTATGATTACGCTAACTTTCAGGAGACATATTCCTTATATTTTCTAGAAGATGATGTAGATGGTGTTGTTATAATCATTTCTTTCCTATTTGCATTAACACTATTAGGCTATAAACTTGGATATGTCATTAACAACTTATACTTTATTGCATTAGTTGTGTGTTATCCTTTAAGTTTGGAATCAAGTTAGTGACAGTCTAAGTGGCCTAACCTTCAACATTGTTTGAAGATATTGGGTCTCCTTCAACACAGATTACCTTGGTCGAATCGAAAGTTCAAGTCCCGTATTAAGAAGAAAGAATGGTAATTTGCTGAAGACGATGGTCCTTGACAAAAGGTAAAAACTATTAAATATAATGCTTACATGTATGTTATTTAATTTTTGTATCTATGAAGATCCAATTGTTAACTGAAATGCCATATAAAGTAAGTCTGCAATGCTTCCCTTGCTTATTGTTAAATCATTAAAGTAGAAGTAGGGTTAAGGCCTCTATGTGCTCCTAAGAAAAGGAATTTGTACATGTTTCATAGTATGATTAGTTTTGTATCCACAATATGATTATTCAACTGTGGTCAAACACCAATATCATATTCAGCGTTTGATTAGTCAATTGTGGTCAAACTATCAATATAACCCAGAAATCCAGAAATTTCGACTTTTGTCAAATTATGTTTAGTTTAAAACAGTTTTAGAAAATATGGTGCATGTTGATATAAACTATTTAAAAAAAAACTTAAAATAGGTTTATCTGTTATATTTTATGATGATCTTAATGGGGTTTGTTAAGTCATCTCTTATTTTCTTAAAAGGGATAGATGCAGTTTTAGAGAGTCATGCTAATATTATAATGGACTTTATAGATGACATATATGTAAATAATTATTTTGGATTGTACTGAGTCATATAATCAACAGTAGGTTTTACTATGAACACTACTACCCTAAGAACGATCTGAGTCAGAAGTCCAAACATATATGAAAAGGTGTCAAGTTTGTGTGATGTTTATTCAATCAGCCAAAACATTTCCCTTTAATTGTTTGAAGCTGGGATATCCACCATTTGGACTATAGACAGCAATTTCATTTCAGCTTCCTTACTTGCTGTAGTTTGGGGTTTAAATTGCAATCTAAAATTCTGAACTGATAGTGGTTGTGTTTTTTACATGCGGGATATTCGATTTTACTTTGACTTTTCAGCATGTGCAGCTTACAAACCTCTTTAAAGGCATAATTTGGAATATATTATATAATCTATGATCATTTGTATTCGCACACATTGATGAAGATTTCAAGGTACTCTTTCTTTCTCTACTTCAAACGAATTTCATTGTCTTTCCTGACTCTGTCTTTACGTGACACACATTGAGGGAGTTTCTTATGTCCTGATGTGTTCGGAACTACACTAAAAATGATATTAAAACCTAGACCTAATTCTAGACCTAGACACACTAAGTTAAACCCAGAAAAACTAAACTAAACCGAACCTTAAGGCAAGTGTACCTGTCGGAAACAGTATAGCTACAGAAGTCCGGAATCGAACCCTAAGGACACTAGAATACAAGACTCTAACCTAGGACCTAATGAAATGGAAATTTGAGTTTTTTGGTTTTAAAGAATTGAATTAACTAATTTAACTAATCTAACTACCTGACTTATCAACTAGCAACCGAAAACAAAGATCTTTAGGAAAACAATCAATGATAGAGAGGCACCACCCAGACCTAGAATCTCAATCAACACCGACTACTCTACTTGGCTATAACCACTCTGATGGCGGTTGGTTCACCTTTTAAGTCCTTCCCAACTTAATTACTCTAACGCTCGAACAGGAGTCCACCTTTTAAGTACGTCCTACCTCAGCTAAACCTAACCACCTCTGAACCTAATCTCGGGCACCTTAGGCCTAGCAGGAGCTACCTCTATTTCCTACAACTGACACGAATAGCAAATCAGCTAAATTCCTAGGACACTTCCTTTTGAGACAATGCTAACCTAGTTCATTACCTAACCCGACTACCCGACAGCTATCATCCTTTTGAGCTTATTTAGACAGGCAGAATACTGAATTCAAGGAATTAATTATCAACTAATTCTATGATCTACTAAATTAGCAAACCACATTCAATAGCAAGCACCAAGTCACACTACCAAACTACCTAACTCAAACCGAAAGACATTCGCAAGCTAGGCAAGAACTAATCACTAATCAAAACCCTAAAAGTAGTACGCATACGCATCCAATTGCAGAAAACAGAGGGATTTAAAGAATAATCACAACATCAATCAAGTAATCATAAACCAAATAAAGTAGCAAGCGTCAATTGATCATCGAATCAGTCTAGGTGGTAGCAATTATTTAGCCTACCACCATGAAAACAATAAATCTAACACAAAGTCTGGAAATTTAATCATAAACATGGGTTTAAGGGTTCAACAATTAAAGAACAAGAATGATCGAAACAACCGGTTATAAGATTGACGTCGAATGCTTGACCCTTGATGTTCCCGATCGATTCCAGCCCTTCTCTCCTCTTGAAAATCGCCTCCAATACGTTCCTTCTAATCTTCCTTGCGGCTGGGATTTTCTTTTATTCGTAGGGTTTGCTGTGGTTAATTTTTTAATGTCCCCTGAATTAAATTAATATATACGGCCTCCCTTTTTTCTGAATCACCTTTTGTTCCCAATAATATAATTGCCGACTTAGAGCCCAAGTGACATCCTTTTTTTTTATTATTGTTGTTGCGTTCCTTTTCCAAACCCATGTACGTAGGATCCTCCCTTATTCTTTCTAAATAATTGTTGACTTCATTCACGAATTAATTGTTTGTTTCGAACTTCCTCAATAAGAAATAAATGTAAAGCCCTTACAAATTATTCTCCCAAAATAATCTGTGCTTCTCGAATTCCCTTCCAACATGATATTTATATAGTTTCATTTTAGCCCCCAATCTTAGTAGTTTATTCATTTCAGCCCTTCGACTTTGATAAAATATCATACCATTCCATTGGACTCGTATATCAACCTACAACCAAATATTTTTGAACAATTTTGAGCACATTGACATAATTAAATTTACGACTAAAATAATTAACTAAACTCATACCAATATATACAAAAATAACTCAATACACAATTAAGACTCAAATATTACAATTAACTAAAAGCACAATGAAATGCCTTAATTTGGACACAAAACCGACTCAAAAACTATACAAAATACAGGGGAAAACAAGATGTGTTTGTAACACATCAAACATCCCCACACTTACTCTTTTTCCGTCCTCGAAAAATACTGCAATGGAATCATAACCAGGACTTTGGTCTCTAACACTAACAATTTCATCAATTTATATTTTACATAGCTTACTTACATCCCGGTAGCAATTATCGATATTTCGATCCGACTAAACCCAACCACTGACCTTTGAGCCCCCAAGGTGTTTATAATTTACCAGATATATTTCAGTCTTGCCTATGTGTCCCACTCTAGAAAGGTCAAGTTCAACCTAATCTCGAATCATATTCAGTCCAAGTAAAGGGTAATAATGATTTAATTTTTGATTTTCACCACCCCCCTTAAGTCAGATACAAAGATGTCCAAAGAATGATGGAATTAGATGAATGCGAACTTTCTGAGCATTTATTCTCTAATCTACTATATATTTTTTTCTTTTTCTTTTTTTTCTATTTTTTTCTTTTTTTTTCTTTTCATTTTTTTTTCATTGGTTAATTTTAACTAAGATTACCAACGGACATCATCAGAGGCATTCTTTTCGAGATGTTATCCCTAAAATCATACGTGAGTATTTTGCCCGCGAGATCCAGGACATCATCAGAGGCACGCACCACGGGATAATATCCTTAGTTTGTACATGAGTATTTTGTCCCTTCACTCTAAAAATA